>WBMV01002256.1:9391-67601 GCA_013396655.1 Campylorhamphus procurvoides
CCACCTGCTGCCCATAGATATAATTGCAGTCCCCCCATTTTGGTTTCGGTGGGCGGGGCAGCCAAAAGACCCTTTAACTGCTGGTTTTGTCATTTGTGGGGAGGGGTTTTATTACAAACTGTTCTTGTTTGGTTCTTTCCCAGATATATATATATGTATTGTGGTTAAGAACTGTTATGCTTATATATAAATATGTTTTCCTAATTAAAGTTCTGTTTTTCTAAATTTAAAGGAGAGGGATTATTTCTTGGCCAACATAGATATCTTATTTCTTCTTTGAACTAAGACAAACCAGCAGAACACCCTCCCTAGAGATCACCGCCATTGGCCTTGAAAGATGTCTCGAGAAGTCTCATTTTTCACTTTTACACAGCAAAGCCTCACAAAGCTGTGTTCCAGAGAGAGGTGCAGAGGAAATTGCAAGGTATGAAACCTTAAACTAGGAGGAAATTTACTCTTGGAAATCACTGTTAAACTGCACAAACTACAGTTTCTAGCACACTTGACTATCAGACCATCCCATTAATGTGTTTATGTAACCTGGAGTGTGCACAGTTCTTTTCCAGGAACACCATTTTGCCTAGGGATCACAGTCTGGCAAACATCTGCCAGGCACCTTAGCAAGTCACATCCACCTAAATATGTTTGGTACTCCGATGTTTCCTGAACAGCTTCAGTTTCAAGGTTTTTTTCAAATAAGAATCTTAAATCTCTATAGCTATTTGACTAGCTTCATTCTACCTTTATAGCATACTGTGTCTTTAAAAGAGTAAACTGCAGGCAGGGTATTGCATAACACAGTCCTTATCTGCCTGCACCAGCAGAGCTGTGCATGCTGTCCTCTGCGACTGTGACATGGAAAGAGAGATATTAGGAACAGGGAGAGGGTGCCCTTGATGCTGCTTTAAAACCTGAACAGAACTGAACTTTTCCTAGGACAGCTCTGGGAGGAACAAAGCAAGCACACAAGGAGACTGTTCCCAGCTCTGCTGGATGCTATGTTTCCACTTTAGCAGGGAAGCTGCACATAATATTTAGTGAACAACCTTCTTTTGTCCTCTGTAACTATTGATCATAGGTGCTTGTGTAAAGTGGTTTTTTTATGTAATTTCAATCCCAAATTTGTCAGTTGAGGACATCCATGTTAGTATACAGATAGAAACAAATTTTTGTCATATGGGAACAGAAAAGAATTTCCATCCTCCAGAGCCTTTGCTCTAATTATTGGATTCCTGTTCTTCCTGTCATATACCCAAGATCAAAATTTCAGTATGTCGGAAGAGTGGCAACAAGTCAAACATGCAAATTAGAATTTCTGTAAGTTTTAAAAACCACATGTATAGAAAAATATAAATAGAGTGCTCCAGTGATTTATTTCATGGGCAAAAAAAAATACATATGTCATTGAGAGCTTTTGTCTTCAGCAACACTGGGAATTATGATTATCTGGTGGTGCTGAAACTCAGAATAAAATTTCAAAGGAAATACCTTCTCTAATCATTTACAAAGACAAGTTGTTCAACCAGTTTTTTTCACTTCATACAGTGCTCTAGTCACTGGCACTTTCTTTGTTGCCACTATTCTCTGTTAATGCAGTCTTGACTTTGCGGTTTCTAAGGCAGAAAAAATCTATTCCTGGCAGCAGCTTCAGTCTTCATCTCACAGAAACCTTTCAACAATAAAACATCTTTTCATGGAGGTGTGATCAATTAGCACAAGACTACAATGGAAAGTTTTCCATGTGAAAAAAAAAAAGTGATTTCTTGTATCCAGAAAGTGAAGACTTGCTTTTTTTTTTTGCTATGCACACCATTCAAAATCACTGTAGCACTTTCTGATCACACTGGAGATATAAGAACAGCCATGAAGAAGTAATGTTAATGTTCAAAAAAAAAAAAGTCATGAAGAAGCTCTGATGCTTGCCAACTGTTTTTACTTTACTCACCACAAAACAAGGTGAAAGGGTTTTCCTTCAGAGTACTCTCAGATGACCTTTTTGGATCCATGCAAATTCAAAGTTTTGAGGTATTGGTTATAGAATAGTGTACTTTGCATATACGCATACATACATATCCACAAATTCAACGGATTTAGACACAAGACTTAGTTAGAGTGACACCTTTAAATACTCCTATCGGGCAATTACAAGAACAGTAGAAAAAATTACTTTTATTTCCTAAACTCCCAGGTTTGGCCACTGGAGTCATAATTAATACCCAATTATATCAGCATGTAAGATATCCTAGACATATTTCACGTACACATCAAAAAAGTAACAACAGGACCTGAGACATATTTTAGAGCAAGTGATTAATTAATGATGTTTAAAAAAAAAAACCAAACCAACAAATCATCAGCAGGGATGTTAAGCAAAGAAGTTATGAAAGGCTTTTAAAACAAACAAGAAGACCTATCCTACTTTTAACCTGGCCAATGTTACATGGAATAACAAACTAGCATAATAGAAATGCAATGTTTAAGGAGTCATTTTATAGACTACTTTGAAAAGACTTCTGGATTTTTTTTCATGAGTATTCCAACTTTTCAGTGAAAGTAAGACAAACAAAAGTGCAACACAATCATTTCTAATAATTTAAGGAAGTGTGCTGGTTTGGGCTGGGATAGAGCTAATTTTATTCACAGTACCTAGTGTAAGGCTATGGCTTACAGTTATGCTGCAAAAGGTGCTGATAACTTTAAGGTGCTTTTGCTGTTGCTGAGCAGTGATGAAAGGGCCAAAGCTTTTTCTGCTTACAGAAATGTCCTGTCAGTGAGGGGGCTAGGGGTGCACAAGAAGTTGAGTGGAGACACAGTTAGGACAGGTGACCTCAACTGATCCATACCCTATGGCATCATGGTCCTCATATAAAACTGGGAATAAAGAAGGCATGGAGTAATTTCTACACTGATGGTGTTTGTCTTCCCAAGTCACTGTTACATGTGATGTAGCCCTGCTCTCCTGGAGATGGTTGAACACCTGGCTGCCCATGAGAAGCAGTGAATTAATTCCTTGGTTTTGTTTGCTTGTGCATGTGGTTTTTGCTTTAGCTGTAAGACTCTCTTTATCTCAATCCATAAGCTCCTTCTTGCCTCAGTTCTAGTCTTCCAACTCTCTCCCTGATTCCACCGGTGGGCAAGTGAGGAAGAAGCTGCATGGTGCCTGGTTGCCCACTGGACGTAAACCATGATAGAGGGCAATAAGGATTGATGGTAACTACTACTTAGGGAAAACATTATTGTATTCAGTGTGATATGAATGAGAAAAAACTCACCAACTTGAAAAGATTTTCAGAAAATTTAGGAAAATATGTAAACCCTTTTCATCTGCCTGCCTGTGGCAGAATCCACTGCCTTAGCACCAGTGTTCAAAGAGTTTAATCTGGTTTGTGAAAGAAGGATTGGTCTCTACCTGTATTTCAGTTTACAGCAGTGCAAAAAAGGGGTGCTTGTGTCCTTGCCCTATAATCATTTGGACAACCACTGCTGCACGCTGCTGGCATGTGCAGCATTTTGAAAGCGATCATTAAAGGACTGTCTTTACAAGGTGATTAAAAGTGCATAGCACACTCAGAAACTGACCGAGAAACTGACTTTCTCCCTGTCCCACTTCCCACCTCCCAGTGGTAGCACCTATTGGTTCTCACAAGTAGCATGGCATTGACTGAGGCATGCACTGCCCAGTACCAAGGAAACAGCATGCTGGCTATATGTCAGGCAAATGGTACTCTGAAAAAATGCATGTCTCAAGTGCTCTGGTTCATTAGACACAAGAAGATCAAGATGTATGTATAAAAGCCCAGGAGGGCACAGAGGTGTTTTTTCAACTCACTGATGTCACTGCAAGTGGAGTCAGATTTAAGGCTGTATGAAGTAAACAGCTACCTACCATGACAGTAAAGCAAATGTGGAAATGGTGAGATTCCAACATTCTCTATAAATATTACCTTCCTATTGGAACAGGAAAATTGACAGGTTGCTCAATGCAATTCATCTTATTGCTTTATCAGTGAGAAGGGAATTCAGTTGCAAAAAAGCCTCTAAAAACTAAAACAAAACAGAAAACACAATCACAAAGTACAACACAGCAAAACTGAGGCAAACAGGTGTGCAGATTTGATTCTGATGATAAAAAGGGTTTAAGATTAGTGAAAGTTTCTCTGCAAAATACTTGACTTTAAATAAATTAATGCAGTCAATGGTTAAATTTAATGCTGAACAGAAGTACACTATCTTTATGATCACATATGCAATAAAGAAGAAATCAGCTGGGAAAAAAAGATGTCACATAAATCTCATGCTGGGAATTTGCACAGAGCTGAATTATATTTTTTTTTGAAAGTACCCATAGAGGTGATCCCTGCAATAAGCAGTATTGGAAACTAGAAAATATTAGGTACTATTGGTAGAATGTAGCATTTGATTTTATACAGTACAAGTTCAGAAACAGTTACCAATGCCATGAATTCAGACAGAGGAAAGAAAAAGTGTTGACAACATACTAAGGTACGGCTCAAAATAATTTGAAATCAGCAGGTCAAAAGCCTTCAATAATTCTTGCTCTTGTTTATTTTCATAGAAAATTATAATACATAATGGCATGAGTTGTTTCTTTCTTTGAGTGAATACTCACAGCTTTCCTGCCCATCCTGGTTCTACAATGACAATCAGCCATCCAGCTTCACCTCTCAGAGAGCAGCAGCCTTACGTCTAGCTAGCACCCTCAAATTCTTCTCTTTACCCTCTTTTGGAAGGAAAGAACAATCACTAAAAATATAATAAAAGGAAGCAAAATGTTCTACAGTAGTGTTAAAAAAAAAAAGAAAAGGCAAGGATAATAATCACCAATAAGTAGAAAAAGCAGAAAGTACAAAAGCTTTTTGACAGGGCAGCAAGAGAAAAGTGTGCTCTGGAACACCTTTCTCTGAGTGCTTTAGTTAGAATTCATGCACACTTTGTGAATCAAACATTTTTAGTCCAACTGTGAATCTAAATTCAAAAGGGAAATTAATCTTGTACTGAGCAGAGAACTATTTGTCTTTCATGACTCTGTTCAGATAGTCTTAGGAGAGCTTAAATCCAGCTTCCCTTCTCTGGGGCAGTAATTGATTAACAATTCTGGCAGATTTCCAAGCAGTTTGAATATGAACAAAAAAAAAATAATTTAAATTATCTGTTTGGTTTGAGTCCACCAGTAACTCACTGCCAGCACAGCTGTATTTAAGAGATTTTAAACAATCCAAATTCTAGGCCCAGAAAGCACTCAATACAAAGCCACGTGAGATAAAATCAGTACAAAGCAATTTAACACATGAATAAGTCTGTGTGGCAGTTTACATGTTAATTTTGTTTGCAAAATCAATTATTTTCCAAAGAACTTCACAGACAATGCATTTCATTCTATTTCTGTGAGCTGGAGAAAAGTGTAATTTTGTATTAAAAGTGTCTCTGGCCTTTTAAATAATAGCAGTTAGAGACAATTATAATTAAAGACTGGAAAAACACTTCCATAAAACACATTGGTCACCTATGCGTTCTGGAAAAAAGCTTCTTTGGCACTTGTCTCTCACCACTAATATTAGGGAGACTGCTGTGGAAATCAAAGTGTGCCAATACTGAAAGTTTTGTAAATTTTTCTGCTCCAGTGTAGTTCTCAGGAATCTGTAGTACAGGAGGGGCACAATGTGAAAAAAAAAAGCCTCTACCTGGTGGCTCTGAAAAAAATGTCTTCAGCTTTGTATCACTGCTGGAACCAGTGTAGTGCTTGCCAGTGTCTCAGGACATGCCCTAAGACACTTTTCTTAACATGAACAGTGTTTAAGATAGAAAACAGAGCCCATTAGAAGTTCTTCCAGCATTTGGAGGGATGTAGGAACAAATCATTTTAAGACTGACAGCAAGGAACCACTTCTCTTGGAGTGCATTAAAGCCTGAGATTATTTTCAAGTGGTAGAGAAGACATAGAAGAATATAAGACAGACAAGACATACACAATAAGAAAGAGAGATTATAAAAATAGAGGTGATATGAAATCAATACTTTTTGCCATCATGTCTTGAAGAACACACAGGATCCAGGTAACAACACAGCACTTTTGTTCTGCACAAGCCATAATTGGAGCATTAGTTTCCTGAGCACCTCTGGGCAAAGTCAAAGAAGTTCTTATTTACTCTGGCTAATGATTTGATCTAATCTTACTTGAAATATGAAAAAAAAATAGAGATTCCCTGAGAGAAAACCAGTGTTTTTCAACTGCTAACAAAGCTCCAGAAGTATGAAGACAGGTCAGCAACACCAGAGAGAACCCAGTACTGAGTTGTGTAAGTCACACCCAAAACATCTGGAGGTGAACGTTGAGATATCCTGACAAATGCGTCAGAGTTCAATCATCTTCTCATTTTCTCAGTTCTGTCTGTCCTACTTCTGAAGGAAAATCTTTGCCTGTTAAGGCACTGGAAGACATTATCCCCTAAAAGACAAAGATAAAACAGAAAGTAAGAACAAGCCAACAAAGCTCTCTTAAAGAGAAATGTCTATGGGGCATCTTAACACGCAGCCCCTGTTCTCACATCCCATGAACAAATTCTCACATTTACTCTATTGATGTAACTTTTTAGAGGAGTGACAAAACTAAAAGAAATGCTGATCCATGTCAGGTCAGTATTTACTAACACTCTCTCAGGCAATGTTTGTTGCTGGTGTGCCCTATTGAACTACGTACACCAAATGGGGCATGATAAAATGTCTGCATATCCCAAAGTCAGGGATATCCACAAAAACTGAATAAAAGCCCCATATTGTCAAATGACACCAAGAAATACTTTTCAGGAGAAAAAGAAAATATGTTTACAGAAAACCAAAGGTGTGTCTATGCATTTACCAATTAATAAAATCCTATAATGTTTCAAAGACAAATTCTTTTTCTAGACATATCAGGGGGATTGGATTAGATGGTTCCTCTTCAAACCAGGACACTCTTTGTTTGTGTAAATTCAATGTTATTGCTAATCTGGTTTTGGGGGGTTTCTCCTCAAGAAAGCATTTTAGGAACATCAGTCTCACGGGGTTTTTAGTGAACATTATGTTTTTGGAGTTTAGGTTTGGCCAAGTAAACTCTCTGCAACTCTCTATAAAACAAAATGCTGGAAAAAAATGTTAAATTGGAAAGAATTTTTTAATAATTTTTTGCACATCTGTACACTCTTGTGCAAGAATAGTTGTAGCTGTTAGAAATCACTTGCTTACAACTGTAATTTCAAATCAGAAAATGACTGACATTAAAAGTTTTATAATAATTTAACTAGGCAAACTTCAAAATTTAGAAGTAATTGACTGTGGTGGCATCCTGAGTGCAATTGATAGACACTACTCTTTTATGTGTAAGAGATTACAATAGTTGTATTTTCATACATGGAGAGACCAATAGAAAAAAGACGCCAGTATTTGATAAGTTACCACCCCTTCTAGAGAAGTGCAGACCAGCTCCTTCTAAGCCCAAAATACTAGGCTAAGAAAGTGTCCTGTGGTGATGTTAACTCTTGTTAATAAAACCTAAGTTACATGAAAAAGGAGCTCCTTGAGAAACAGAAGTATTGAGGGGCTTGTGTCAGGCTGGCTGTGTCATATCCTTTAGCACCCATCACAAAGTGCATTAAGTATTGGCACACTTTCTCAAAAAACCCTATATTTTCAGATTCAAAGACAGTTTCTCACCTCCTTAACTCAGGCCTACAGGGTTTAACTGAGCATGCCCAAATGACATTTGTAAATTTGATTCCTTACAATATTAGCTCAGTAGTTTAAATGCAGTAAAAGACAACACATTTTCCAAGAAGAAACTTTAAGTTAGCTTTACTTACATTGCACTGCCAAAGAAAAACTTAGGGGAAAAAAACCCAACCGAAAAAGAAAAAAACCCCTTCAACATAAGTTCTTTCCAACTGTATGTCAAATCAATAGTCTTTCTGTGGAATTAATTTACTTTGTGCCCAGGCAGATAAAACTGAAAATTTAATCAATAAGAGAAAAAATTTGTTTGACACATCCTGGGTGATAATGACCAATGAGTTTTCTGTCAGTTTTTTTAAATAGAATTGTTATTTTGTGCCCAAGGAGCTCCAACAATAATACTGATAATAAATACAAAGCTGTCCTACCCATACCAAAGCCATATCTGCCAGGCATAGTTCAGTGACAAAGCAGAACTCTGAAACAAAGGAAAAGAGAAAATAAGTGATGGAAATGCCTCAGAGTATATCTTGGTTATGAGCTCTATTCTGATAAAATCCTATTTGATAGCTTGCCAGTAATAAAGACAGGCTTATTTAGGAACTAATAGTACCCTATTATTTACTGGAAGGCAAAGATTTGTTCCAGCAAACATTAAAAACAAAAACAAAAAAAAAAAAAAAAAGAGAGAGAAAAAAGACAGTCCAATTTCCCACTCTCACTCAGCCATTAAACTGCAGATCTACTTTAACAAGAATTTCTGCTCAAGTTTAAGTTATTTTTCATCCCAGGAATCTACATCCAACTTCATCTTCACAGCCCGAGTATTGAAAAATCTTCTGTAACTTGGGCAATCCTCACATTTGGGTTACTATAGGTCAACAAAGAAATCCAAAGTCCTTTGGGGCTCACAAAGAAACTCATGATCCTAGTATCATCTTTACATATAAAGATGAGGATTCAAATACAAAACAGTGGCAAAATTGCCACTCTGTCACACTGAAAAAAGGCAATCTCACAGGCAAGTTTACAGTTCAGCATGAAGACAGAACAAAAAGTTAAATATCTGTAAGACACATGTATAAACATCTTTAACACTGAAGGGGAAAAAGCATAGTGAGAAAAAAGTATGTAAATTTTTGACAAGCAATACATGACAAATGACAACTGCAGTTGTAGCTGGCACCATTACATTTTAATTGTACCTTTTTAACAGCACAGGAAATGCTCATCATATAATTGTATATGTATATAATATATATCATTATCATTGATAATTAGTCAACTAGTTTTCTCTCTCTACAGTACGTATAAAGTACATATACCTACTAAATTATGTGCACTTTATATGTGTATCATGTATATGTACACATATATATATGTGACATGCAATATATGTAGCACTTTCAGATTTTAGGGTGGAATGAATCTACCACATCTAACTTCAAGTGCCTACAAAATAATCATCCACAACTCAGCTATTTACCCACGGCCCCCTGCATAATCCACAGAAGGAAAAAAGAGCTGTTAGCACCCAAGGCCTCTACATTTAATTCCACTTCACACAGATGTATAGATGGAGTAAGAGAACTTCCAGAATTAGACTGAAGGAACATTAAACCACACCAGTAACCCTCACTCCTCCATGTTTTCCCACCCCAGCCCTTGTTTTCCCAGATATACCAGCTGCCACAAGGCAATTAGTTCAGAATCAAAGGCAGCTCCATAGGCAACTCAAGAGTGTGACATTAGTCATATTTTGTCTACGCAGCTCTAGCAATTAGTAAGATCTTTCTTCCACATAGAAAGTTTGAGGAACAGTTAAGCACAAAAATATGGACCAGATTCGGTATCTTGACTGATAAATAATATCATGGAAAGTGACCACGTGAATTATTTTTCCTTTTTCATATGCTGCATGATACTTTTGATGATCTGAGTGGACATAGCATACTTTTGACCTTAAGTTTAGTGTTTAGTCATTTTACCACTATTGGAATAAAATTTTCCAGTTACTGTAGTCATGAAGTCTCAAAGATACTACCCATTTTTCTTCTCAACCTCTTACAAGTCACTAAATCTGTCTTAGAGTAGTTTTTTGAAGCACAACATGCCTCTGTGAAACAATTGTTTTGAAGATCATTATAACCAATGCATTGTTATGAAGGATTTCATCTTCTAGAATGCTGGTTCCCTAAGGTGATCAATAGGTGCTTCCTCCTGCATTGTTTGGTTTTTTTCATTAAAAATCTATTTGTTTTTAACAGTTTTATACTTTTTTCTGTTGTTGTTGTTCACAATTGTAAAGCTTTCGTAATATTCCTCTCTCCAGATATATTTATTAATTTGCTAGAGAGGACAGACCCTCTATCCAGGCATTTAAAATTTACTCTTTGAAGAGAAAGCCTTGAGCATTTATATCCCATGTGGATGCCCAGCTGAAGCACAGTCCCACAGCCCAGATTCAGGGGTACACAGACTCACCAGCTCATGTTGACTGGGAATCTTCTTACATCCACTAGATACTCTTCCCTATCCAGTATGGACCAGTGACTCTGAAAGAGGTGAGAAGTACATGCTAGGAAGTGGCAGTAGTCTTGCTATCCATTGGCTAAGCAAGGTCCTAGTTCCTGTGAAGAGCTGCAGTGGACTAGGAAGCCTCCTGCCCTCAGGGAGAATTCAGTCTTCAGTGCATAAAGCGAAGCTTTAAGAAATCGGTATCTGAATAAACCACATAGATGCACATAGCAGGGGTTCAATTACTTAGAGAAGCTCAGCTTGCAGGAAAACAACCTTCAAATTAAAATATAAGTAAAGATTATCTGTCATATTGCTATGTCTATATAGCTGAACGACCATGAAGGAAAGTAAACAGAACCTCTTACAGAATTGTTGAATCTCCGTCTGGAACAACCACTGAGTGATCACCCACTGGTCTGAAATTATTATGCAAAAAATCAATCAAAGCCAAGATGATGAAGAATGGGTTGCATTTCTTTGACTAACTGGCACAGAAGGGGACAGAGTGGAAAATTAGTGCTGTTAATATAAAAAGATATGTAAACAATCTACACAAAAGAACCTGCTTAAGTCTATCATTAAAAATCTCTGTAGTGGTTCTGTACTGCTTCCATTTTGTACAATAGAAAATCATTCATTTCATGGAAGAGAGTTGTTCCATAAGAGAAGCTGTTTCTTGGTTATTCAAGAAGCATAAAAAAATTATGGTGAGCAGAAACTCTCTTCCTTGAGATTACTACATCAGAGTTCAGAAATCAGGAGAGAAATCCTCACACGTGTGTTGGCATAACCCTTCAAATTCCCTAATCTGAGATCCTTCAAAAAAAAGTAAAGACAAATAATGCCAGCAGCTTTCTCTCACTACCTTATAAAAGTTCTCCAAAAGTCAACTCCAAGGGAGCACTCATCCTATTTTGATAACACCCAGAAACCATCAATTCCTCCCCTGAACCACTGCATAGTAACCACTGTATGTTCTTTACTCTGAAATGTTTTATTTTAGTATTTTATTTGAGCTAGTATGGAAATTCAAGAAAATTGTGAATTTCACCAAAAATTCACTTAATATTATGGAAAGTAACAATTTTTAAAATGTGTAGGTTCCCACGGATGAGAACTTAGAATCTGTACAATCACTAGAGAAGGCCATTCTTAAAATACTATTGTTCCTGAAAAAATGTTAGAAAGCTTTCTAACTCTGCAGAGATATTTTGAAGGGTCAAAGAGTCTAAGGTAGTTCAGATATGAAATGAAAAGTGCAGAAAAATTGATTCAGTAATTTATTTACATAATCACAAATAAACCTAGCTCACAGCAACTGGAATATTATAGAAGATTTCTAATGAGCAAAATATTACTCTATTTATGTGTGGGAACATATGGTTCCAAAAAACTGGAACAGACAAATTCTGACTACTCTAATGATGAGGTGGTTAACATAATTGTTATTTAAGCACTCTGGCATTTCCCTTTCTTCAATTTCCTAAAACCTTGCCAAGCGTTAACCTTTTTCACTGCAATGCAGAGACCTCCAGGGCAGCACTGAACTGTCATAACTGCTAGAACACCCATTCCCTTCTTGCTATTCTCTTTTTCATCCACTATACAGCTCGCAGGTTTTCAATAAGTGACACAGCAATTTGACAAACAACTTCTTTTGCAAATGAATCTTAATTAAGCCTTGGAGAAGCCTTTCTGCTCCACAGAAAGAAACATTCTGTCAAAAATTATATTTAACCGTGTAACCAAGGGCTTAATAACATCTCCTGACTTTCATAAAGTAATACATTCTTTCCAACATCACTTTTAGGTATAATTATTTACATCTTATTGAGTACTGTTTTGCAGGCAAAACAGTCATCACTACTTTGAAAAAATAAGATGAAAAATATTTACGATATGCAGCTGCAGAAAATCAGCTTAAAAATGTATCTGGAGTACCCAATAATCCTTAATTCCTGTTCAGCTCCCCTCTTATCCATTACATCTAAAACACTTCACTAACATTCATTTGGTTCATAGACTTTGTGTATTCCCACTGGTACTTTGGGGATTTTCCAAAGTTCTCTACTTTCCTTTCTCAGGGTCAAAAGACTTACAATAAATTACAGCTTGGTAGGGGATTATTCACTATATCCTAACGATTTTTTGTTTTCAAACTAGCTATGCCCAAGAGATCAAATGACCCAGTTGTTCAGTGGCTTGACTTCCCAGCTTTTGGGAAAATCCAACTTGCAGCAATCAGCTAAGCACTTCCAGTACAGTCCAACACTGACATGACAGTGATGGAGGTGGATGCAGGATGCCCACTCCCAGGTAACTCAGGAAGCAAGTCAGCAAAGGCTACTCCGTACAGCATCAGGAGCCTTGGGAGAGATTTGGTGCATCCTCTACTTAGAGATTCTGTCACCCCCTTTAGAGAGTCAGGGAAATTGGTTACCTTCTTCTTAAACAATCATGTAGAGATTTCTAAACTGCACCTCTTGGCTGTTATGGAGATTTTAAATATCCATGTCCAAATCGTATCCCAGCCAGGAGTCCAAGTATATTTCCAGTGTCTGTCCTATGCATTTTCATATCTCTAATGCTCCTTACAAGCATTAGAATGGTTAAAGACCTTTTTTTCTCTTATAAGAACAGGAAGTTGACTCCAGGCAGTTTACATTTGATTGCATCTGTTCTGCTAATGCTGTCAAACTTTGTTACAGAGTTACACTCAAAGCCTAGCAACATCAAGATAATTTTGACATACAGCAAAGTTCTGATTAATGGATATTTCATAACCATCTCTTGGCAAAGAACTGAACACTACTTTCAGACCTTGTTTAACAAAATAAATTCATAGAAAACAGTATATTAGTCTTCCTGTTTGCCACCTGCTTGCCATGATTATACATTTTTAGATAATTACCTTTTTAATTATTTCAGTAAAAACTGCAATATTGTACCTAACTCATTAGAGCGTATGGGAGTTTGTGTTTTAAAAGGAAGTAGACCTAAAATATTTCTCAGAAAAGGAGAAGACAAACAAATGCATTTTAAGAGAATACAAGTCATCAAGTTCAGGTCTCCCTTGTTCTGCTGAGAACAAGCAACATTGCCTTTATATGTAATTGGCAACCAGTATCTTTTCAAGGCTGCAAGGTCACTTAGTGAAGTCTGAACTCCTCCATATGAAGTATTCCCATACTACTGATTAGAGACTACCTACAGAGCAAGCATCCTAAGACATGTCTCCTCCATGGTATTTAGGAAATGCTCTTTGCTGCTGGAATCGGAAGCAGTGGAATTTCCCCATCCCACTGGAGAACAGTAGTTCCTGGACATGATTTTTCCCATCTAAGTGCTAGAGCCCATGGGCTAAGTTCTGCATCACAGTGTATTAGGAGGATTCCTCCCGTGTAATCCTATGGTTAATATAGCCAGAGAAGTTTTCAGAAAATTGTACAGGTAAACAGAGTTAATTCTATCTCACAATTCTCCTTGCTATATTAGAAGATACTAGCAAAGTACTTGGGAAGACATCACCAACACATAAGTTTCAGCTTTCATCTTGGGTTGTCAGATGCCTTTAAGAGGAAACTAGTCATACGAAATGTACCTGAACTACTGGGCTGTGTAAGAAACAGAAATTTGTGATCTTAATTATACTACTCTTCAGCATGGGTTAAAATCAGCTATTCACATTGCTCAGTACTTCCCAATATCAATTCCCAATAACTAAATATATTCTATTTCATCTCACAATCGGCAAATTGAAGAATTTAACTCATGCTACAGTTTCAGCTCTGAAGTTTGGCTTCAGGTGAGGTTTTTTCATGGTCAAAACAGAGTAAAACACAGAACTTGACTATTGCATCAGAATGTGGGCAATGTGTCAGTAATGCTCTGATACAGAGTCCATTCCCATGGAAAGTCTTTATTGAAATGACAGTGCCAGCTGTAACAAAAGTTTTTTAATATCACAATGCATTTTAATTCTGTCTACACAAAGCAACATCCAGCAGAGAGAGGAGAGGAGAGGAAAAAGAAGGAAATAAAACTTTAATTCAGAAAGTAGGCTTCTCCCAAGCAAATTCCACACATACATGCTTGCTGGAAAAGACTAAAGGAAATGAGAAGGCAGCACAGACTGATGGCATTGCAATTTCTGTAGACTGGTGTTCAAGAACTCTTGCCACATCCCTGACTATGAAGTGTATCCATGCTGGGGATCCCCAAAGACCTCCCAAAATACTTTTAGCATATATGGATTGTACCAGGGTGTGATATCAAAGAAGAAATATGTTTGCTAACACCAGAGCATCCCCTGAGGAAGTGTTTGATGCAAGGCATTCCCACCTTGCACCAGTGGAATCAAAACAGATGGGCTTGTGCTACTGCCTCTCTCTGGATCTAAACCTGGATCTCCTGTCTTTGTCTCCCTGCCCTGTGAGGTTGCAGTAGCCACAGAAACATGGAACTGTCATTGCTAGAAGAAGGACATGGGCTCTGTTCTGAACTTGCCAGGCTAACTAAAAGCACAGCAGATTCTTAGCTGAAACTTTCTTTTCACACCTGGCAAGAGAAATGGAAACTCAGTGGAAGGAAAGCTTTGGCACAATCAGCAAAAAGCACTAATGTCAACATTCCATGCTCCAACTCTGCAATTCAGGCCACATGTTTAGATTTAACATTATGTTAGAAAAAGGACTTCATCTTCACCCACAGTTCTCTCTACACACTCGTATAAAACACTGCTGAATCACAGAGGAGTTAAGGAAGTAGTAAGTTTCTTAGAATTAGATTTTTGAATAGATGGCAGAATGATTTTTGAGGAACTTACTCTGCTCACTCAGCAAAGTCTGATGCATTTTAAAAGAAGGGATTACCTCCCTGTACTGGAGAAAGACACTGGTCAGAAGCCAAGGATATTTCTGCCTTATTGCTGTGGAATTTGGCACTGAAACACTGATGAAAACAATGTCCTTATGTAAAAGTACAACATTTTCTGATGACTGAAGAAACTGGAGAAAGGGTTTCAAGAAATGTCAAGGAAGCAACATGCAAGAAAGGAAATGAAACATTAAATAAAAAGAAAACATACATATGAAAAGGGAATGGAAAAAGATAGAGGACACAGAAAAGATAAATGGAAAATAAGAGCCCTATGGAAGTGAAATTCATATCACTTCATTTCAGGTGCTAGCCATGTGCATGTCCACACCTGAATTGTCTGTCTTCCCTGTACGATCAAGAGAAAGCTGGTCATAATCCCACCACTGCAGCTTAGGGTGTGGTTCACCTTGCCAGGATGGGACCCCACTTTAGGGTGAGATAAACTACATAAAATTTCACTCCCAGTACTGCCCTCTTCATCACAGCTGAGAAAGCATGACCTATTCAGGCATCAGCACAGCATCTTTTTGCTTCTTTGAATGCAAAGGTTAATTCTAAAATTCTTTCTTTCTGTCCCAAGAATATAGATGTAGAAATTAGACTACATTCACCAAATTCATTGCTGACTAAAAGTACATTTTCCTTAAACTATTCTCTGAAAAATAATTTCAAAATATGCTTGCTATTTTTCATAATTTCTCAGATGATGAAAGCATAATTTCTTTTTTACAATTTCAGCATGGACAGAAGTGAAAAGAAGGCAAAAATATAATTAATTATAACCCACATCTCATTTAAATAAACTGTCCTAAATGACCCCGCCAGTTTTCTTTCATACCTAGGAGTGTGTCTACATTGTGCAATGCAGCCCTGTGCAAAAATATTTGGATTAGTAATAAATCTGTATGCCTGTGCAACATAGGACCGCACAATAACAAAGTGCTGGAAGAAGGAAAGATGTGCTACTGCTGCACTCTGTCTGGGATATATTCCCAATAGGATTTATCAGTCAACTCAAATGGAGCATTGTCTTAGAGCAGCTAAATTTTATGGTTCTGTATGAAGAGGTTTGGAGTAAACTTAGGTTGATGTACACATGAAGAATCGGATATGGACCCTCAGTTTCAACAAAGAAAGATGGATTGATCAATCTTATTCTGACCAGTGTTGCTTCTTAACACTGTAATTTCATCATCTTTCCACAGCTGACTAGATGCTGCTTTTGCTGCAGCATGTGAATAACAATTGCGTGATTTTCCAGATCAGAGACACCCATAACCCTAAGCTGTTATTCTACTAAACAAACTCTCCTTTACCCAAGGAGTTCTCCATCATCCTTTTACTGACAGATTATTATTCCTCTGTGTCACCAAGCAGTCCCTGGAGGGCAGTATCTCAGTAAAAATCTTGTTCAGTACAACATGGCAGTCTGCACCAAAGATTTTCAATGCTAAAATCTAAATGAAATTTAACACTTCAAAACTTTTCTGTCTGGAAAATCACATTATCTAAAACAGTATTATTATTGTCAATGTCAACAAAATTATTGATTTTTCTTTTCAGCTCCAGAGAATAAAACTAAAAAGGTAATTGTTTGGTTTTAGAATGGAAACTTCCCGTTTCAAACAACTGTTTCAAATATATATTGTTCTGAAATAGCCTATTTTTTAAAAAAAATAAAGTCTGAATAATGCATTTAGAATTTCTTCACTCAAAACACTTTTTTAATTCTCGGAAGCTATCTGATACTCAAAGTTTCCATACCAGTTTGAAAGGGAGATGAAATGTCAGCATTTCCCAAATAGTAAAAACTTTTTCCCAGTCAACTGAGTTTAGCACAGCTAATCAAAACCAGTTCTCTCCATACAAAACTCAGGTTCTTTAAACAATAAAAATTAAAATCTTCCCCCCTCTTTTAGTTCCAAAGAAAGCAGCTCAGGAATATTACTGTAAGCAATTTTTAATAAAGTACAGAGAACAGGCAAGAAAGCCAAAACCAGAATGCCAAATGGCTGAACCTCATTTTTTATGTGCTAGCCAAAAGACCAAGGAATGCATCTTTTCACAAGCACTGGCATAAATGTAAATCTGACTCGTACTGAACTGGAACCACTGAATTGCATAATAGATGCAATTAGATTAGAATAGAATAAAAAACAAACAAACGGACAACCAAACAAATAAACAAACAAAACAACAAAAACCCCACGCAAAACAAAATAAACAAAAAAGCCCAAAAAGCTATCAATAGCATTCAGCACATTCTACAACTTCAGTCTTCATAACATTTTTCAATTTTTTTTATACACATTTAAAAGAAAAGAAAAGAAAAAAACCAAACAAACAACGAGTCTAAACCCCACCAAAATCAAACAAGAGATGTTTGGCCCTTAGCATACCTTAATATCTTCCTTTTCTGAGTCCCTCAAGGCAAAAGAAACATTTGACCCCCAATAAAAGGAGATTAAGAGGATTTGACCATTATTTTTTCATCATCTACATCAGATTGCCTTTGAAACTGTCATGTACCACAAAACAATTTCTGGAGCATCACATACAGCTTGTGCTGCCCTCCCACTGCTAGACAGCTTGTAAGAAAAACCTTGCTGACCAAGATCTTAAACAACAACCAGTTTAACAACTGCTGTCCTTAACAGCTAATCTCTATTTTTTGAACTCTCAGACAGCTCTGGTAATGGCACACAGACGGTAAAATCACTTAAGTGTACTCCCAGTGCACAACCATGAAGGGAGGCATAGGAACAGTAATAACACAGCTGCAAATTCACCAGCTACTTGCTCCTCCCCATCTGCTGTGGGTTGAGAAAATGGGGTTGAAATGCCAGCCTCAAGCAGGTGTAAGATACAAAACACAGGTAGGCCACTTCTACAAGCCAGGACACTCCTCAAATCTTAGAAGCACCTCCGTGGAGTGGATAATGGAACTTATCTGTTTTGACAACTGAAAAAAAAGATATCAATGGGAAGAAGTTTTATGAATATGTGTTTAACAACTCCACTTCAAAAAATCATGACACAGTGCATTTCAACTGCACATGCAGCAACACTGAAAGAAAACTGATATCAAATTGGAAACACAGTAAGGGCAGTTGATTCATGTGACAATAGCTCTAGGACATTCTAAAGACATATGTGGAGATGGAATCGTTCACTGTTTCTTTGAAACATATTTTCAGCAATAATTTTATATTAACCTTCTTTAATTTGTGGCTACACAGCTAACTTTCAGAAAATGTGCAGAAATGCACACTGGAGAATCTTCCTTTCCAACTGAAAATCCTGGCTATGAATGCACATTGTTTTATTCATTGAGATCCCACCATCTAACACTGATAACTTGAAATAAAAAGTGACAATGCAACCTGCTAAGCAGTGGGAATGAAGGATGTTTTAAGCAACTCTATCTGGCAGTCAGAAAGAGGAGTAACACAGTTTAACTGTAAAATTCCTTCATCCAGAGCCAACTTGTCAATGTTGGGTAGGACTCTGAAAGAAACACAAATCCAGCAAATCTGAAATCTTTACAGTTTATTTCCTGTACCTGTTAAAAGACCAGCTCTACTGACAATGAGTCAGCTCCAGCTGCAGAGGGGGCAGGGCTATTTTACTGCATGATTTTTGGTACAGATTATCCCTCTAGACTCTGCAACAGCAACAGGTTCACAGAATCCACTGAAAGAACAAATCAAAGACAATAAAACATTCACTTATACATTAAAGAATATAGTGTAGAAGTTTTAAAAGTATTCAGGAGCAGCATATTAATGATGTTGCTAAAACAAAAGGTGAAAAAGAGGCAAGAAAAGGCAGGCGAGAAAGTAAAGTTAGATTTCCTCATGTCTCACTAGAAAAAAAAACATTATATCAGGGCTTAAAGGACTTCATATACCAACAGAAAGCCTTTACTAAGTTCCAAGCAGCCAAAAACTATTTTCCTATATAATTTTATGGAGTTTTACTTTGTAAAATTATCCTTTTTTCACAGAGAAAGCTTTTTCTCCCTGCTAAATTATTTTTGCACATAAATATTGTAAGAACTGAATTCTTCAGCCTACTACAGGACTATGCAGCCAATTTTATACTACTATTTGACTTTAATGCAGAGAAGTACTGAACAACATACGTATTTAAGGATTCTTATTAAACTATGGAATCAAGGTAATTGAATCAATCTGAAACTGACAATTATTTAAAAAAAGGGGAAAAAAACCAACCAACAAATCAGACAAAACCAAACAACAACAACAAAAAAAAAAAAAACACAGCAACCTGACATGCCATTAAAAGTGGCTTGGAAGCAAGAACTTTCTTCAGGAAAACAATTTTCAATAGCAAATATATTCTTCTATTCAAATTTCTTTATGAATCTATCCTGGATTTTTTAAGCCTTCAAAGTTATGTTTCATGCTCTGGCAAATTTTCACATTTTTGCAGTGAAAAAACTCTTCATTGAAGATGTTTTCCTATCTTTTTTGTATATATGGTTAGCAACAACTATTTTGTTTGTAATGTGTGGTCTCAACCTACAACAATTTATCATTCAGAAATGTTGGACAATACCTGAAACCATCAATCCTGGTTTCAAACTGGCAGACAATTTCATGCGTACAGTGAGTTTCTGCAATCAAAGAATACTTCACTACTACCAAAGTTACAGTGGATGCTACTACTTCTTTAAAATACTTAATTTTCTTAATAGCTAGGTTAACAGTCTGCTTAGAACTCTGTTTTGAGTTTTTTAAAAAAATATCTAATGATAAGTTTACTTAAATGTACTAATCAGTAAATACTTGACTTTCTGCAATTGACTAGCCACCTTACTCTTTGCCTACATTAAAATTTGTAGACTTATACATCCACAAATATTTCCTCATTTTTGCCATTCCAAAGGAAAATTGGTGTTTCAAACCATTGTTTTAACTGCCATATATTCTTTCTTTCCAATATGCCACATACTGTACTAAGCAACTCGGAATCTGGGGGAAGCTGGAAACAAGAACTGAACCTTGCATCTGGAACCAGTATTTAATATTGTATCGTTGAATGTCTGAAATGTTCTAAAAATAGTGATAGCCAAAAATCTACCTCAGAAGGAAAGCATTTGTTAAAAGTCGAAGAGACCCACTGCACAGCGGAAGACTGACCATTCTGTAACAAGTCACTTCCCAAGTCCTGTTGGGCCAGTCTTATCCACACAGAAGGGATTCCAGCAGAATGTCCTTCTCAATTCTAGTGCAATGCAGATATCAGTTTCTTTATATCTGTGCACCCTTATTATTAAAGAAATCTAGAAAATATTTTCTGCTTCAAAATTTTCTGAAGCTTCATCATTCTGACAACTAGAAAGATAAACACTATTATGAACACCTCCGACTGCCCACTTTATATTTAGTTATGCATATTATTCACTTTTTTTTTCCACATAAAGGGGTTTTTAGTCTTTCTCAAAGCTGTACTCATTATATTAAGCTGTGTGAACAAAGTTATTGCTTCTTTTGAGGGGAAACAGACTTAAAAAGGGCATACAGTCATGTAATGTGGGAGCTGATTTGTAGTCCATTGTTACCAGTTGATCCCTATAAGCAAATAAATTTACTTCTGTCTTACCTAGGCTGTACTTCAGCCAGATTGCTACCACTTGAATGAAAGCCTTAACTGGCATAGAGTCAATCTTTCAGAAACTTACACTGAATGAAACTTCAGACAACTGGATATCTTCTATAAAATAAGATGGGACATTGAGATGCCCATAGGATCCTTATTTTCCTTAATATAAAGGGACATATATAAAGGCACAGGAATTTCTTCATGGAAAGGGTGGCTAAACATTGAAATGGGCTATTCAGAGTGGCGGTGGAGTTACTATCCCTGGAAGTGCTTGAGAAATGACTGGACACAGCACTTAGTGTCACGGTCTAGTTGACAAGGTAAAGGTTGAACTCAATGGTCTCAGACATTTTTTCCAACCTAAATGATTCTATGATTCAGTTAAAATTACTATACAAACCCCCTACACCATTACATCCTAGAAAAACCTCCAGAGCCTTCAGGAGGGTATGAGCAGGAGACTGGGCAGAACAGGTTTCTCTACTGCTGGTTTGATCCCCTGAGATCACTACAGCCACCACACAATGCACTGCCTTCTACATCTTCTCTGCTAACCTCAAGCACAGTAGAATCTAATCCCATCCTGACTTCCAGTAGGGTCAGTTTAACCTTGCAGTCAACATTCCCAAAGGCAGACAATATACCTAAAATTAACATCACTGGTACACAAGTGATGGCGTTGCAAAACTGATAGAAATACAAGGCAATCTCATTTATCACTTCGTGAACTGAAATGTAGCCAAGAAAAAATGATTCTTGAAAACCACAAGGGTTTCTACAACTATTTTTTAACCACTGTTATACTGCCTTTCACAATAATCAGGGACCTGCAGCAACATCATTACCAAGGTAGGAAGCACTAAGAAAAACAGATTATTTTAAACAAGCCAGCACAGTGCCTTGTCAAATGGAGGGGTTGCAATACCCCATCATTGCCTCTGCTGATTAAGCAGTAAAAGACAGCCCACTATGCTTCATAAGCATCAGGACTCTCATAAATACAAGTGACTTAAAGTCAACTAGGAAAAAGATTTCTCTGCTGTACTCCTCGTGTTAACTGCTTTATTATGAATCTTGAAAAATGCTCCTCATTTTAAACCAAGTATCTATGAAAATTTCTGGCCAGCAAATGAAGTTGCACTTCATAACCATAATGACACTTCAGAAACTGCATTCTGAAAGCATTTGAAAAATAGGTATGTGAGTGCAGCATAATTCTTCTAAGAGCTTAAATAATTTGAAAGGTGTATCTTTGTACGTTGTTGCAAGATCATGTAGCAGTGAATAGTAGCTTTTTAGTAGTAGCTTTTTAGAAAAGGAATTGAAAATGCTTACAAGAAACTGAATTTTTTTAACTGGAAAAATTGTTACCCCGTTTTCACCTGAGATTAATGGCATAGAGTTCAAAGGAGCAGCTGTATTCCAGTTCCTGAACAGGACGTTCCCAGGAACAAAAAAACAAGCTGTCTTTTTGTATTTCCCCAGATGCTCATCAGAACATCTAATTATCAACTTTGCAGCCTGCTTACAGGGTATATTTCAGTAACAAAAGAAGTTTCTCCATTTGCCTTCTCAATTTCATTGCTTCAGCAGTGATTTACAAGTGCTGTAAAACACTGGGTTTTGTTCAGAGGAACACCTCTGTGTTGAATCATACCAGCATTTTCTAAAAGAATGCTGGAAAATACTAGTTTTCTAAAAGTGGAAATCTGCAAACAGCAGCTGTGTTTCTTTTTCACTATAGACCTTTTACGCATATAATTACATTATTTATCAGGATTGATTTTGCTTCCCTGCAAATTTACATATTGCTTGTTAGTTAAGAGAACAAATTAGAAATGCAAAGAATCCATATGTTTCTGTTGCCATTTGCTTTATCTACAGTGCTGCAGATTCCCTTCTGGCTCCTAACTGATCTCATAATTTGCTTAGATGTATAAGAATCTGACTCCATAGTGAAATCCTGTGAGTCTATATTTCCATACAGTCTATCTGAAGTGCTAAGAACTAAGTTAATGGTATTTCAGGAAACTCTTGCAGTGTAACAGGCTTGAAATTAACACAGTGTAACAGTGTTTAAAATTAATTGGCACGGTAAGTAGTAAAAATTGTGCGTTCTCATCTATGATTCAATATTTACAATGCTAAAGCCACCTGGAGCTTGTAACCTACTTGAGTAAGATCACGCTTCACTCTCATCTGTTGTGGCTCAATCAGTAAATTTCAAATGCAACTCAAATATATTTATAGACTCCTAGACCAAAACTGTTCTTTTAGCAGCTTTCTCATAATTTCCTTTCCTCTCAGAAAAAGAAACAGAACTGTTTGGCAGTGGAGGCTGGATCTCTGGCAGCATTGTAATACCAAGCAGTCTGTTGCCTCCCTCCAACATAAGGGATAGCACCATAAAAGAAGGCTTTGGAGATGCAAAGGCAGCAACCTAAAACAAAGCATGGGCTGAGATATTAAGGAAAGGCCATACAATGTCATTACAGATTTTAGCACATCGAAGTCATAACACAGTCCATATTTCTTTCCTCTAAATTACCTCCATAGCAACCTCACCTCTGTGGTTATTACAAACGCATAACATTCTCTGCATGAAAAATTTTTTCCTCCCATCTGTGCCAAATTCGTCTCTCATTAATTTCCATTTCTGCTTACTTACCGTATTTAAATTGGGCCATCATTATAGATTAGGATGGCACAGATTCAGCAATTAGCAGGCCCTCTCCATATTAGTTTCAAAGACCTTTTAGACCACACGCCTCCATGTATCCTCACTAATGCTCACAAATGGTTTGATATGTTTTTATTAGTCACAAACTTAAAACTCCTGAGAATTGAAACCCAGGTCTTCATCATATCTAAATTTCAGCAAAACTTTTGTTTAGTAATGGACCAAATGGGGAATCCAGAACTGCATTTCAGATTTGACCTGTAAATCTCAGGCTACTTGTTCTAACTGTCCTGTCTGATTCTAAAATCTGTGATCCTCCCATAGTAATCCTGAAGTCAACCTAGACAATTTTTCACATATATATAATGTGTGCCTCAGAACACAATAAAATTTTACTCATTTACAGAATTTAATTCCCAGCAGATAAAGTCTGCTTTGCTTTTTCTGACTACCACTCCCTTCTTTTATTTTTCAACTTGCCCGCATTTAATTCAGTGTTTCAAATCTTCTTCCTCATTTGAAATAAAAAGTTTTCTCTGCCACTGCATCACTATGCCTCTTGTATTCATCTAGGAAGGAAGGAATCAATAACAATAAAGTATAACTGCTATCATTAAAATATACATAACTATATATATA
The DNA here is from genome assembly GCA_013396655.1 of Campylorhamphus procurvoides. Classification (NCBI taxonomy): domain Eukaryota; kingdom Metazoa; phylum Chordata; class Aves; order Passeriformes; family Dendrocolaptidae; genus Campylorhamphus; species Campylorhamphus procurvoides. Next base: position 33,462 of record WBMV01002256.1, read on the forward strand.
AATACTAAATATTATATAGCTATAAGCGGGTATTTCAAATAACCAGTAGAAAGGCCCTACAGGGAGACCTAGAAAAATTAACATCTGGGTATTCACCAGCTCTACGAAGTTTTACAGTGGCAACTGCTAGATTCTACAGCTGGGACAGCACAGCCCTGGATGTACAGACAGACTGGGGAATGAGAGACTGGGAAGCAGCGCTGCAGAAAGGGACCTGTGGGTCCTGGTCAATGGCAAGCTGAATCTGAGTCAGCAGTGCCCTGGCAGCCAGGAGGGCCAACCATGTCCTGGGGAGCACCAGGCAAAGCATCACCAGCCGGTCGAGGCATGGGATTGCCTTGCTCTGCTCTGCACTGGGGCGGCCTTACATTGAATATTGTGTGCAGTTTTGGGCACTGCAATACAAGAAAGGTACTAAGCTGTTAGAGAGTGTCCAAAGAGGGCAAGGAAGATGGTGAAGGGCCTTGAGGTGAAGTCATATGTGGAGTGGCTGAAGTCACTTGGCTTATTCAGCCTAGAAAAAAGGAGACTGAAGACAGACTTCTTTGCAGTTTACAGATTTCTCACGAGGGGAAGCAGAGGATCAGGTACTGACCTTTTTTCTCTGGTGAGCAGTGACAGAATCCAAGGGAATGGAATGAAGCTGTGTCAGGGAGGTTTAGGTTGGATATTACGAAAATATTCTTCACCCAGCTGATGGCTAGGCGCTAGAACAGACTCCCCAGGGAAATGGTCACAGCACCAAGCCTGACACATTTCAAGAAGCATTTGGACAACACTCCTGGTCACATGGTGTAATTCTTGGAGTTGCCCTGTACAGGGCCAGCAGTTGAATTTTAATGATCATTTTGGGTCCCTTCCAACTCAGAATATGATTCCATGATTGATTGAGATCTCCAGCCCCACAGACACTGCAATATCCTATCTGAGAAGTACTGAAGACACCTTGAAACCAAAACACAAAACATAGAAAAAAGGTACAAGTGTTTTAGCCATAGATTAATTAAAAACCATCCCAGTCACAGTTCTGTCAGGTGACTGAAGAAAGCTGGGAACATAGCCACATTGCACATTTTGTTTACATCGGATAAATAAACAGCTTTGTCAGACTTAAAATGTTACTCTGTGAAGTTTACTGTGCTGGACAGCTTGCCTTGTCCAGACACTTGAAAAGGCAAAGTAACTGCCATCTGTGGATGGAGCCAAACATATCTTAGTCAGGATCCATTATTCGCAAAGTCAGCAGGGCTGCATTACAACCACTTTGCAGTTCTGCTTGTTCCTTTTGGCTTGGAAATAGTTCTTGGATACAGAAGATCTATATCCATACTACTTTAAAGAGCTACAGAAGTCTTGCAATGTGTGATACTCAAGATGGAAGGAAGTGAAACTAACACACACATAAAAATATGTCTGATCCTGAGTTGTCTTCAGAAATGTAGAGAGAAATGCTCACGTACGACAAGGACAATGCAGCAGAAGAACACTAGCCTAGCGTAGGACAGAGTCAGAGGCTGTTCTGCATACAACAGGGTCCTTACTCATTTAGCTCAAGGCTCTGAGGCTCTGGCCATTTTTCTTAGCATGAGCAGGATGGGTTTTACAGCCCCCCTCAAGACCACTGTCAGCCAGGGTTCATATAACCATTAAGCTGCCTTTGCGATTTACATATACCTATTTGAGCAAACAGCTAGATCAACAGAACAGCAGTACAGCTGTATCCAAAACACTTAATTATTTTAACAATTGTCTATGGAATATTTACAAGCTTATATGTTTAATAACTACCATGTAGTGGTCACCAGAAAATTGACCATGGCAAAACACAGCTTGCTAACTGCCTGAAATGCAGTAGTTTTCTTTTATAGTTTTAAAACTACTAAATTGTAAAAAGTCCAAAATTCACGAGGACACAGGAGAGTTCAATTTCAGTCCTGCTCAGAGAAATTAAGAATTAATTGCTGTTAACTATAATTAAAGCTGCTTAATTTATTCTCTTTTTGTTTTTTGAAGAAAGACGATTCCCACATTACTAGTTTTCTGCAAAGAACAGATTTTTTCCCAATTATTTAGGGTATTAAAATCTAGTTAATTCAGGTTTTTGCCTTACAAAACCACAAGTGTACACATATATGTGTTTATACTGGTTCAGAAATAGATTTGCTGAGTAGAGTGCTGTGACCTGAAGGGAGAATCACATTTGGTGAAAGACAGAAAAAGAAAAAGAAAAGTCACATTTATGAGCTTATCTGCATCTATCTTTGTTGACATGAGATGTATACTGGAATGGAATTTAACCACTTTTGCACACTAGGAAATGATCTGGGACATAGAGAGATACATGGACAACTGGAAGCATAGCTTCATGGCTGCAGCAAGTAGGGACCTTAAAGGTAGAGGAAACAAAAGTGTTTTGTCTAAACTACCTTACCAATGACTACAATTGCACTCACCAAGCACAGCTCAGCATGTGTTAGACCAGTGCAATGTCTATCAATTACTGAAATGGCTGCAATTACCATTTTTTCATTATAAGTCCATAAATCTACTGGAAAGCAGCGCGCAGCCCAAGAGGACTAATGCCACTTTCAGGAGTCTTAATGTGATATCCTAACTTCAGGCATAGACTCTGACAGTCTTCAATAAAGCTGTAACAGAGGACTTGTAAAGGGCATTGTTTACCTTTTACTAAACAACTCCCCTGAACTCATCATCAGTACATCTGACTGCAAATATAAAGCACAAAAAAGAAATAACAGAAAAATAAAAACACAGTTTTAAAAACAATGTAGTGCTTACATACAACCTGATTGGATAAATTTTCAAAGCAACATACAAGTTAGAAAAATCCAGTGCTTCTTGAAATCATATTTCATTTCCCATCCCTAAGGAATGTTGCAGCACTAAATTCTCAGTGCAAACATTTTTCACCAACTAGATCTAATTTAACAACATTGTATCTAGCCACAGCATTCAAGACTACAGCTCATCTAATTAATAATGACTGTTTAACATACAGCTAACAGCACTCAGACAAATTTCAGCCAGATCCACAGGTTTAAACATTCATATATTGTGATATCAAATGTGTTCTCTTTCCTGAGAGAGGAAGCAGATGGAACTATGTTCTGACTTCTACACACACAAGAAAAATGTGAATCTCAAGTGAGTTTATGGAGCTATCCTGCCCTGAGACCAGTATGATCAGCTGTTATCTGTCCACAAGCCACAAGCTGTATTTGCCTACTAGACTAATATTCAAAATCTCACAGTAAAGACACAACACAAAGGTTGGTCTACTGCCCAAATCTTTTCCCCATGACATCTTCATCACTCACCATGTCCCCCACAATACCTACCTATTCCTTGGAAATGTCTCTTCCCAAGGGGATCCTGCTCTTATCTCACTATCTCTTACTCTGAAACAGAAAAAAATCCCAGTTGATTCCTGGACTATTTCTTAATGAGGAATTAAATTCATCTGTTTGAATAAACTGAATAAGTACGAATGTTTTGTTTGGGAACCCTTACACTGTAAAGAACAAGTAGAAGGAGAGGACGCATTCTTTTGTTTTTGAACTTTGATGGAAACCTCTGTCTCTGACAGTGAATACTGCTATCATTCAGCAGTGATAGGATAACCTATCAGTCTAAGTCTTTTGAATAGAAACCAAATATCATGCTCCAGTGATTTCTCTCAGAAATAGTGACCTAGTTCTGTTACCTACATTGTGGCAGCTCTTTTTCCTTTCAAGACTGAAATTACTTTTGAACAAATATTACTGTGACAGCCACATCATTGTCTGTCATATTCAGAGACAGGCAGAAAGACCAAATAAAAAAAATCTCTACTAAATCAAAGAGAATCATAAGCAACTCTTTATAGGAATCATTTGTTGCAGGAATCATTTGTTGCTGACACACCACACAAAAATTAACTATTCCCCTGGACTTCAGAATGAGTGTCCAAGTTACTCACAGGTGATCACAACAACGTACAAAGGAAATTAAAACAGGGAAACCCAACAGAGCTGCTGTGTTAGTTCTCATTTCCTATTTGCCAAGAGGGAATATTCTGATTTCACTTGCACATTGATTTAATTGGTGAAACTATAAAAAGCCATAGAAAGCTGTAGAAACTATTGACTAGAGAGAGAGAAACATTGTTTGTTAGTTGATTTCTTTTCTATTTTGTATAGCTCTTTTAAATTTCACCATGTCATTTTCCCCCCATTTTGCAATGTGTTTGTTCCCTCCTATTCTGATTGCTACTGTTCAGATTACAGAACCTTTCAGGAGCTCTGCCCAGGACTGGAGTGGTATTGCTGCCTTGTAATGTGGTGTTGAAGTGCAAGTACAAGACAATAAAAAGTACAATGCTGCTCCAGAGGTTTTGCTTTGCTCCAAGTAATTGCTCCAATTTATAAATGGGGTGTAGTAAGAATATAATGCAGCAATTGTATTATCTCTACTTTGCCTATGGTCATCTAAAGGAACAGCAGGAGCAGAACTGTTCTTCTGTTCCTACTCCTCCTTGTGGCCCACCCTGTAGGTCCACACGGAGATGTGCAGTAATCAGTAGCTTACCTTCCACAGGAATTGTTAAGGAACAGAAGACAGTCATTTGCCATGTCAAAAAACAAGTGTGCAGCACAGCTAGGAATCAGATTAATTTCACCTATGCCACAGTTCTGTACTTCTGTGCCATTAGCAACCACCAAGTCTCCTGTACATAAATAAACTGACATAAGTGTTTTGAAATACAAATGTCAGTTCAGGAATAAGCATTTACATCAACAGAGGTTTTAAAATGCGGTATGTTGAATGACTATTTTAAAGAAATGCACTGAGGTAAAATGAGATGGTTTTCAATCTTGTTCCACTATTCCAATGTCTACGTTGTGCCACTACATTTATAGAAAAGGAATGAGAAAAACTATGCATACAGAATGCACAAAACTGTGTAACCAATCCTCTATGTTTCACTTGGAAAAAGAAGCTTTTCTTTGACATTTTCACTGAAAATAAGCACAAGATGACCTTACTATGGTGACAACAAGCTAACTAGATGATGAATATTTTCTATTTTTATAGTATAACATATATTCTTTGAATGGCTCTGGTCTATTATCACACCAACCTCTTAGACCTCTACAGAGGACAAATTGGAACAGGCTGGTTTTGTAAGTGCAGGAGCTGTACTGTACCAAAACTGAATTGTGGCTAATTGGCTGCTCAGGAATGAACTTTTTGTCATCCCTGGGAATAATACTTGATACTTAAGGTAGAAACACTATTATCATTATTAGTTTGACTCCTAAGGCTTAATAATTGTTGACCCCAGGTAAAGAGCTCTTTTTCTCTGGTGGGTAATATATTTCACTTACAATTTCTTGATAGTGCTAAGTGACGAGTAGCTTTGTTTCCTGGACTGACCTTTCATTTTATAAACAACTTCTAATGATTAAAATCCTAGCCAGACATTTTGATATTAGCTGGACACATTTCACAAATCCAGAACTGCTCAGAAAAGCTTATCATTCTTCACAAAAACTGATTACCCAGAAGTTTCAATTACCTCTCAGTGTCTCTGCTCACATGGCTACCAGATATTTGTTTACATGGTAAGTGCAAACATTTGGTCATGCATGCATGAATGGCTGAAAAATGTATAACCAAAAGCACACTTACTTACCCACTCCTTCTTTCTTCTACATGCTCTAAGCTAATATTTGCAAAGTAGTTTGATAAAGTGTCTCAAATATGGAAGTGACAGAAAACCAAATAATTAAGTAAAAATTTGTTTATTCCCACATACTAGTCTTTCAGTGCAGGAATACGTTTTGTTTGGAATAAGAACTCTAAAGTTTCCTCTGGAAACAAGGACAAACAGACAATTAGTTAAGATGTGAAACTGCCCTTTTGCATTCTCCATCTTGCAAATTCATCAATACCACTAAACTATATATTCTTAACAAGAAATTGCTTATGACATAACAAAGAGAATGAGAAACCATATCGTCACTCCAACAACAACAGCATAAGTGCTTCTGTCATGAACACTGTTGCAGCATGCAGAAGCTGTCTGTTCTGCACAATTAAAAAATAATATTACTAAAGCAAGTGTATTCTAGCAAGGTGTCACCAGAGACAGTCCGAAGGAAGTGTTTATGAGCATAAGTATCTCATGAGAACCAAGCTTATTTAGTGTTCTTACACTTTCATTCTGCAAAACAAATGTAACGTCTCTTAAACTCACCATACATCCAGGGCAGAACTACATGGTGTATATAATTAATTTATTTTTATATTGCTGTGATCAGAGTTCCAAATACAGAAATGAACACTGCAGAAGTAAATCTTGACTCTATATTAAGTTGCTGCAATGCCAGTGAGGAAGGATATGAAATGCTTGATTTGAAAATCAGGATCCTCATCTGAGGCACCTTAATCACCCAATGTCTTATTAACATATATGTGAAAAAAGAAGTAAATATCTCTTTACCTCAATGTATTCAGATTTGTGGTGAGTGCATTAAAATAAAAGAAAACCTAACAGTTCATATGAGCTACTCCAAAAGATGGATCCTAAAATTATGCAAAACTGATGAAAGAAGGGTTCACAAATCCAGATTTGTATTGCTGGTTCTGTTGCCAACTGGCACAAAGAGATGGAATTCTCACAAACAAGAATTTTGCCAGAAAATTTAGCCAAGTACAACTCACTGAACCTTTTCCAGAGTCAGAGTGCTGTGATAAGTTGAAAGGATCATGATGTTCTTTATAGTCACATTAAAGTAACTAATTTGTCATACTACCAGGTGATGTGCCAGATCTTATGCTAACCTTATATACCTGTGAAGAGAAAGTTCCCATATAGCTCGTGTGTTGGCTGGATATTCAAACCTTTCCTGCTTCCAAGCTCAGAGAAATGAAATGTAAGTGAACTAGACTCAAACTGCATGAAAAATCTGTCTATTTTAATCATGATCTCCCAAAGCAGGCAGATTTTAGTTAATCCACTTTTAAAAGTGTCTTAGTTCAAAGGAGAACTAAGATATCTATGTTGGCCAATAAATAGTCCCTCTCCTTTAAATTTAGAGAATTAGGAAAAATATATGTAAAGGAAAAAAAATAACAGTTCTTAACCACAACACATATATATATATGTATATATACAACAACAGTCTGCAACAAACCCTTCCACCCCCAAATGACAAGGCAAAACAGTATAAAAGGTCCTCTTGGCTACTTCCCAAGAAAGGGAAATGTGATTATATCCACGGACAGCAGGTGGCGCTGTCGCGCCCACCCGGCTGGGCTCTCTGACCTGTTGGTGCAGATGATGGCTGTGGTCTAGTCGGGAGTGATGGTAGTAGTCTGATCGAGAGCGATGGTTTCCTCCTGTCGAGGTCCTGCTGCTCCTCTGGATCCAACAAGCTGCCCTCTGAGATCTTCTGAGCCCTGTTTATGTACCCTCAGGGAGCACCCAGTCCCTCCCCTAGGGCGGGGACTCACACAATGGGTGATTAGCTCTATGAGTAATGGGGTATTGGTGAACCGGTGATGGCCCATTAGCACCCACACCCCCTCAGGCCGGGTGTGGAGGTGCTAATGACTTCCTGAGCAACTGCTGCGAATGGTCCATTGTTCTTGGGGAATGAATAGAGGGTGTAGAATACACAGCTTTAATCACCCCCCACACGGTGATAACTGGTCCCTCCTGCTGAACTAGGACAAAAAGTCATTTGTGATGTTAATTCCATAATGCCAGAATGTAACCACATCTAGAACTGATATCCAAACTTAAATTCCTTTGAAGCAATTGAACAAGTTTCTCCCTGCTCAGCTCTAGTTTAAACTGTTTATCTTGAATCATGCTTCATAAAAGTATCATTTTTGGTTCTTGGTAGTTCTCCTGATCATTCTTTAATCTCTCTATCTCCTTTTTATGAGTGTTGTCAAAAAGTCACACAACTACGGCTGAGATATCACAAACACCAATCCCAAGAATTCTCCTTCAGTTTTTAAATACTACATTTGTTAGTACTACCCAAATCAGCATTTTTCTTTTCACAACTCCATGGCATCTGTCTGTCCACGTACAGACTACCATAAAAGCCTGATCCTTTCCTCCACTGTAACTGGATATTAATCAATCTATGTATATTCACATGCACCATGACAAGTAATTGCAAAAATTGTCTTTGCACAAGGTTTCCAGCCATGCCAGGATAGAAACTTTATCAGGGGTGAACTACGTTTGCAACCCACTACTTCCTTTGGCAGGTCCTTTGCATCTTTGCTTCAATTTGAACTCGAAGCAGTCTTTAATCTAATGTTCGCCTAACCTTTCTCAAACCTGTTCACTGTGAGTAGTCACTATATAAAGGAAACGTGGAAATTTTGGTGAGAAAGGACCTCTAGAGCTCTGCTAGTCTCAGTCTTTCAATGCTTGCATTGTATATCTATATAGTCACTGCAATTTGGCACTTGGCAAATTATTAACAACTGTTATGATTTTTTTTCCCTAGAGAAACGATTGGTGCTTGTGGCTCTCCTACAGGGTGTCACACAGTCTAAGTCCTTTAATCCTAAATTAAACACTTTTGTTTTGACCCCTGTAACAATGTAGACCAGAATTAATTATCTTTTCTTTAATCAGTATTTCTGTTTTTCCCCATTGTGAATGGAATGCAACACAAAGACCAATCAGCATACATTCCATAATAAAACATTTTTATTGTTTAAGAGACATTGTGTCCTTGCTTTTTGGAAATGTATCAAAAAAGAAAAGCAATCCCACAATGAATAGCTGTGAGAAGAACCAACCATAAATGTGATTCTGGCAAATGCAACCAGTACACTACTGGATGAGGAGAGTTTGTTCAAAATGGGAGATGAAGAACTCTTAAGCAGAAGTGCATTGTAGAGGATGATTACACATTTTTTAGAAGGAAATGAAATCTTCTAGGACAAAATGACCCCGGTTTAGCCTTCATATTATTGCTTCATTGCAGTCAGAACCTTACACCAAAGTAGTACAGGACTCATGCAATGGTCACACAAGTCAATATCCATTCAAAACACATCCAGATGCTACCTTACATTCTATGCCTCCCAAATCCACTACAGCATTTACAGTTTGTAATTCCTCAGTAGAAGCCATACCTCCCTGGCCTCTTTAGGGAAATGAATATTCCACCCTACATGAAAGTCCTATATACAAACTTTTGAAATATTTCCAGTCTAGTCATTGTGACTAATACCTGATGTTGCAATCTCACAAAACATACATACAAGACCGACACGTGTAAAAATTTAAGTTTTTAAACTAGGTAACTTGGAGTTCATATAATTTTTTAGTTACTTGAGGACAGAGAAAACATGATGTAAAATACTTCATTATAACCTCAGGCAGTTCTTCAGCATTTTTTACAACAGCATCCTTTCTCTAGCACTTTTGTGGTTCAAGAAAACACCATCAAATTTGTCATAGCCCTGAAAGTAATAGAACCCTCACCAACATGCATGTGTCTATCACTCCTCAGTTAACTTAGTTTTACAGAATCAAGGAAGTGCTCAGATTACTACCCAGAATTACACAGTGGGCAGGTTTGGAAGAGACCTCAGTAGATCATCTCACCCAACCTCCCTGCTCAAGCAGGGTCATCCTAGAGCATATGGCACAGGATTTCATTCAAATGGTTCTTTAAAATCTCCATGGACCAAGTGTCCACAAACTCTCTGGATGACAATATATTCACAAACTTACTTAAGGTAGATGTATATTTACAAATCCAATTCAAAAACATGTTTCCTTCCAAACATAATAAGTAAAGACAAGGTGAAAAATGTTGATGTGTTTGCTTACATTTAAATTAATTGATGTTTTAAAACTACCACAGTGGAGAAGATGCATACAGTTCCCTTTTGTTGGGAGCAACAGAAAGCACCCTCATATTTCTGATACTCCAGTGACTTGTCCAAGTTTACCTTGTCACCCATAATCCTTCATAATACTAAAATCACAGTGGCAGAACTATGGAGAGAAAGAAGGCTGGGAAGGACGCTGTGTGTCTCCTCCCCAACATGCATCAAGGCAAAGTCAGGGAAATATTCTTCAAGCAGATCTTAAAAACGTTGATAGTAATATGAGCTGCCACAACAATCTTCTATAGTGCTTTATTACTTAGTGTGTCCTAATGGCTAACTTTATCCCTTTTTTTTTTTTTGCACAGCTTTGAAGCTCATTAATTTTTGTCCTCATCACCTTCTAAATTCAGTATCTTTGCCCTACTCATCACAATCATAGAAAACAACAAATCTATTTATTTGAAAACTTAAATCTGATTCCGTTCTTATAGTGTCCATTTGTATATAATTATGTGGTTTTTTAATACTCTTCTTCTTTGCAATTGCATGAAGTCTAACCAAAAATAAAGGACAGTTTTCAACAGCTTGCTGGCTAAATGTTGGTGTTCTCCATACTAACATCAGCCTGGATAACTATAAACTCTTTGTACTAGAAAATCTTACAATTCTATATACATATTTCATAACAATTGACTTTCCAAAAACTATGAATAAAAGGAGATTCAAGAGGTCATTTAATTCCCCCCTTTCCTGGGACATCATACTAAAATTTAATCAGTTCTCTTATTATTTTCTGCATAACAGGGTGGGAGTTAATTAATGCTACGTATTTTCCATATATAAGTTTTGACTGACATTGTCTACTATCAGAAACAGTACTGTTATCACCATCTAAAGCACTGCAATAGTGGAAAGTCTCCACAATGATCAAGTTCAACCAACGAAATCCAAGTTCTTGGTTGCATGTTCTAGAGAGCCATCTACTGATATTTTACTTAATCAGACACTGTTTTAGAGGTAACTGAGCTGGTCCAAGACCAGCTCACTGCACAAATAACAAAGGTTGCTTTTTCTGTTGACTCCAGTGATAGTATTTCTTTTCTTGTAATCGTGTGGAGTATCATACAGTGTTCTGGGCAATAAGTGTGTGAGTTGACACAAAGTGAAGACCACAGCCATACAAGAAAAAACACATTTTGAGTGTGACCTTGTGCCAATTCTGATTAAATCATCACAGAAAGATGCTTAATTTCCCCACACAACAGTATAAGTCCAATTAATTTTAGCACAGGCATATTAGCGTACTATAACATTTACACTACTCTTTATCTTGTCAAGTTTTATAGAATCTCAGATGCCCTGAACAACCCTCCCCACAGATCATAACTAACACAATTTAGTATTACCTTATATATTGTTTTATGCTAGGGTAGAGTTAATTTTAGCATAGTAGCTAGTGTTGGGCTGTGTTTTGAGCTTGTGAAAACAGTGTTGATAACATAGGAATGTTTTCCTTACTGTGGTGCGGGGCTTTCACAGCACCCAGGCCTTTTCTGCTTCTCACCCCACCAGTGAGTCAGCTGGGGGTGCACAAGAATCTAAGGGAACACAGCAGGACAGCTGATCCCAACAGGCCAAAGAAATATTCTGGGCCATACACATCGTGCTCAGCTTATAAAACTGGGAAAAGAAAACAGAAGAGGGGGATGATCCAAATGATGACATTTGTCATTCAAAGTTACCATTAAGTGTGATGGAGCCTGGCTTCCCTGGACATGGCTGAATACCTGCCTGCCCATAGGAAGTTTTCCTTTGTTTGTGTGAGTGGCTTTTGTTTACCTATTAAACTGTTTCTATCTCCCTCCATGATTTTTTTTCCTCACTTTTTCAATCCTGTCTCCCATCCCGCTGGGCTGGGAAGATGGTGAGCAAGCCGGTGTTAGGCTTAGTCTACAGCTGGGGTTAAACTGCATACCTTATATCCATATATTTTTTTGGCATATGAAAAGAAAGTACTCTTAATATCCAATGAACATGGAGCTCATCAGGCCCTAGTCCTCTGTTTCTTAGGGCTCCACTGTTCATTAGGAAAAATTGTAGTTAACAGGATATTATGATTCTTTAGGAAGCTTCTCCACTCACAGCATCAACACAATCCTAAGAAGATAAACTGATAAGAAAAAGGCTATCTGTATGATAGGACACAATAATGGCAAAAATATTTTCTTTCCTATGGGTTTCAAAAGAAATGTTTGACAACACTGACCACATAAGCCTGTAAAAAATTGTCCTTATTGCTTCTCAGTAACATCAAAGGGAGTTCTGGTTTCTTACGTATTCATTCTGCTATACTCTGCAGAGAGAAAAATGACTTGAGGTTTTATTATGCAGACCACGAACTTTACTATACAACAAAATAGGAAAAAGAAATGCTATTTGACTAACCTGTAATTAGATCTGAATTTCATAATTAATTACCCTAACAATAATTAAAACATGATGCAATCTATTCACAATGTGAATTTGACAGGTAAACCACCCAGCCTGAAGCACTATAGCTGAATCTGCACGTGTACTTTAGTTTGGGGCAGGGGAGCAGTTTCAAATCAAATCTCCCCCTGCCACCCCATTTCTAAATGCCAGACCAGACCACAGAGCAGCCTGTGTGCATACAAAGTACCTACATCTTGGAGCAAATCCAAAATTCCCACTCCATATGCACAAGAAAAGTGCTCCAATTCCTTGTTAGATTCTTGAACGTTTCCAGCACTTCATTCTCCTCCTAAGCTGTGTGAGGAAATCACTTAGGTCTAGGCTTTCTGTGGAGACACCTGTAGCTTGTGCTCGGTACGGAGCTGTCTGGCCAGGTTTCACCTTTGAGGCAAACATGGATTGGTTTAAAAATGTTCACAAGGGAAAACTGCATGTGTTCTGGCTGACAAAGCCCGTGTGGGAAGACAGTTATAGCAGGCGCAGACTTCAGCTTTGGTGTCATAGGAACATCCTTTAAACAGCTGGTTTTAAGCTGGTTCTAAGCTGGTTCTACCTGCTGATGACTTAGTCTTATGCAAGGTACAGTAGGGAGAAGGTGAAGTAATTGCCTTGTACTTCTGCACTAGAACACCTCACTAGCAACCAGTGCTTCAAAATCTGTGGTGTAAGATAATTTAACACTCAGTCAGCCCAGTGGAGGCAAAAGGCTGTTAAATGTGAACTAATTAATTAATTAATATAATTTGCAAGCCACACCTCAAAAATTTTACAGTATAAGTAAATTAAGAACCTGTCACAAAAGCTAAAATTATCTCATCTAAGATATTATCACACCATTTCTTCTGTAGTTGATAGCGAGGACTTTACCCCACAGTTAGAAGTCATGTCAAGTGACAGCTGTGTTGAAAGAAAACCAGCTAGGTTCCTCTGCTACATCATCAACCATGGTACTTCACTTTTGTAATGTACGTAAGACCTTGAGCATTTTCTGTCATTTGATTCTGGGATCAATACAAACTACTGAGAGGGACTTACAAGCAAGGTAAAGTTAGTTTTTGCTTTCTTTTGAGGCTGGTATTTATAAGTATTCCAGTTTCATTCAGTCTTCACCTCTCAGCAATACTATGCTAAGGACTCCAGCTGTGGACCTTAAAAATTAAAGGGGTTACCATTATTGTACTTATGAGATTAATGAAACATTTAATGTATGATATAATTTAACATGCATTCTTCATTTAACAGTTCCATGTTACAGCTTTTAGTACTAGCTTTCTCATTTTGTTATGTCTTGTTCAGTATACAAAAGTAAAATGCTTTATTCAGTGCCCTGTCTTAAATTTTATATTTCTGCTTCTCTCTTTTACAGCTATACACTTGAGTTGAAATGTCCAATCAAAATACCCTTAAAATTTCTGAACCAGAATTATGATTTCAATTGGGTTCACAAACAAGCCTGTTTTAACTGCAAATTTAGTTATTATTTAAAGTGCAGAACATTTAAATGCTAGGCTGTTCAAAACCAGCTACATTTTCCAGCATCACTTCATTTGCAACAAAATGTAAATCTCAAAATCAAGACAAGTACTTAAAATTCTTGGCTTCAGACACGTCAGAGAGCAATTACATAGCAGCCCTCAAAACAAAACCTTGAATTCAAAATTTCTCTAATGTCTTCAGTTTTGTGAATGTAGTGGTTGCAGTACAGACGCTTCATTGCATGTTGCTGTTCAGTGTACTCTTCATGTCTGAAATAAAACAAAGTCTTTAATTAGTCATATCCATGTCCAGAACTTCTGATAGGTCTCATATGCAGAAAGGAACATGCAATTCAGCAACACAGATAGAAAACAAAGACAACTGTACACATTTCTGCATTGCCAAATTACTGGCTACTACGTAAAAACATATCTAATATTTACACACTAAAAGAGCTGAACCACTCTTTTCCTAAATAATTGAGTAATCCAAGTGTAAATAGTTAATAAGACAGAAGTGTGCATTTGCCACAGAATGTAATGAATTTCTAAACAGATAAATGCGGAGATGGATGCCCAATGCCTCATACCCTTTCCTGTATGTGGTGTACACAGGGACAAGCACAAACTCCCAAATCACAGCAGTAACAAGTGAGCTTTGTTGTGTGTTTATCACATTATGGTGGAGTAGTCAAAGGATGTTCATAAAAACTTTTAAAGATTCAAATGCATTATCTCTAATGCAACAACTGCTCCAGATAGGAAAAGACAACAGAACCTGGCCCTCACCTCAGAAAACTTTTAAACACTGCAATGTTTCTAACTCAGTGGAGTTATTCCCTACTTACACTAGATGAGATCAGAGCCAATCACAACACAATACAAATACGCATTTGTGCCATGTTTTTCAAGTTGGCACACATGCATTATCACTCAGAAATCCTTTAATTGTTTAATAACTGATTGATACATGCAGATAACCCTGCCTTGTGCTCACAGACCAGTCTGTGGTACAGCGTCAGCGTCATGGATATTTGTAGAGCACATAGTTCTCAGGTAATCTGCACTTTGCCTTCTGTTCTTCCAAACTGTCCTTGCTGTCTCCAGGTTACAGTTTACAAGTTTTCTAAACTTACAAACATACTACGTATGCTCTTACAGCTTACTTTACAGAGGAGTTACATAATCTGTATTTTCACTTTATCTAGGTTGTCCCAAACCTTCTGTCCTCCAAATACTCTGACAAATTAGAAAGAGGCCATGACTGTGTTTTACTTTTGCACTAAATCTCTCCTTAATTCAGTACTTGTGAGAAAGAGCCAATGTTATGCTTTAAAGAGATAAAGAAAATTAAAATCAAAATTACAAAATTAGATTCTAATTAGAACAGGAGAAGATTAGGAAGTTTAATGATTAGAAGATTGGAAATTTTCTTACTGCTCTGTCATGCAGTTTTACAGAGTACACAAGCCATTTATTGATTAGGTGATACCTTCCTGTAGACTTTACATTTTCTAGAGTTGTGTTTCTTTGAAGTTTGAAATAAAGAAAAACAGGTACTCCAACCTACAACTGTACGCAATATTTAATTGCAGTTTTTGTACAGTAGCTGCTACAGAGTGTTAAGTACTCTGAAAAACATATTGTGTGTCTTAGTATTCAACTGCGTCTGTGCCTCAGTTTTATAAAATGAGGGTGACAATATACCCTTAACTTTCAGGAATTTTGAGATTTACTGGTGGTTTAAGATGCACCCATGTATTCTAAACAAGATCTGCATTATCTGCTTTCAAACCAGTGTTTGAATGCTATTCAATAATTAATTAAACCATACACCCTGAAAAAAAAAATAGAAATTACCAAATAGCAGCTCATAAGGCATGCAACATCCATTTTGTTCACCTACCAAAGGGCTGAGGAAAGAAAGGAAAACCAAACAGAAGATTAGATTGTGGTGAGATACTGCCTCTTAACACAAGACTAAATTTTGAGGTCTGAGTTTACAATATCAAAAATTGTTATTTTTGTGCAGTAAGGAATTAAAATTTAGAACCAACAGGCAAGATACAACTAATAAGACCATACAGTCTGGTCAGTGGATTGTGTTTCTTGATGAGACTTATTTCACATACAGGAGATGCCAGCACAGTCCTCTAGGTTCATATAAGAATTAGCATTTTTGATAAAGATAACTTTTGATAGCAAACTTAGATTGTTTCATCTAATTTCATGTTTATCATGCCCAGCCTTTATATCAGATCTTACAATGCCTCTTCAGTTCACATTTCTTATTGCAACAAATCTATCAAATGCAGGTTGCACTCACCTTGAGGAAAGATAGGGCCAAATGACTCTACTATAGTACTGATAAGGAAAGATTAAAAGTAAATTTCATTTCCCGTCAACATGTTTTTCTCTGGGCCCTTTGATCCTACCTTGTCCTGAATACTGATAATATCCTGCATTCTGTTATGTAATTATGCCTCTGTTGTCCTCATTGACAGAGTCCTGTGCAGATTGATCCACTCTTTATCTGCCTCAGTTCTGCACTGAATCTGTTGATTCCACTGAAGTAGCTGGTGCAGAAACTTGTTTTGCTTTGAATAGGTAACAGATGCATTAAACTGTTAAAGAAAAGTGAAGATCACTTGAATTACACATCAGAAATTAAGACAAGAAAACCCACAAAAGAATCCCAATTCTGGACTGTTGAAGGAACAATTTTAAAAAAAAAAAAAAAAGGAAAAAATAAGAGCAGTTGTCATTAGAAGCTAAGGTAGAACATTTGACATTACATAAAGTTGCTTCACAGTTCATTGCTTTGGCTAACATGACAAACATAGTTTTTGTAGTGCATATTTCAAATACAAATAGATCGCTACTAAGTCCATTTGAGTTTCAAAGATACCAAGGTATTAACAAACATCTTGTGAAAGTATTATTTGATCCAAGCTTCTTGAGTCCTTAAAATATATACTAACAAAATATAACACAATAAATTCCAGATGAGCACTTCCAATCTTAAGCAAATTGTTTTCCCTTCCTCCAAGTGGTGTCACTTCAGCCTCCCCCAGACCCTCTGTGGCGATGGATGACACACACTAAGGGACTCAGAACTCTGACACAAATGTGAGGAAGAAAACATACAAGCATCTTCAAATACACCAGAGGTGTAAATGACCTACTGTTTACATAGCACTTACTTTTCAGTGCTTTCTCATCCTACCATCCTGAGCAAATTCAGAGCAAACTTCCTGCCAATTCACAGCCCCACACCTAAGCAAGCATTTAGATTTAGAAAGAGTAGAAGATATTCAGTAATTGGCAGCAAAAATGAAGTTTTAATGCAGATTAAACTGAATTGAGCCTTGTAGGCATAGCTCTGCATGATGCCCAATTCAGCAACTTGCGGTTGTTTTATTTCCTTAAAGATATTCCAGCCAGATTCCTCCCTCCCCACAGTCTTCCTATTCACTTCCAAATTCCTATGAATTAAGATCATCACACATAAGCTCCTAATCATCACTCTTGGCCAACACTGACTATCCTTAACATACTATTTCCCCCCAAAAGCTAGCCCAGTGAACTGGCATTGACAAAATCTCATCCCTCATACTAGTACTGTCCTGCTGACTACTCTCTCTCATAATTATAGCAAGTCAAAACCAAAGCTAGGGCCAGAGCTGACATGCTTCCACTATGAAGAACGAGGAAATAGGAGACCAGGGCAGGAAACCTGACAACCAAACCTGAATAAACACTAGCAGCTTCTGCAGCCAGCAACAGGACAGAGAGAGGAATTGGGGTGTCTTGGGTAATGCAGGTATTCACCAACATATCCCTTGACATCCAAAGCACAAAAACAGCAACAGACATCAACTGCTAAGGCATCACAGGCTGCTGTTCCACTATTCTTCCAGCATGGAGCAAGCAGACATCAGGACCATTCCTGGCCCAGAAAACCAACAGCCATAGGCAATTGCCTACCTCAATTTTATCTAAAACCAATTCTGTACAATGCCCCAAAATAGCAGCTTTCTCTCCACTTTCAAAATAGAATAAAAGTAAGTATATTAGAAGTGTGAAAATCCAGACATAAGACCTTAAGGTCACATATAAGATCCAAACTAGAAGACAAGCTAGGAAAAGACTGGTTCAAGTGACCTTCATCTATCATACTTTTGGGTTTTTTTACTACTCAGTAGATCCTCTTTACTACAGACCACTCTTTAACATATTAGTGGGTTTCTGCTTTATAAACAAGGAAGAAAATTAGTTTTAATAGCTAAACAATTAACCCTGAAGAACATATCATGCTTCCAAGCATAGACAAATTATTGTCTCCTCTTGGTTTTGATGAAAATATATATACAATGTCATTCTTCTAACAGAAATCTTACCCCCAAATCAAGGACCCACTTTTGCTTTTGTTTTTTTTAAATGTATTTGAAACCAAAAGTTAAATATGTATAAACACAAGAAATTATATACTTATGAAGCCTTCTACATATAAGAAATTTACTTTGAATGAAAGTCTAGCCCTGAAGGACAGAAAATTGTTACAGCTGACACCAGGTGGCACTTCCTACTTTTTAAGGTGCTATTGTATTCATAACTGAACTCTGGCCTCTGTTTTGAAAACTTCCTCTAGAGAAATCTGAGTGTCTCACTCTGCGTGGAATTGAATTGTAAACAGATATTTGCATTCTGATCTGAATTTCCTAATTAATAGATATGAGTCTGTATGGTGACATCTGGATAAGATTGCATCTAAATTTCCCACATTTTTTATTTTATTAACATAGTACGGCAACAAAAGATAGACTGATGTACAGATTTTATTCTTTATCAGAAACTTAACTCTACATATACTAAAATGTCTTATTGTTAAATTTACCCTCCAATTTCCAGAAGTTAAAAGTTTTAGACTTTTACATCTTCTCCTGACCTGTTAAACATTGCTGTCTGTCATCCTGAGATCATCAATATTGCAGACACAATGACTATTTTATGACAACAGCTTTTAGTACGTATTACATTATTCTCACAGTAATAAATTTTGCAAAAAAAATTAATTCCTTTAATTTAGGTTATCTTCCATTATACATAGGCCCCAGCATTTCAAAAGCTGTTTAGGGCAAAAATGAAACCCAGACACATGACATCTATGTTATGAACTCAGAATCAAGACCTTTTAAAGTAAATAAAGAAGAAGAAGCATTTTAATGTAGAAGTATTTTACACATGGGGCCATGTGTATAAAAGCTCAACAAAACAAACTAGGGGACAAGTTCTCTCTCCTACAATTGCTTACTCATTCTTTACTCAGTTCTTTCTTCCACTTCATGAGTCTCTTATTCCATCACACTGCAGAAACAAATGCAGGCCTTCTTGTGCTGACTTAACATATTGTTGTCCTTCTCTTTTTAGGAAGTCTGTTACCTAAAAACAAATAAATGTAAGATTTTAAAGTAAAACACGTAGCTGCTTCTTGGCTTCCTCCAATGATTCTTCAATCTATGCTTGCTTTGAAACTCCATTGACAGAAATAGTTTGTAGTTAAACACATCCCTTCATTCTTTATCTTAAGTGAAGTTTCAGATCAACTATAATCAAGGATGACATTTCAGGCCTGAAAAACTCCTCATGCACCCCTAAACTTTAGACAAATGCACGTCTTGGTTTTAATTTGAACCCTGAAGTCAACTTCTGTGAAAACTTTGGGCCCAGAGAGAATTTCTAGAGATTTGCAAATATGAAAACATACATAAATACAAAATAAACTCACTGTCATCCTTGGCTAGAAAGAAAAGATTAATATTCTTAATCTTTCTCCTCATAAGAAACAGTTTGAAAGTAAAGTTTTCAGGAAATTTCATGTGAAAACATAATGAGCTTTATATCGATTACTAGGATGAGCCCTTCTCTCCCTACCGACTCCCGTGGGAGTCTAGGGAAACCAAGCTCTTCTGGATTTCCAGAGCAGAGACTTCAGCATGGGAAGGAACACAGACAAAGCTAGTAAATTCCTCTTGAACTGAGAAAGAGAACTTGTTCCATGGCGGGAAGAAAGTGCTAGTACACAAGAGTCCACCTGCATGTTTGAACCTGCCCCGACTGTTTCTGATGTCCTCCAAGAATCAACAGGCCAGTGGATAAATACAGGTTTGATAAGGATGAAGAGAGGCTAAGAATAGTGAGGCTGGATTTTCCTTGAGCTGAGGAAGTTTATAACCCAGGTTAACATGTGCCATAGATTGCCTCCTTGTCTGCAGCTCAGAGAAGAGGAATCTGTTACAGCCCTATCAAAATTAGGTTTGCTCAAGCAAGGGCAGTGTGTGTGAGCTTTGAGTATTTTTCAGTTCACTCCCCAGTGCATAAATCGAGACTGTGGCCATCACAGCTGCAGCATCTCCAATTTCAACCCGCATTAATGACAACATGAATGCCTTTGCTAAGGGAAACTTCTTGATGTGTCTTCTTCACTCATCTAGACTCCAAAATTTTCCTGAGGGAAGCAGAACCTGAGATTGTTTTTGTTCTAACACAACTATAAACCTTCAGACAGTTTTGCAGAAGCTACATTGCAGCAATACCCTCTCATCAGCTTGCCATACACATGGGTGGGTGTGATGAACAAGTACTGTGATTTTTCACTGTCAAGCCAAGCTTGCAGTGTTGAGGAACCCAAAAGGACCAGTTTCCCTGCCCACTACTGCTCTCACACAGCTTATTTCTTCTGACCTGAAATTCCCAGTTTCTATTCACTGAATCTTGTTTTACACAAACACAACACCTACCCACCAGCGTCTTCCAGACCTTGTGCTCTGCAGCCATAAGGCCACTTTCAGTATAATAAGGAGTAAAATAAAATTATTTGAGACCCCTCTGGGCTTTTCTGTATCTACCATGGGAAGTTTAACATGTCAGTGAGAATTATCACAGTCAATTAGCAACAAAAAACCAGATACAAATACCATAAGGAAAAAGCCACTAAGATGAAAAATGAGTTTTTCAATGCACTGATAAAAATTAATTGTAATAAGAAAAATTGTCATAATAAAAAAATCAGTTGGACAGAAACTGGGGTGATTTATGTAGGATATCTTTATAGTCCCTTGTCATGTGGGCAAACCAGATATTTGTAGAGGTCCTGACTGATGTCATCTTTCCAGTACATCAAAACTCAAAAACAGTGACTGACTTAGTTTGCATCCTTTCCAGAAAGTACAAGATATGTGGCAATGTGCAATACACCATGTTCAATAGCAGCATCTTTCAGCCAGTGTTATAACAAAAAAAATTCTCTGGCTAAGATGCTCAACAGATATTCATATTTCACCACTAGATTTTCACAGATTCATTTATCTTCTTTTCTTGTGACATCATACTATTTGGGGAAAGAGGTCCTGTGAAATTTTTAATAAAAAGCCTGGTACCTGAAAGGGATTTTCATTTTGCCCTTGAAGACCTGAAGTAGAGCTATTTCAGGACAAAATACAAAGCAAGTGCATGAAAACCAAAGGGTATTTAGCTGTTAAAAGTCAAAGCCCACAGTCTTATACAGGCATTTCAAATTCCTTTGCAGGACTATATCTTGAAAACACATTTTTCAAGGGTACGTAGATGTGGAGTGGGAGATAAGAGGATGTAGGGATGTTTTCTGAGGACTGCAAGTTTTAAAGTTATCATTATCTGCCAAATGCCAGCTTCTAGCTGGAACAGAATACATAAGGCTGCATGACAATTTTAAAGACAACCAAAAACCTCCAATAAGAAATATACCTCAGAGGCACATTTTGAGTTCTGCAAACTTGTTTGCTAAATATCTTTGGATGATTTTACTTTAGTTCACTTGTCCTTGTCTCAAAGCAAATGAATCTACTCTCCAACTTCCCAAATTTTCATTCATTAATATTTCTGATGATAAGCAGAAGGAAATTCAAAACAGGCTATAAAAATGCAGGTATAATAAATAAATACATCTAAATAATTTCAGAAAATTCACATAATGTAGAAGGTTTTTACTGTAAGAATACTTGATCACTATTGATGTACAGTGGTTAATCCCTTTTCATTTTGTTAGATATTGTAAATATATTGATTTGAAAGATCAGAAAGTGACATTTAGTAGCAAAGACACTAGTATACAAAGTAAAAAGAGACAGGATTAATTTTCTGTCTTAATATATCACACAACACCATTTCTGCTCTGTCTGTTGAGGACTATCAAGAGATAGGAGCATTTAGGAGAAGACTTTAGATATGGAATACATCTCTCAGGAAAAAAAAGATTCAGGCAAGAGGGGATTTTCAACATTTCCAGAAACCTCAGAATTTTACATAAAAACTGTTTGGGAAATGCTGAAATAAGAAGCTGCATCATTTTAGGAACACCTCAACCCTGCTGCTCCTCTGAAAAATAATCATGTAAATTTCCTCAGAAACTCTGTATGGGTCTTCAAGGTGGCATGCTGGGTTTCCATGACTTGGATGCCTTGGAGTCAACATCAACTATTTAAAGGCCAGAAATTCAGCTCCACAGCAGAATACTTGTAGGCCCATAGCTCTCAGAGTTGCCGTCTCCCGAAAGGAATGCCAGCAGCCAAATGGTATCAGGGATTCAGCTCTTGAAACCTTGGATCCTCAGATCCTCGCCTATATAGAGACCCAGGAAAGTCTGGCTTGGCTGGCTGCCCCAAAGCCATGTGCCTGCCTCTTCGACTCCAGAGTAAAGCTACAAGATGGATTTTCACATGGCTGGGAAAAGAAGAAACATCTGCCATGTATTTAGACAAATTTTTTCAGAAAATCCTTTCAGATTTTGGAGAAAATTGCACAATGGAGGATCTCAAAAAGACATTTTTTGACATAAAATAATTAGTACTTTCTCATCAGATGAATTATTAAGGAATAGAAGATGTGAGAATGCACAACAAGAAACAAATCTGATTGTGAAATAAGTGCCCAATGTATGCTGTACCTTTCTATTCAAATATAAGTAGAACTAAAGTAAACTTCTAGTACAACCCACAGTAAAGGGCAGAAGCAGAAGCAATTTTAAAAGTAATTGTTTTTCAAATTAAACTCACACAATCAGCATGTCAAATACAGCCATGCACTAAGCTGAAATCTCCATTCTGTATATATTTTCATTTTGTAGGCCTATTAATGGGAAGAACTGGTACAAGTCAAAACATTCATGTGCTGGCAGGCAGTTACCTTAAAGCCAGCTATGAATGTTTTGCAACTGAGCTTTAGCAATGCACTGTTTTCTTTCCAAGTTTGGGAAGATTTGTACTAGCTCTCATGTTTTGCAGAGCTAGCTATTTGAGTTTTAGACTGCAGCCTGGAAATTACTAGGAACTTTCTTATAGCCACGTCTCATTTCTCAGACAAAAATGATAGAAAATTATGCTAAAAAAAAAAAGGAAAATGTTTTTTTCAAGGGCTGGATAGTGAAGGCCGTATTTACTTTAGAAGCCTTTATCTGTTCTAAACCTAAATCAATTTCAGGCTTTCCTCAGGGGAAGGATTTTGCATAATTAAGGAATTTGGTATCTTGCCCAAACACAAGGCAGTGGAAAAGAGAGGAGGGAATGCTGCAATAATATTGAACTACACTAAAAGAGTATTCCTCAATAAAGTAAAGAGAAAAGCACTTGAAGGGAAACAGTTCAGGACAGAATTAACATTCCCAGCCTAATGGGAGTTTTTCTCAACATTCTGTTATTTCTATGCTTCCAGAAGGAATACTATCATCATGAGGACACAGTAGTAAGAAATGGAAGAATATTATTTATTTGCCCTTTTCTCTTTCTAGAAAATCTTCCTGCACAGCTGCCTCAAGTGAGCTGCCACAAGTCTCCCTAACTTTTGTGTCAGTGAAGGGCTGCAGAAACAGGAAGGTCTAGAAGAGGTTAAAAAAGATAGGGGAGTTAATGGCTAAAATAATCAGTAACACTGATGATAATGTAAAGATGTGACTTGTGGCTTGTGTGAGAGAGAAAAAGGATTGAGGAGTATAAATACTGAACAAAGGGAAATATCCCCACTGGGCTGAGGAGAGTTGGTGAGAGCTTTCACCTCCCTTGGCTGCCAAGGTCAGGGACACTCTCTGTGTGGAAGCAAGATAGAAAATTTTGAAAAAGTTGCCACAGGACCTCGGAGTCAGGAAGAGGTAGGAGGGAGAGATTTAAAAGTTAAATTTATGCCTGTTTGTATTTATGTGCCACACTTCTGCAGGAATTGAGTGAGGCTACAGCAAGTCAAGGTCTGAGTTTGTAATCTGATCATGTTTGCTCAGATGTACTTAGAGGACTCATGATGCTTACTCTGATATGGCCCTCCCCTCTTCCCAATGCTGTCCACAGGCTTGCTGCCAATCTTTGGAATGCAAAAATAAATTACTGCCACTGCATAGCTTTAGTGACTGAAAAGTTGAGGGGAATGTTTGTCCCCTCAACACTGTAAAGGTAACACTGATATATAACTATATCACTCAGAAAGACATTTCCTGTCAGATATTAACAGACCTTTTTCACTGCCATATGCCCAGCTAGTGGAAGTTTCTTCACATAAATACCATAAATACCCATCTGGAGGAGGACTTCATCCCTGGTCTGAATATGCCAAAGACAACATGCATTTCACTGCCTGAGACTGGATATAAGGAGATCTGGAAAGGATAACTATAGAAGATGGAGTTTAGAAAATACAAACAAAACCAAACATAAACAACAAATCAAACAATGAAACAAACAAAACCAAGCAAACAAAAAACATTGGGATCCTGGACCAAACAAAGCTACCAAAAATCATAGAAGTTGACCATGCCAGACAGGCTTTGGACATTTTGCACTCAAGCTTCTCTTTATCTCACTTTATTTGCTGACCTCTATACACACTATCTGCAGCTTTCAGTTTTATTATTCTTCACGTGCTGCTGTCACGTACTGACAGACTTAGGCTGCCAGTCCACGTCTCAGAGAACACTTCTCCCAGTGCATTTATTCTGCAGTTGCTTAGGGGAGTGACAGTGTTCATGCTCACAGGCAGACAGCTTGGCCTCTTCTGCCCTGAAGCTTTCCTTCAGACTTCTCAAGGGTATATTCCTACCACAGAAAAAGACTTTAGTTTTGAGGAATATGCCCATAAGCCTAAAAGGATCTTGTGTAGATCCTTTATGAATTTGGATGCATTTCTAAGATACAACACATTTGTTTTGGACCTGTAGATACAGTGCTTGATTTGGGCAGTCTTACTCAGACTTTGTTAGCATGATGTGAAACAAGAGTTCAAAACCTTGAATCTTAAATAAGTTTCTCTCTCTCCCTCTCTGCCAATTTTATTTTTCTTCTTTTCTGCTTAAGATATGATTAGCAGAGATGTAAAGAGTCATTACCTTGTTTCCAGGAAAAGATCCTTATGCTAATATCTGTGTTCAGAAAATAAACCTGGCGATGCGTCAGCCCTAATACTAATTCATGATGGCTGGAAACTTGCAAATGAATTACCTTACTGCCAAGCCAATACAAAATTCTCCAAAAGCAATACTTGTCTGAAATTCTCTATAGTGGTAGTAAAGCTTGAAATTATATTAGGAAAATGTCAGTAGCAAAGTGCATATTTGTAAATTTAAACTAAGTAAGCATTGTAAGTCAAAAACTTTTAGATTTATCTGATGTTTTGATGTTACTATGTTCCATAAAAAAATAAAATGCAGAATTTAAATTGTTTATAAGCCTTTTAAAAATACTTTTATAGTACTTTTGCACAAGATCCCTATACTGTGTAAGTCAAGGGCACACACCCCAGGCAGTATGGATATTGCATCTTTTCTAGTCCAAATACGGGGGAAGAACAAGAAACATAGTCTGTAATTTTGCACACTATTGTTACTGCATTTTATTTTTCCTATACTACTGATGCAATGGCACACAACCTGTAGCATGCAAAGGCAAAGGAAAAATTACTGTCTCTGCACTAAAGAGGTAACACAGCTATGAGAAGGATTTAGTGTGAAAATTGCTGGGGTTTTTTTTAAATTGAGTATTCCAGTCAATTTTCAATACAGTCCTGCCACATTCCTACCATAAACTCAGTAACCATGCTCTCCCTGAAAAAAACAGACCACATATCGTGCCATCTTTCAGTGCATATAAAATTAATCTTTCATCCCTTTGGCATTGGAAAGTCAACAACCGGAGGTAGTTTCTGAACTTACCAAGGGTATATTCCTAAGCTTCCAGAAAAACATTCTTGTATGGGTATGAGAATATTTAAAAGTCTCTTTTCCAGAGCATGAAATCTGAGATTGTAATGTATTTTATCCTATGACATTAGAACACTATCAAAGTATTGCAGAGACATCATAATGGACCACTTCAAAAGCGATGAGGTTCTCAAAGATAAAGCAATATTCCATGTGAATGTTTCAAAATAACCAAAGCTGTATACCAGTATACTTTATTTTGATGGAAAAGAGACTACAGAGAAGTTTTCAAAGACCAGTTTAGTAACTGTCTACAACTTGAAGGACCAGAATTTTTACAAAGTCTGCCCCTAGACTTCATACTACTTTCCATTTAAATCTGAACAAACCTACTTAGAGAAAATAGGCAAAAGTCTCCCACAAGGCACTATTTTTAGGTAGTCACCATTTTCCTCAAACAATATGCTAGTGGTGACACCTTTGCAGACTTCATGATTTGCTTTTCTTCTCAGTTATGACACTATAAATCAGAAATATCTCCACTGACCTCACTGGAATTCCAACAGTGAAGGACTGGTGAACTGACCTCTAGGCATCTGTTCGCAATGGCCTTTGTTAGACCCTCTGTGCATGTAAAAGAGACTAAAATGTTCATAAGGATGCAATTGAACACGTTGAGAGGTATTCCAGGTCACACACAAACACACACACACACAAAGTCATTCCTTGTTTTGCAAATAATTGTCACACAGTGAACGGGGGAAATTGTAAAAGGAAAAATTATTTGCTTAAGCTGAAATATCAAATTAATGAGGTAATAAAAAAATTGTAGGTTAACTAGAAGACAGATAGATGTAACCAAAATATGACAAAACTGCTGTAAAGTTACTGAGATAAATATAAAGGATACTGAAGGCTCAAAGCTGCTACTAAATTAATATTAATTTAGCATTATGCAACAACTAGCTACTCAAACTAAAAGATTTCCTACCAAAGGCCAAAACACGGGATCTAGAAGATAGCAGTCTAGTTATCTGAGGTGACATGGGATGGCCAGAAAGGATTTCCTTTTGCAGATTTAAGATATCTTCATCAATGATATGCTGCCAGCTGGATCAAGTGAAACTGCCGCAAGTTTGCAGATAACACCAAGATAAGTGGTGCAGCTGACACTCTTGAGGGACAGGATGCCATCCAGAGGGACATGGACAAGCTTGAGTAGTGAGCCCAAGAGTACCTCATGAGGTGCAACAAGGCCACGTGCATGGTGCTGCACCTGGATTGGAGCAACCGCCAATATTGACACAGGCTGCAGAATGAGCAGACCAAGAGCAACACATTAAAAAGGACTTGAGGGTGCTGGAGGATGAAAAACTGGATGAGTCTTGGCAATGTGCATTCATAGCCCAGAAAGCCAGCTGTATCTTGGGCTGCATCAAAAGAAACGTGTCCAGCAGGGCAAGAGAGGTGGGTTTATCACTCTACTGTACTCTGGTGAATCCCCACCTGCAGTATGGCTTTCCTTGCTGGGTTCCTCAGCACAGGAAAGACATGGACCTGTTGAAGTAAATCCAGTGGAGAGCCTTGAAGATGATTTGAGGACTAGAGCACCCCTCCTATAAGGAAAGACTGAGAGAACTGGGATCGTTCTGCCTGGAGAAGCAAAGGCTCCAGAAAGATCTTATTGCCACCTTTCAATACTTACCATGGGCCTTTAAGGAAATTGATAATAGACTTTTTAGCAGGACAAGGGCAAAAACAGAACAACAAGAGGACAACAGGATAAGGGTAGGTTGAGGCTAGATAGGTGATACATGGGTACAGTTTGCTGAGAGATGCTTTGGATGTCTGGAAGTGTTCAAGACCATTTTGGCTGGGGCTTTGAGCAACCTCATCTGCTGAAGAAGTCCCTGCTAATTGCACGGAGATTGGACTAGGTGACCTTTAATGGTCCCTTCTAAACCAAACTATTCTATGATTCAATGATAAGAAGAAATTAATGAAGATAATGATGATAATCACTGTTTCTATTATTAATGGTTGCAAAACTTAGTAATAAATATTCCAAATTATTAGTAAGATAATGCCACTCTGTAAACTACAGTCAGAAAATAGAGTGGTTCCATGGTTACTTTCGCCCTACAGTATCTTCTTCTGAACTGCTTGGTTTTCAAATAAACTCATGTTTTCAATTACCTTCTGTCACAACAATCTAGATGCTGACAGTACAGGAGGGCCAACTCTCTTCTTGTAATAATTTTTTTCATAGTATATATACTCTCAGAGCTCTGCAAACATGGTTTCCAGTGTAGTTGTGACACCCATGAAAGCATATTTTTTCCCTTCCTTTATGGAAATTATTTGTAGAGTTTTTATTGACTACAACTCTCTTGGTAATTCTCTTGGTGGTACATGGGAACAGATATTACAATCATGTCTCTCTGTATTGGCATTGTTAACAAGAATAAAGTAGCAACAAAAACCAGTTTCTAAAATCACAGACCCCAATATTTAATAGCTTCAGGAAAGTAATTTTTTTGAGCGGAAATGCTAGATTTACATGTACTTTTCAAAGGAGATGCAAGCATCCTTTCAAATGTTGGAGAGGTTTATTTTTTGAACAGCTTTTTAAAATCATGATCTTCAGATCTGCCTCAAGATTCAGATTTCTGTGCTTCTTCTGCAACAGGTAAAATCTTCATGTGTTCAGTTGCAAACTACATGTTCCCCACACATGTCTAACACCTTTTGAACTTGAAAAGAGCATATTAACCTTCATAAAATGTTAGCTCCACTGAGAAGTATGTTTAGAAATTATAAAAAGAAAATAAAATCACTTTTGAATCTATAATCTCTTTTAAACATTACTTTAAAAAATACATTTGACCCTGTCATCAAGAATTTAATGATGATATTTCATAGGTAATGTTTTTTTATTTTCCAGTTCAACCATCCATAAAATGGAATCCTCTGTGTGATTACTGAAGCATTTGTAATTGGGCTTTTCCTTACAACTAAGCAGAAGACCTAGAGAGTAAGAAATAAATTTAAGTTTTCATATCCTCCAGTTTTAGAGGGAAAATATTGCAATGAGCACAGAATTGCCCTTCTCTTCAGAAAGAGACTGTTCAGACACGCCATTTGTGACAAGTGAACAGAGAAACATTGCTTGTACTAAGGAGTCTCTATCTATACTGCAGGATGCCTCAAAAACTTGTGTGATGGGCATGTCGACCACATTGGTCAAAGCATGGTAGATAGCGTTGTGAGGAAATGCTGCTTGCCTTCAATGGGAGAGAGAGATGAGAAACCTCAACAGAAACAGCAATTCCCTGAACACAAGTTTATTCCAAGCCCTATGAAAAACCATATTTGGCAGCTTTTCTCATAGATGAGAGTGAGTGGTTTAAGATTTTGCTATTTCTTGAGTAACTGATACCTACTCAAGGTCTGGTAGGGAATAGAGTTGTAACAGTATTATCTCTCAAAGCATCTGTTGTCTTCAGGAAGTTCCTACTGATTCCCTTCATTTGAGTCATACCACCACTTGTCAGAGATTCCTGTAATGATTCTTACAGCCTTTATCAGTAGACATTAACACCAAAAAAAGAACAAGAACAAGCCATGATTGAAGTTTGCCAGTGCATCCACTCAGCAACAGTAGATGCCTGTCAGAAACAGAAACATCCAAATCCATGACTCTACATCCTGCACATACAGTGGACTGTGTCTGACCCTGATCTCTGGCACTAATACTGACCTGGACTGGCAGGTCCATATTCTGCCTCCTTTTCAGTGAGAATCCTGCTCTCATCTACCTTGTTATTGTGCTTGACTCCCAGATCATTGTCCTTTATTGAGCAGTGGGCCCTCTGTCAGAAATAAGGTGGGTGAAACTGTGAAGACAGTATGAACTAAAATTACTTTTCATAGACTAAAAGGGACGGGCATAGACAGTGACCAATGGGGAGGCAATCTGATGTCTTATTTTGCACTCACAAACATCCTCAAAAGACAGATATGGGAACCTTCATCACCTAATGGAAAAAAAGGAAATTGGTGGAGGTATTTTTTCTGGACTTTATGAAGGTTTTTGGTGCTGTCCATCACAGCATCCTTCTGGACAATTTGTCCAGCTGTGGAATGAGTAGGTGCATTGGGTGAAGAACTGCGTGAAGGTCAGAGCTCAAAGGATTGTAGTGAATGGGGCTACATGTGGCTGGAGACAGGTCACCAGAGGTGTTCCTCAGGGCTCAGTTCTAGGGCCTGTGCTATTCAATATAGTTGTCAATGACCTGGATGCAGAAGTTGAGTGCACCATTAGCAAGCTTGCTAATGATTCCAAACTAGGAGGTATTGTTGACACTCTCATGGGGACAAGAGGCCTTCCAGAAGGATCTGGATTGTTCGGTGCATTGAGCAACCATCAGACAGGAAATCCAGAGTGCATAATTAAAGGTTTAGCTCTTGATTCAGAAAAGCAGTTTAGCTCTAATCAGTTAATTTTGCCAGTTAGAAGGTGCATGTATGGGACAGTTTCCTCTGAGTGGTCTCTCTACCTCCATTTGAAGTACCTCTTACAGTTTGTGACATTAATTTAGATGTTACTAAATTCTTCACCTTTCTTCAACAAAGATATAAATTAAACTCTTCCATTGCTAAAACAAACTGTAATAAACATATAGAGTTTACACCATGATTGTGTAGAAAGCCCTGAAAATAGTGTCTCAAATAATTTTTTAAGACCTCAGGTTATTCTGAGATATTTAAACTTCATTCACTAAATATTCAGGACCCGCAGGAACAGTTGTAAGTGAGGAACTATGGAGCTCTCCTTTCCTATAGTTTATCCTAAGATCCAACTCTCAATGCAACAAGTTCACAGTAGTGTTAAATTCAGTCTTTTGATTTTAACCAGTCAGAAAATCAGATGTCAAAAAACGGTTCAAAGTCAAAGCTGAACATGAGCTTATTTGCTTTGATCTTCCTTCTAGAGATGTGAAAAACATGGCACAGAGTTGTGTTAAGTATAACTTGCTCCCATCTGCATTACTAAGAACCCGGCAGGCTATAAACCAGTTAGGGTGTTATGGTGACCTCATAAATACAGATAAATCTGTAGAGTCACACCAAGAAAAATTACCCATTGAGTATGTATTTCTGCAAAATTAGCCGTTCCAGGACCTATGAAGATGTGCTTAGTAACTTCCTTTCTTTCCCCAAGCAGACAATCTTCATTACTAATGTCCCCCAAATTGTATTGAACAAGTCACAGATTTGTTGCCCTATCCACTGACAGGATAAATGTAATAGAATGAGACAGCATATATTGTATCTGACAAGTCTCTGTAGCGAAAACAATAAAAAAGTGGCCATCAGGAGAAAAGTAAGGCAGCAGAGCACTTACTGTTTACCCTTAAACTGATGTTAATGGGGCACAGAAGAGTTTAGAACAACTACATATCAAATACAGAGGAATCTCCTCAACTTAATGTAGTTTTGGGGAGGAGTATGAGGTACAAAATCTTTAAATTTGTGTCTTAATTTGTTATACTGCAACATTATGTCATATTAAACAGCCCATCTGACATGTCAAAATGGAAGATACAGTCACAAGCCCTGTTTTTTAGGCATATTCTAAGATGGAATTGTCCAAACTGCTGTTTACTTACAAGTAAGTAATTCAGATTCACAAGATTCAGAGAGCTTATAGAATCAGAAGTCCATATTGTTTTCCTCTTCAAATGTGTCCTTACTATAAATTGCCAAAGAAAACATAATTCTCAACAGTGCACAGTTTTTACCAAAAGCAGTGGGCAACAATCAGTTCTTCTGAACTCTGTAAGAATTATTTGTCTCTTTTATTAAGAAACTTGCAGGAAAAATTGCTGTTAAAGGCTTCATATCTTCTAGGATTCAAAAGTCTTGTATGGATAATTCTGGTTTTTTAGCACACAAAAGTATCTAGGTCAACGACTGTCAAGACTGGTGCACTGATAGTGTCAGTAAATATCTTATGTAAATATTTAAATTACATTCCTAATTAAAAAACAATGAAACAAAACACTAACAAAAAACCTTCCACCACTTTATGTATTTCCATTACCACAAGCCATGTATTAATTATTGTGATCTGCAGAACTACTTGTCATTTAGCTAAGTAGTACTTAAGTTTAATTTGTTGCTTTTATGCACCATTGCCTTCCTAAGGCTGTTTTACCCAACTAGTCTACTCTCAAACATGTAAACTCCGAGCTTACTGTTAATTAATTGTCTCATTTCTGGAAAAAAATTTGCATACTTATTTACCACTTTCCAGGAAAATTAAAACAAGCCAGACAATGAACCTGTTACATCCCTGAAAAGGATTTCCCTGGCTCTGTAGGGTTGTTTTTTAGAGGGAACTTAGTGTCCTCTTTGCTTTAATACCATTTTTCTCAAAGACACTGAACTAAAATATAACGATGCGCTTTTTTTCCCTTAAGTTATTGCCCAGACAGCAATCCAAGAACTGATGCAGAAGTTAGCATAACTTACCTATTGTTGACATGACTAACTCAATACATTATTATTCTTTAGCTGGAAAAGTTATCTTCCTTTCATTTGAAAGACAGAAAAATTTCAGCCACAATCATAGACAATAACTACTGTCACTGTACTACTTAGAAAAAAGGTTAACATGCTTATTAAAACTCTCTTGTTGGTATGGTATTTCTACTCTACAAAGGAAAGGAAGTAATGCCTTAGACTGTCTGGAATGGACCTTCCTCAAATTAGCACTGTACAGCACGAAAAGGCATTAACTCTCCAGTACAAAAATGACTGCATCATTCATCATAGATCAAGGCTTGTAGTTTTCAAGGTTTCCATACTAAAAATACAACAATTTAATTAGGATTTTAAACTGTGCAATGCTTTTCTGACATCTCTTTAATACAAAAATGTCCAGATTTTTCTATGATAAATATCCATTCTTCATCTAATATCCAAAGATG
Source organism: Campylorhamphus procurvoides (assembly GCA_013396655.1). NCBI lineage: Eukaryota > Metazoa > Chordata > Aves > Passeriformes > Dendrocolaptidae > Campylorhamphus > Campylorhamphus procurvoides. The sequence goes on from WBMV01002256.1 coordinate 66,515, forward strand.
TCCATCATGCCTCATCTGTCTCTGTGAAAACTGTGATAGAATTTATTATACAAACCATTGTTATTGGGATGATTAAGAATAAGTAGTTGAATCCTGTTGTTCTCTGGGCAGAAGCGTAAATGCAGAGTAATACCATTAGCTTGTATGTCATTTCCCTAGATCTACGATGGCAGGCACCACTATATTTTCAGTTACAGACATGTTAGTAAGAGAGATGAAGAATGCCCCATATGCCAGTAGCCTAATGTTTTACCGACACCCTTGTTGTAGGTCCTTCTTCTCCCTCAGCCCACTCCTAAGTGGCATTGTCCTAGTTCAGCAGGAGGGACCAGTTATCACTGTGTGGGGATGATTAAAGCTATGCATTCTACACCCTCTATTCATTCCCCAAGAACAATGGACCATTTGCAGTTTCTGCCCAGGAAGCTGTTAGCACCTCCACACCCGGCCTGAGGGGGCGTGGGTGCTAATGGGCCATCACCGNCAGCCCATCTAACCTAGACCTTGGACACTTCTGTGGATGAGATACCCACAGCTTGTCTAGGCAACCTGTTCTAAGGCCTTCCCACCCTCATCATAAACGATCTCTTCCTTGTCAAATATAAATATGATCTATTTCAATTTAAAAGCATTGTCCCTTGTCCTGTCACTATACTGAAATTAATTCCTCCATGTTTCCCATGGGCAGGTAGGTGTTCAGCCATCTCTGGGAAATATTGGCTCCATCACGTGTTACAGTGACTTGGAAGACAAATGGCATAACTCCAAGTATACCTCCTTTCTCCTTATCCCAGTTTGATGTGCTGAGCATGATGTCACATGATCTGACCTGTGGCCATTTGGGGTCAGCTGTCCAGATTGTGTCCCCTCCGAGCTTCTTGTGCAACCTAGCCATCTTGCTAGTGGTGGGGTGAAGATCAGAAAAGGTCTTGGATCTGTGTAAGCATTGCTCAGATGGAACTAAATCATTCCTGAATTATCAATACTGTTTACAGCACAAATACAAAATGCAGCGTCACATAGCTACAATGAAGAAAACTCTATCCCAGTCAAAACAAGCACAGATGGCTTCCGTTCCCTCTAGGAA
>WBMV01002256.1:68435-124769 GCA_013396655.1 Campylorhamphus procurvoides
GGGGAGGGACTGGGTGCTCCCTGAGGGTACATAAACGGGGCTCAGAAGACCTTGAGCACCCTCTCATTGGATCCAGAGGAGCAGCAGGACCTTAACAGGAGGAAACCACCACTCTCGACTGGACTACAACCATCACACCTGACCAGACCACAGCCATCAGCTACACCAACAGGTTCTTCACCTCTTTTTGCTTTGGACTCGGGGGAACCACGTGGGTCTCAGCACCAGGGCTAACAAACCCCTTTGGGCTTGTGCCCCGGGACACTGGGTTATACTGTTGGGTTTTGGTGAGTTGAAAGCAGTTTTTTCTCTGTGTGTCAGTGTATTTATGGTAATATCTTTCATTAAATTGTAACTCTGACTTAAAATCTCTCTTATGGTGGGTCCATTCCTCCTGCTGGTTTACCTCTAAACCAGCACAGGCATATATGTTGAATATAGGATCATCAAATCATGGAATGGTTTGGATTGTAAAATAGCTTTAAAGTTCATATAGTCCAAGCTCCCTAAAATGAGCAGAGACAATTTTCACTAGATCTGGTTGCTCAAACAGCCCATCTAACCTAGACCTTGGACACTTCTGTGGATGAGATACCCACAGCTTGTCTAGGCAACCTGTTCTAAGGCCTTCCCACCCTCATCATAAACGATCTCTTCCTTGTCAAATATAAATATGATCTATTTCAATTTAAAAGCATTGTCCCTTGTCCTGTCACTATACTGAAATTAATTCCTCCATGTTTCCCATGGGCAGGTAGGTGTTCAGCCATCTCTGGGAAATATTGGCTCCATCACGTGTTACAGTGACTTGGAAGACAAATGGCATAACTCCAAGTATACCTCCTTTCTCCTTATCCCAGTTTGATGTGCTGAGCATGATGTCACATGATCTGACCTGTGGCCATTTGGGGTCAGCTGTCCAGATTGTGTCCCCTCCGAGCTTCTTGTGCAACCTAGCCATCTTGCTAGTGGTGGGGTGAAGATCAGAAAAGGTCTTGGATCTGTGTAAGCATTGCTCNTATTGGCTCCATCACGTGTTACAGTGACTTGGAAGACAAATGGCATAACTCCAAGTATACCTCCTTTCTCCTTATCCCAGTTTGATGTGCTGAGCATGATGTCACATGATCTGACCTGTGGCCATTTGGGGTCAGCTGTCCAGATTGTGTCCCCTCCGAGCTTCTTGTGCAACCTAGCCATCTTGCTAGTGGTGGGGTGAAGATCAGAAAAGGTCTTGGATCTGTGTAAGCATTGCTCAGATGGAACTAAATCATTCCTGAATTATCAATACTGTTTACAGCACAAATACAAAATGCAGCGTCACATAGCTACAATGAAGAAAACTCTATCCCAGTCAAAACAAGCACAGATGGCTTCCGTTCCCTCTAGGAAATTGACTACACCTCTCAGCTATGTCTCCCCTGCAAGTTTGCTGAGAGTGTACTCAATCCCACTGACTGTATCACTGATGAAGATATTAGGCAGTACTGGACACAGTATGGACCCTCAAGGAACATAATTTACTGCTTTCCACTTGTACATTGAGCCATTGTAACTTGTTGAATGCAGACATCAGCCAATACCTTCTCCATAAAATCCATATGTCTGCAATTTAGAGGTAAGAACGTTGCGGGGGAGCATGACAAAGGCCTTAGAGAAGTTCAGGTAGGTGACATCCATACCTCTTACCTAATCCAACAATGCAGTCAATCAGTATTTGTTGCCTATAGCAGCAGAGGGTGCAGGCTGCTGAAACTGTCTGGCCATCATCATGAGTACTGTTGTAGAGACCAAGTGCTTCCAAGACATCACTGCAGAGCACACACTATCCCAATCTTAATGGAGGCACTTCCAAAGGCAACAACTACCCCACTAAGGCTTTCATCAATCTCCCACCCTTAAAGAAACCCAAACAAATCAGAACATATAGTCTGTAATACAGTCTGGGGAGCATTTGCATGGCAGTGAGGCTGAGGCAGTGGCAGTGGATATCTCTCTACCAATATGTGTCTATCACTACTGAAACCAGAAAAATTATACCGGTCTTATAGTAAATCAAGGTACACAGCCACTGTATTTCCTCTGCCACCCCAGCCTCAGTGTTCAATGAACCTTTACCCCTTGAACGCAATCCCAAACCCTGCTATGGTTCCTCCATAGTTGCTTCTCTCACATCTGCTATGGCTATGGACGATAGTCACTGAGGGTCCACCTCTCCTTGAGAACTTGGAGAGGGGGACAGTGGAAATAGAAAAGCAAGGGAGGAAGGTATATGCAACCACAATCAATTGGGCTCTTCGTAACAAAAGAATGGAGCACTAAGCCCAACAGAGACAGTAGATTACCGACATTATGCACAAATGACACAGACAACTGCTTGTAAAATTTTATTTCCAGGCTGTGTAAGCCATCTCAGCCTTTTGAACTCAAAGCTATTGTGTTTTCACTTGTGAAAATATTATCAGGATATAAACAAAAGAATAAAGTATAAAATTGTTTTAGAAAATCTGCAAAATTACTGAGGAAATCCTGCTTTGTGGTAGATAAGTCTGCAATAAAATTTTATAAAATTCTGTGGAACTCATTGTTTAGCAGAGACGAATCTGTGGGCACAATAACAACTCTAAGCACCTATGCTGGTTTTTTAGCAGGTACAAGAAAGTCTCACTGCTTGTTTTTTCAGAAACGATTAGAATGTTCTGTTTGCTTTTAATGAATATCACCTATGTAAAGAATGGGTTGGGGAAATCTCAGAACTACTATGAAAATTTAGGCAAAATACAGTCTGAGTGAGATAAGCAGTTAATTTTTAGGAAATAATCCATTCTCATTGTAGTCATGTGGTTAAATCAAACAAGTGGGGCAGAACGTCTGCACAATAGTTACTGGAATTTTACCAAATCTTAATGAAAAAGCCTTCAAAAAATAGCTTCAAAAAGATGCATTTAAAGACAAAATTATACAAACAGTATTTTTATTTATAAATCTGTTTTCTGCCATCTGTAGAAATGAAGACAACCTTACATTCTTATGCTGGATCTCTAATCAACGTAAGTCAGGCTTCAGATTCATGCCACATAACATTGGAATCTTTAATACATCTGTTCTATAGGTCTGCTGTTTGCAAAGATAAAAGCATTATTAATAGTGTCCCAAAGCAGTTCTCAAAAGCATAATTAATTATTCCTGTAAGCAAGAAGTACAAAGAATTCTGTAACTTTTGGGCTTTTGAGGAAAGCAGGGGATACAGTATGAATGAGTAGTAGGATACCATTTGTGGTACACAAATATTACTAATACTAATACTAATTACTAATATTAACAGTCCCACAAATTATTCACTTTTATTCACTTTTGAATTAAAGGAAAGTTATTCAGTGCTGAACATATTTTAGTTATTTATTTATGACTAAAAATGTAATCACTCCACAGATGAACAGAAAATCTGGAAGGTTTTTGTCATCCTCCTTACAGAAGGTAATAAACAGGCAACACATCAGTGTCTCTTTCAGTAACTAAGCCTTAACACCTGTATTGCTTCTTGAGAAATACTGTGTTGAAGATTAAAGTGTTATCTCTGTCTCAGTTGCAATGCAGGTTAATCAATCACTGTGCAGATCCCAGACTGCACCACTATATTCAGCCAACACCTGAGTGAGAAAATAGTGTCACCAAGTGAGGAGATGCTATTGCTTGTAGCAATCAGCAAGTCTTTATGAATAGTCTGAAACAAGAGGAAGGAGAGCACAGATGAAAATAATGCCCAGACAAAGAAACAAGGGACAAAATTATAGCCAGCATAGTAACTACTTTGCATAACAAAGGAGAGCTGCTTCTCACACGGTGGCAAAGGGAAGAGTATTATAATTGACTTGAAAACCAGCAAAGATTTGGACTGATGCCTTGAGTGTCTTCCCTTGACAAGAACAGGTGTCCTGGCTTTGACCTTGCGGTTTTTAAGTAGGCTGGGCTCTGCAGTCAGCAAGTGATGCAAGGCGGTATTTGTGCAGGAGTACTGAGGGGAAATGAAAAGCAAAATAAATGCATTGTTATAGAGCATTTCATACCTTAATTGCAAATAATGCTATAGCACCAGGTGAGCAGTATTGTCAATGCATGACTAGTGCAATGCATGGAGAGCTTGAGGGGGCGATCTTCCCCAGCATAGTCCTGATGTTATTCCTTTCAAAATATTTTCTGAAATGTACACATTCTGCTCTATGGTGACTTCTATTTTATTGTTATGTTAGTCATTCACAAGGCTAAAAAATACATTTCGGTTTTGAAAAGGTATGAAAGAACAGTATTCAGGGCAGACGTTTTGTCTTTATCTTAGACCACCCCTTGCTCTGGAGACAGAGTTTGTGTCAAATGTGTCAGGGAAGGGGGTGGGGAGAAGAGGAAAGGGAAAAAGGAGGGAAAAAGAGGGGGCAGGGTAAGGCAAGGCAGTAAAAGAGAGACATGGACAAACTGAAGAGGAATAACAAAGAACCACAAAAATGATAGACAGGAGCACTTTTCCTATGAGTTCCTGAGAGAGCTGTGACTCCAGGATAGCAAAGAGAAGGCTCAGGGAAATCTCATCCTTGGGCGTACCTGAAGGGACAGTGCAAAGAAGATGCAACCAGGCTCTTTCAGCGGTGTCCACTGACAGGACAAGAGGCAAGGAGCACCAACAGGAGCACAGGAACTTTCTTATGAATATCAGGAAACATTTTTTCACCATGAGGGTGACTGAGTGCTAGCATGAGCTGACCGGGGAGGTGGTAGAGTCTCTGTACTTGGAGATATTAAGACACCTTGACATAGTCCTAGGCAATCATGTTGTTATTTTGATTCCTCTACTCAAGCAAATTCTGGTGTTTCTAGTGAGGTAATGCTAGAGAGACATCTAGTTTGATTCACATCAGGTGTGTTCACTATTCTAATTCCCTAGCAGAGCTGAATTCACCTGAAGAAACAGGATGCTTACATGATTTGCTGGCATACTGGAACAATTTCTTCCTAAAGTCCTGTTGGATTTCCTGATTATCAAACACAGTTTTTGGAACTGGATGCTAACTGCAAAGTTCACTACTTTCCAAATAGGTGTAAATATGAACTATTCATTCCTGGTGTTATTTCTTAGTCATTAGGAGTGGGAATCCTACCACTACTCTGACAGGTGAAAATTAGGGTCTCCTGGTCAATTATGCTAAGGCTGGCAGCTGTCAGGCTGGCAGACCTGGCCTGAACATTTCTACCAGAACGCTATCATTTATTCTGTATTTCCTGCTTTACTAATGAACCTGCTCAGTCTTACTAAGACTCTTGGCTGCTTTGATATTATTAGTTTCCTTTAGCAGGGGAGGTGTGCAAAAACATATTGTAGGGAGGTATCTTCTGTCAGGGAAGAGAATTTGGAGTGTCTTCACACTTTTTAAACAAAAAAACTGAACTGAAGGTTCAAGTACTCATTAGTTCAGAAAATGCTATATCCTTTTATCAGTGTTTTCAGTTTTTATTTTTATACCAAATGAACCACTCTGACACCCTTCTTCCAAGGCACAGAACACATAGCTAATTAACCTATTTTTAAGAAGTGTGCCAAGCTGGAAAGAAGTAACAAAGTTTTTAATGAGGTATTTTTAATTTGTTAGGATTCCAGTGTTGGTCAGTTTTCCATTCTGCTGTTTTAGTAGAACTCTTCCTACATGGATCTAGAGTTTTTAAAATGATCAATAATTGATGCTATTAGATCATTCAAATTTCTGAGCTAGACTCATATACTAAAGCACAGTTTTCACAGAGTCAGATTTAAGTTGTGATAATTTCACACAGAATTGAAATCTTTATTCTTCTATAAAAAGTAAACTTAATTTTGCTATCAAAAGTCAACAACCTACCTAGAAGAGACTGGAAAAAAGTTAGTAATTGGTTTTTATTTAAAGGGGCACACGATACAAGCAAGGGATTTTATTATTTAAATTCTGTATTTAATTAACTTTTCAAGTTTTCAGACCAGCATGACTAGCTGATTTAAGGATTGTTTTTTTTAGAAAAGAAAGCAAACAAAACCAAAACTCAAACATTTTCTTTCTTGTTATTTTTTTTCTCTTTGAAAGATGACTTATACAAATAGATGAATCTAGCTGAGTATGCCTCCCAGTCACTAACCACTCACAGTCTGATACCAAACACACAGTGATATGTTCACTATGTTCACTGTTTGTGGACACTAACTCTGAGAATTTCTTTCTGGTTTTCCTCTGTCATTTACAAGCAATCACTGATTAAAATCAGTTTAGGTAGGGCACTAATATCACAGTAATTATTTTTGCATTTAAAACCCTTGTGAAAGCGTGAAGCAGTAATTGAATTCAAGCTGGAAACAGATGAAAAGGGGAACAAATAATGACGTTAAGTGGATTTGATAACATCAAGGCTCCACATTATGTGGCCTTAAAGGCTCACTCTAAAGCACAAAATGGTGACCAGTGGCTACAGAGATTTATGCTGTACTATGCTACACAAACCAAGATGTTCTTTCTATACCTGAGGCTTAGACATCCTTAACAGAATTCTCAGCCTTTGGCAAGATTAGAAACTATGTTATCAGATTAAAAGTGCAATTTTCAGTTAAACTCTGAACCTTGACTAGGAGCTAAATGACAGAAATTACACAGTTCAAAGCAATGCTTCCTTTGGATCAGGAATTCCCTCAGAATTCAGAAAGAAAAGGAAAGTGTATGGGCTTGGAAGCAAGGTCAGGCTGCACAGGATGATTACAGAAGTGTTGTTTGCCACTACAGGGAGAAAATTCATACAACCAAAGCTCATCTGGGCTTATTATGTAGAATATTATCTGAAAGCTACTGTATAACACTTGGAAGACAATGCTGTCATCAGTCAAAGCCAAGATGGGTTCCTGAAGGCAAAATCATACCTTTCTGACTCAATATCCTTCAATAACAAGGTTACAGCCTAGTGGAAAAAGGGAAAGCAGTAGATGTGGGTGTTTTATATTTTAACAAAGCTTTTGATGCAATCTCTCAGAGTATCCTTCTGGACAAAATGGGAGTATACACATGGACACATACGCAATACAGTGGGTGAAAAACTGGCTGAAGGATAGTGTTCAAAGCTTTGCAGTAAAGGGGACAACCTCTGGCTGGTGGCTAGTCACTACTGGTGTTCCCCAGTGCTCAGCATAGGGCTTCTGTGTTTTAATCAGCTACCTGAACACAGAAGGGGAGTGCACATTAAATAAGGTTGCAGGCAATGCTAAACAAGGAGGAGACATTGGTTGCCTCAAGGATAAAAGGCCTTACAAAGAGAGCTCTTGGTCATTTAGAGTGTTGTGCTATCAGCAGCCACATTTTGACTGGAGAACAAGTTTGGCGTGCAGACCTGTAGAAAGGCACCTGGGGATTTTGGCTGATGGGTATCTCAATATGAGTCAACAATATGCCTTAGCAGCCAACCATATCCTGGGGTACATGAAGAACAGTACAGCTAACTGGCCAAAAGAAGTGATTGTCCCAATATACTTAGCACTGGTGCAGCATCACCTTGAGTACTTGAGTTTGCAGTTTTAGGCTCACCACCATAAAATACTAGAATGTGTCCAAAGGAGGGCAACAAATAAGGTGAAAGGACTAAAAAGCATCTGAGGACACTAGGTTTGTTTAGCATAATGAAGGGCAGACCAAAGCATAACCTCATTGCTGTCTACACATTCATCATGAAGGAAATCAGAGGGGGAGATGTTGATTTCTTCTCCCTTGTGTCTGATATTAAGACTTTGAGGGAATGGCTTAAACCTGCATCAGAAGTTCAGATTGGATATTAGGAATACCTTCTTCACTGAGAGGTTGGTCAAGCAAAGGAAATGGTCAGAGGGCCGAATTTGTTGGTGTTCATGACGTGATTGAACAGCACATTGTGTGATATGAGCCTGTGACACAGAAGGTGACCAAAGGATTTTTTATGCTGCTGTTCAGCAGTAGCTAAATGATTTTATTTAAACAATATATTGCTGCTGTCCTTTTGCATCTAAACCTTTTTTCTGATGTAGAGTCCAGCCTTAAATTTAAAGCTTAGCAGCACTATGTTTCAAGTCTCCAATCTCTAATACCTCTGGGAAGATTCTTTGTCCTGCAGAATCTGAAAACTACACAGCAAAGTCAAGGGGTTTTAATTTTTCGTGTCCTGTCAAAAAGATTATGCAGACATGGAAAGTTGGTCCTGGATATCTGGATAGATGAGGGACATATTTGGATAGTAGGAAGTTCTTGTCCTTCGTGGTATGTACTAAATCTCACCACATAATGGCTGATAAATACCTAGTAAATTATTACTCGTGTACTTTACATTCATCACCTGTAGAGTAAGGCTCANCTTGGAAGCAAGGTCAGGCTGCACAGGATGATTACAGAAGTGTTGTTTGCCACTACAGGGAGAAAATTCATACAACCAAAGCTCATCTGGGCTTATTATGTAGAATATTATCTGAAAGCTACTGTATAACACTTGGAAGACAATGCTGTCATCAGTCAAAGCCAAGATGGGTTCCTGAAGGCAAAATCATACCTTTCTGACTCAATATCCTTCAATAACAAGGTTACAGCCTAGTGGAAAAAGGGAAAGCAGTAGATGTGGGTGTTTTATATTTTAACAAAGCTTTTGATGCAATCTCTCAGAGTATCCTTCTGGACAAAATGGGAGTATACACATGGACACATACGCAATACAGTGGGTGAAAAACTGGCTGAAGGATAGTGTTCAAAGCTTTGCAGTAAAGGGGACAACCTCTGGCTGGTGGCTAGTCACTACTGGTGTTCCCCAGTGCTCAGCATAGGGCTTCTGTGTTTTAATCAGCTACCTGAACACAGAAGGGGAGTGCACATTAAATAAGGTTGCAGGCAATGCTAAACAAGGAGGAGACATTGGTTGCCTCAAGGATAAAAGGCCTTACAAAGAGAGCTCTTGGTCATTTAGAGTGTTGTGCTATCAGCAGCCACATTTTGACTGGAGAACAAGTTTGGCGTGCAGACCTGTAGAAAGGCACCTGGGGATTTTGGCTGATGGGTATCTCAATATGAGTCAACAATATGCCTTAGCAGCCAACCATATCCTGGGGTACATGAAGAACAGTACAGCTAACTGGCCAAAAGAAGTGATTGTCCCAATATACTTAGCACTGGTGCAGCATCACCTTGAGTACTTGAGTTTGCAGTTTTAGGCTCACCACCATAAAATACTAGAATGTGTCCAAAGGAGGGCAACAAATAAGGTGAAAGGACTAAAAAGCATCTGAGGACACTAGGTTTGTTTAGCATAATGAAGGGCAGACCAAAGCATAACCTCATTGCTGTCTACACATTCATCATGAAGGAAATCAGAGGGGGAGATGTTGATTTCTTCTCCCTTGTGTCTGATATTAAGACTTTGAGGGAATGGCTTAAACCTGCATCAGAAGTTCAGATTGGATATTAGGAATACCTTCTTCACTGAGAGGTTGGTCAAGCAAAGGAAATGGTCAGAGGGCCGAATTTGTTGGTGTTCATGACGTGATTGAACAGCACATTGTGTGATATGAGCCTGTGACACAGAAGGTGACCAAAGGATTTTTTATGCTGCTGTTCAGCAGTAGCTAAATGATTTTATTTAAACAATATATTGCTGCTGTCCTTTTGCATCTAAACCTTTTTTCTGATGTAGAGTCCAGCCTTAAATTTAAAGCTTAGCAGCACTATGTTTCAAGTCTCCAATCTCTAATACCTCTGGGAAGATTCTTTGTCCTGCAGAATCTGAAAACTACACAGCAAAGTCAAGGGGTTTTAATTTTTCGTGTCCTGTCAAAAAGATTATGCAGACATGGAAAGTTGGTCCTGGATATCTGGATAGATGAGGGACATATTTGGATAGTAGGAAGTTCTTGTCCTTCGTGGTATGTACTAAATCTCACCACATAATGGCTGATAAATACCTAGTAAATTATTACTCGTGTACTTTACATTCATCACCTGTAGAGTAAGGCTCAATCTTTTACATCTTTCAGCAGTGCTTGGAAATTATTTCTATCTCTAAGCTTCTCTGAGATTCTTGAATGGAAGACACAATGGAAGAGTGACACAGAAGTTAGAGGAGAGAAGTTTTCTATAAAAAAGTTTTACCTCATTTGACAACATTACAGTGATGATTAATTTATCTTCCTTGCAGAAAAACATTTAAATAATTTCCATAGGAGAGTGCATTGATGTGTGTGAATACTCAAAAGAGAGGAATTCCCTTTCAACTATGTATCTCTGTTTATTAGTTAGCAATCCTTTTATGTTAGTATTAAAGGCTTTGAAGAGCAAGTGCCTACAGACAGTCAGCATAGTTTGAAAAGCAGTGGCAAGGGACTCTGTGGTTTCTGAAGACAAGTGAGTACACATAGGAGACGAGAGAAGCAAGGGAAGGATTTGATTAAGGATGCACACAGCAAATGTGGAAGTTCATAATTCTAATTATGTTAATAGGAGTAATGTGCTTCAGCCTGCCGGTTGTATTTAGAACTAGCAACACACCTTGCTTACTCTCAAAATGTGCACATTCTTCCCCTCTGAGCTGCAGAATATCAGAGCTCCATAAGCAGCAGTTGCACAAACAACAGACAACAGCAACAGGAAAATGAGGAGCACCTGAACAAGACATAATTGCGAACTTCAGTAGCACCCAATCTGTTATTCTTATGCACTGAGCAGAGAAAATGCTGTGTTAATGACAGAAGACAGGACTAGTTTTTGTCTGACCAAGCATCATAGTTTAACCCCAGCCAGCAACTAAGAATCATTACTCAGTTTCCTCTGTTCCAATGGGAAGGAGAACCAAAGGGAAAAAAAGTAAACCTAATGGGTTGAGATATGAACAGTTTAAAAATTGAAAGAAAATAAAGTTTAATAACACTACTAATAACACTAATGATAAAAATAGCAATAATTACAATAATACTAGTGGTGATAATAATAACAGAAATAATTTTAATGAAAAGGAGACAGTAAAACCCAAAAGAAATGACTGATGCATAATACAATTGTTCACCACCTGCTGACTGATGCCTCACCTAAACAACAATTGGTCCCTTTCTGCATAACTCCCCAACATTTATATATAGGACATGATGTTCTATGGTACGGAATATCCCTTTGGCTAGTTCAGGTCAGCGGTCCTGCCTATGGTGCCTTCTGGTTTCTTTTCACTGGCAGAGCATGACACACAGAAAATTCCTTGACTCAAAGTAAGCACTGGTTGGCAACAACCAAAATGTCAGTGTGCTATGAATATTATTCTCACACTAAAACCAAAACATAGCACCGTACAAGCTACTAAGAAGAAAATTAACTCCATCCTAGCTGAAACCAGGATAGTATCCATCCCTGATTCCATACCATTTACTTCATTCCAGGTCCTACACTTCCCAATAGCCTATCACTTTTCCTGTCTTTTGATAAATACACACACCGACACAATTTCCTTAGTCTGTGGACCATCCTTGCTAAAGTCCAATTAGTTCATTTAGACCATGACCTTGGGCTCAATCTGTCCTGAGCCATCTGGATCAGTACATGGAAGGTGGTAGGGCTGTGTGTCCACCTCTGGTGCAGTTGATTCCAGGTGTACAGGAGCCCCTCCAAGGGAAAACAAATTTTGGGCTGTAGTCTGTGACAAAGGGATTGAGAAAAATGCATCAGCAGTATCAATTGTAGTGTACCACTGGGCTGCCTTTAACTCCAGTTCATATAAAAATTCCAGCATGGCTGGTATGGCAGTAGTCAGTGGTACCATGCCTTGGTTCACAAAATCACAGAACAGGTCAGGCTGGAAGAGACCACAGCAGGTCATTTGGTCCAACCCCCCTGCTCAAGCAGGGTCATCCTAGAGCACATTGCACAGGATTGTGTCCAGAGGGTTCTTGAATTTCTCCAGTGAGGGACACTCCACAACCTCTCTGGAAATCTGCTCCAGTACAGTCACCTGCACAATAAAGGAGTTCTTAGTCAGGTGGAACTTCCTCTGCATTAGTTTCTGGCCATTGGTTCTTATCTTATTGCTTATCACCACTGAGAAGAGTCTGGATCCATCCTCCTGACACCCTCCCTTCAGGTACTCACAGACATATATTACGTCTGGCCTCAATCACCTCTTCTCAAGGCTGAACAGGCACAGCTCTCTCAATCTTTCCTTGAAAGAGAGATGCTCCAGTCCCTTAATCACCCCCACAGCCCTCCACTGGTGTCACTCCAGGGGCTCCATGTCTCTCGTACTGAGGAGCCCAGAACTGGGCACAGCACTCCAGGTGAAGTCTCACCAGGGCTGAGTAGAGAGGTGCGTTCACCTCCCTTGACCTGCTGCCAAGGCTCTTCCTAATGCTCCCCATGATACCGTTGGCCTCCTTGGCCACAAGGACACACTGCTGGCTCTTGGACAGCTTGCTGTCCACCAGGACCCCCAGATCCTTCTCCACAGAGCTGCTTTCCAGTAAGTCAGCCCCCAGCCTGTGATGGTGCCTGGGGTTATTCTTCACAAGGTTTGTTTGCCTTTGCTGAATTTCAGACAGTTCTCTGCCCATCTCTCCAACCTAACAAACCTTCTGAACCTATCAACCCTTCCTTCTGAAGGGCTGCACATCTCTCTGGGCTATCGACCATCCCTCCCAGCTTTGTGTCATCAGCAAACTTGTGAGGAGGTCTCTGCCCCTTCATCCAGGTTAAACCCTTTTGGGACACCAGTAGTGACAGGCCTCCAACTACACCCTGTGCCATCAATTACAGCCCTCTGGGATCAACCATTCAGCCACTTCTCAATGCACCTCACTGTCCTCTCATCCAGTCCACACTTCCTGAGTTGCCTAAGAGGATGTTGTGAGAGACAGTGTCAGAAGCCTTGCTGAAGTTGAGGTAAATGGTATCCACTGTTCTCACCTCATCCATCCAGATAGTTGTGTTATGGCAGAAGGCAATTAGGTTGGTCAAACATGATTTACATTTAGTAAATCCATGCTGACTGCTCTTGATCACCTTCTTGTCATCCCTATAGAGACAGACTCCAGAATGAGGCACTTCATGTTTTCAGGGATTTAGGTGAGAGTGACTGGCCAGTAGTTCCCTGGGTTGTCCTTCTTGCCCTTTTTGAAGACTGAGGTGACTTTTACTTTCTTCCAGTCCTCAGACACCTTTCCTGATCTCTGTGACCTTTCAAAGCTGTTGATGAGGCCCCTAGCTATATTGTCCTCCAGCTCTCTCAGCACTCATGGATATATCCTGTCAGGCCCCATGGACTTGTGGGTGTCAAGCTTGCCGAGGTTTTCTCTAACTCAATCCTCCTCAATCAAGGGAGAGTCTTCCATCCACCATTTCTTTACCCTGGTCACTTGGGTAAGAGATTCCTGAAGGCTGGTCTTGTCAGCAAAGACCAATGCAAAGAAGGGGTGCAGTAACTCTGCCTATTCTGCATCCTGTGTTAGCAGGGTCCCCCCTCCATTTAGTAATGTGCCCACATTATTCTTAGTTTTCCTTTCATTATTGATGGGTTTGAGGATGCCCTTCTTGTTATCCTTCATATCCTTGGCCAGATTTAATTCCAGATGGGTCCTGACCTTCCTTGTATCATTTCTACTTACTCTGACAACATCTCTACATTCATTCCCAGTGGCTTGACTGCTTTCACCTCCTGTGTGTTTTCTTCTTATCCTTGAGTAATAAAAGGAGTTCTTTATTCATCCATGCACACCTCCTGACCTTTTGTCCAATTTCTTGCTCATCAGGACACATCATTCTTGAGCCTGGATATCAGCTTTGGAACCCCCTTCCCTATGGGGCCATGATAATCTGCTCTTAGTCTCCATTCTTTCTTAGACTTTCACACTAGCTATATGGGACTTCTAAAGAGTGAGCAGGCCTGACTAATGTCTCCTTGGCTCTCCAGTCAGTGAATCATCTTATGGGAAAAGGGAATGATGGAGTATTGGTTGGAGTGATATTGGCATTGATGCACCATTGTGATAGTCATTGGCACCTGCTGTTCTTCAACTTTCAGCAACCACAGAACAGAAGGGTCCTCCGAGAGACCAGGCATGGTAGAAAGCTCCTTAATATTCTTCATCTTCAAGACAGCTATACCAAAGGTCCATTGTTATTCTTTTGGGTCCTTGAAATACCCTCTCCTGATAGTCTATACCAAGGATGCCTCTGGGCCAGTCATAATGAGGTGCTTCTTCCAACCATTCCCAGGCAGGCTGACTTCAGCCTCCAATAGAGTCAGCACTTGGGATTCCCCTGCTACTCCAGAATAGCCTGATGGCATTAGGGTACACTGTGCACTTGTATCGACTAGAGGCTAGTTACCCCTGTGGGACTGATGTGCAAGGCCATCACATCCACACAGTCCAGTAAAAACCCAATGTTCCTCTCCTTCACCTGGCTGGGGGCAGGCCTCTCTAGTTCTGATCATAGGACTCTTCAAGTGTTTCCGGTAAAAATGAATTAGAATTCATTTCCATAGGACCTGAAGTAAGATCAGCCCTTCCATTCTGCCTGGGGAATTATACATTGGAAACTGGAGAAAAACCTTGCTGGAAGAACCCGCACTTGTGATTATTTTCCCATACATTTGAGATACCCATGCCTCTAGGATTGTGGAAGATTTTTCATCCCACTTACTCATCTCCTTTCTGTAGCTAGAGGGTACCCTGTGTTTTGTACTTTCTATATCCTCTCTCTTGAGCAAAAGAAGCCTACTGTTAACAGCTCAAATACTATGAAATACATGTGGCTCATGTGCATTGGACTTTGGATCTATGGGCAACTACATGGGTTTTGGATGCTAATAATCATCTCTAGCATGGCTAATTCCCTTAGGTGCTGGATTCATTTCTCCATGGGGTCCACTTGCCTGGATGTCATATAACATCTTCCTTGTAGGGATGCCTTTTCTTTACACTTGGCAAAAGACAGCTCTAGAGAGTCTGAGGACTTGTGTCCCTTTTCCAATTGCCTTGTCAATGCACCTTTCCACAGAAAGTGATCCATTCTCTTATTCCAGGACACTGGCCTCCTTATGCCAGCATCAGAATAGCCTGGCTTACCAACGTGCTCATACTGAACAATAGCTGTAACTTTCTTCCACATCCCACAGCACACTCAAGGATAAGGATGAAGTGATTACCTATTGCTCCCCCTCCTCCTTCTGTCTTTGTGATGTCTCTGCTTTGTTCTCCTTTAGTAAACAACCTACCTCTCCTGTCCATTTCTTTATCTATATAGGGACAACTGATACAGGCATGGGTTTGTTCTCTAATTCAGCTGCATGACCCATCACTGGGGTATGGGTAGCTGTAGCACCTGTTACTGGGGTTTGAGTAGACATAGCTTGTCACCAGGGCTTGACTAGAAGCAGTGCCTGTAATTGGAATTTGAGTAGCCACAGTGCTTGTACCAGGGTTTGAAGTAACCACAAATAGTTTCTTCCCTGAAGCAAGATCTGGGCCACATTCATGCTTCATAGAACTAGCACCATGCTGGTTTGAACACACCAAGGGTATTCAAAATTTCCAGAATTCTCAAATGCTGCTGTAATCAGCCCAGAGAAGGAGGAGAAAATGTGGGAAGATGCCTTCTCCATAGCTTGGTTCTTTGAGAAAATGTAAGAAGTGTAATTATTAACAGTTCTTAAAATATGTATCCTAAGTTACAGAGGTGATGGCAATACTGAGTACCATACCAGATTAGCTTCAAGACTACCAATTCTATCATACCATAAACCAGTATTACAGAGTACAACAACTTGATAACCTTAGCCCAGTCCTCAGAGGTTATAAATAGCACAACAGGGAACACATACTGCAAGTAGACTGTTACATAAAAAAACCCTGGGAACAAATACCACTCTGAGAGTAAAAAAAGTCGGTATTGTGATCAGCAACTATTACACTAATACAGTGAATGCTTATAACAAATTTTTTCTAATGCGCTGTTGTCAGATCTGTCATTATCTCAACCCTTTGCTCCCCATATTGGGCACCAAAACCTACTGTGTTGGTTTAACCCCAGCCAGCAACTAAGTGCCACATAGTTGCTCACTCACTTCTGTCCCTCCCCACTGGTGGGTTGGGGAGAATGGGTAAAAGGTAAAATCTGTAGGCTGAAATAAGGACAGTTAGTTGAAATAAGGATAGTAATAATAACAACAACAATAATAGCAGCAATGAAAAGGAAAAAGAGAGAAAGGGAGAGGAATAAAACCCAGGGGAAACAAGTGATCCACAATACAATTTTTCAGCACCCACTGACTGAAGCCGAGCCTAACCTCAAGCAGAAATCAGTCCATCCCAGACAAGTCTCTCCAGGTTGTATACTGGTCATGACATTCTATGGTATGGAATAACCCTTATGTCAGTTCAGCTTAGCTGTCCTGGTCGTTCTCTCTCCCAGCTTCTTGTGCACCTACTTCCTGGCACAGCATGGCAAACTCAACAGTCCTTGATTTAGGATGAACACTACTTTGTAACAACCAAAACATCATTGTGTTACCAGCATTATTCTCATACTGAAACCAAACCACAGCATTGTACCAGCTACTAGGAAAAAAGGGCTTTTTTTATAACGAGCACTACTGATAACAGAATTTCTTTAGGGAAGCCAGAGAAGAAAGTAACTGAGACAAGCTGAAGATGGGTATCACTATCTCAAGTGGATTTACTAGTAATAAAATGATGGATGAAATTCTGCATCAATAAATGCAAACTATTATGTGTGGGAAGACAGTAGACTTTTAATGATATACATATGCAATTACAGGCTTTAACTTAGCCATTATCTCTCAGGAAGAAGCTGAGAGCATTTGGGGCAGTGCTATGTAAACATATGATGAATACTTAAGAGCAGTCAAAAAGACAAATAGAACACTAAGAAATGTTAGGGGAGAAATAAATAACGGAGTAGGAAATAGAGCTTTGATACCATATAGACCTTTTGTGCCACTTCATCTAATGAAATACATTCTAATCTCAAAAAAAACCCAAACAAAAAAGCAAACAAACAAACAAAAAACAAAACCAACCAACCAACCAAAAAATAGTAAAGGAGATCTTTTCAGAGGGCTACTGCAGAACTTGAGAAGGTACAGCAAAGGGTGGTGTGGCTGGACAGCATTGCAGAAAAACTCTTGGAAGAAGAAAAGATAAATAGATTAGGATTCCTTGAGCCTGAAGGACAAGCAGCTGCTGAGAAAAAAAAAGGGTACCTGAATGACAACAGAAAAGAATAACAGCTAATTAACTGGTTTAGTGAGCATACAATTTGGGAGACATCTTGTGAAATTTAAAAGTAATAGCTGTAGAAAAATAAAACCAAGTCCTTGTCCTCCAGAACATAATTAAAGTGCAGACCAATAAAGTCACAGACTATCATGACTGTAAAAAGAGGAAACAGCAAAGAGGGAAAAAAAGACACATTAAAAACGCATCTGATCATATGTCAGTACAAACTATTTGTATGAAACAATAACATAACTCAAACCCTAAAGTACAGCACTGCTTAAAAGGAAAGAAAAAAAGGTTGTATTTTTTGTATCCATCTCATAATGTAGTTGAAATTCCAGATGGCCACTCTCTTGTTTGTGTTGGGCTCCAGGAAAAGTCTCTTTTAGGAAGCCAAGACCTGTATTACCAGCTAAACTGGCAAAAACAGCTGTTCCAAAGCCCGAGATTGTCCTCCCTTTACATAGTAAGCTGTTCTTGCATAATTTGTCTTCTAGCAAGCTGTTCAGACAACACAGGGGGTTCACCACCTCTCACCTCAGGTTTCTCTTCTTCATTGCAAACACGTCTGTATTGCCTCCATCAGTAAAAGAACATTATCAATCAAGTTGATACTTGCTCTGAATATCTGAAAGAGATGACTTTCTACAATTTGTCACTTTATTTTTGTTACTATTATAATTGACATGAGGGAAACAAGGAAAAAAATATGCTTATGATGAGGAGAGAAAGACCAGAGGTAACCAAAGTGACTGTGCTTTCTATTTGGGATGAATATTTACTATTTTACAGTTCTCTCAACTTTAGTATGATGTTGGAGCAGTTGCAAAGTGAGATATATTTGATTTCTACTATGATTTATACTGAATTTTATATCAGTAACAGATGCAGTCTCTTTGAAGTCCCTGCTTAGTTTAAGGAACATATTAAAGTGAATACTATTATCTACCATAATGAGAAAGATAGGAATAGAGAAAAAATGCCTTCCTTTTATTTATCACTATTGTGGGATGGGAGGTTCCTCATCTGATGAAAGAAATAATCATTATGTTAGTTGGTCTACTTAGAAAGCCATGAAACAGAATTTATACCAGCCTCAACTCTTGCCTTCCACTCATTTGTCACATTAAAAGAAAAACTCCTGGGAACAGTATTGGAAAGTAGGATGGAACTAGCTGGAACGAGCTGGTAGAGTTGTAAATAGTCATACTTGAAGTGACTTCTTTCTTTGCTGAGTCACAAAGAACAGGGTATTACTGGACTACTGCTTCTGGGATTTTTGTGTCACGTGCAGTACAAAAGCACAGGCCACAACAATTATCTGCACCATTCAGATGTGGAGTTACTGACAGTGCCCATTTTCATCTAACATGTAATCAGGATGAGCCCTTATTTTCTGGAGTGTGATGGAGTTCTCAGCACAAAAGTATTGGTCTCAGTTGGGGCAGTTCACTGCACACATTTACAAAGGTCATCAATGTAAGTTTTAAAATCATTAAGCACAAACACAGCTGAGATTTTGTGATTGCAGATAAATTGCCTAGAGATGGTCAGCTCTGCAGAAACATGCTCTCAAGAAAACCTTACATTGACTTAATTTTACTGCATATGTCCACTAGTCTCCCAGTCCACTGTTTTTTTGTAATCCTGTTTTGGTGTTATACTTTTCATCCTTAATTACATTTAATACTGTGCTGTTTCTGCCAAAGAACACCAGACACTGGGTGAATACCCAGTAACCCAGATCCCCTTGAGGAAAAGTCAAACTGCAGTTTCAGCCTCCACTATTCAGACAAAGCGGGAGGAGCTGAAGCATTCCAGAGACTGTGTTCTGGGCAGGCTACAACCTTCACAGTATCCAAATCTCCATAATTGCCTTGCACTGTGACTTCAGAGAAACAGTAAATTTAGAGACAATCTGAATCACCATGTGGATTTTCGAGATTTCAGTTTTTGGCCTTTAAACTGACACCATCTTAAGACATAACTGAGCTGGCACACTGCTATCAATCTTTTTAAAATAAAGAGCAGCTAGCAAGTACTGAAGCTTGCCTGGCTTCACAGTCAGTCAGAAGTAAAGGCTGATGGATCACTAGTCTTCTGGGTTTCGCTAAGTCTGTTGCTGCAGTCTAGCTTATACTAAAGGCCTAAGGCCCAAGCAGCCCTCTGGGTGCTCTTGGAAAGTGAGAAAAGTCACTTAGCTTCCTGGGAGAAGGGATCAATCTCAGGTTCTACCTCTGAATTTGAAAGAGAGGACTGCAAGAACATGAAGAGCATAAGGAGGTAAAGATGGGGGTCAGGCAAAGAGATGGAAACTAATCTCGACATGGTGAAACCAAACAGGAGAAGAATATGATTATTCTCAGCAGCAGTGTGAAAACCCTGGCAGGGCTACCTGTAGTAGACGCATGCAAAAGCAGAGACTTAGGAGAGTTACACAGGAAGGACCAACCTTTGGTCATTTGCACCTTTAGAAAGCTTTGACTGCAGTTCCTCAGAGTGTGAGGTTGCCCAGGATGATGGGACCTGTGGTAAGAGAAAGACATCTCTAATTACCTTTAGGTATTGCTGACCATCTTCACTAATATATGTTGAACTCTGCTTTTGAGTGATGTAGCCATGGCAAAATAAGAGGGTAGGGCTGAGGAACAAAAGAGGTAGAAAATTACAGTAGCCAATTTGTACGAATGTTTGTTGTCTGTTTTTATTAGATGTGTAATATATCTACAACCCCCAAATCTTAGCACAAAATACATTTACAGATAGTTTGCAGTCAGAGGGGATCACTAGATGCAACTGCTTTTTAGGAGAGCCTGGATTCCTGGTATCTCAGCAACTAATTTTCAGATCAATAAAAAACTTCACTTTAATTTCTGGTCTAACTTCAGCAGTAGTAGCAAAGACCATCTGCACTCTCCATTTCAGATGCAGAAAAGTTTCTCCAAGTTACACTGAGATAGTCCAGTTCAGGTTATGTATGTATTGGCAAACACAAACAAAGAAAACTTGAGCTTGTTGCACCCTAAATCCAATGCAGGCTATCAGTGTAGGACAAAATAGCAAGACAGTGAAATGCCTAAGCAATTATCTGTCTTAGGAACAGCAGAAGGGGTTCTGCCCTTGTTATGCTGAGGAAAAACAACTGAGCGTTGAAGAAATAGCTACTCTCATGCTCTTATCTTGAGTATTTATGGTGTCCCCATATATCTCATCACCAACTATCCTTTGTATTTCTTTCAAAGTTCAGTGTTTTAAAGTCTTTTCCTTTTCTCTACCATTTGGGCTCTTGGCTGACATTTTTACCTTTAGCAGTGTATTGTCTCTTCTGATAGGAGATATGAAAATGAAGGTGACATTCTGCTCTGGAGGAATAAAACTACAAGAGTACTGAATTAAACAAAACAATCACATATATTTTAGTAAGACAAAGCAGAACACTACAAAGTTCAAATAAAAACAGATCACCATAATCTAATTATATTTTAAGTAGTAACATACTGGGCAGTAATATACTTAATTTGAAATGTAAATTGAAAACTTACATATTTGTATATATACATATATAAAGATATGGTTACTGACTTTCCTCCCCATGAAGGAAAAGGGAATTTTGCAATGCCCTACTCCTCAGTTTCTCAAGTGATGTTGCTTAAACTGTGGAACAAAGTTTAAGGGTGCCTTTCATGACGCACGGCACTGAGTGGTTGAACTCAACTCCATACCCTGAGGAAAACAGAATCATAGACAGAGGTGAAATGAACATTCAACAGATTTTGAATTATTACAATTCACATTTCCAATCTCTTCTATAGGCTGGAAGAACTGGATTCAGGCTAAACCCATAAATACTCTTGGCAGAGGATACTTAATGTTCCTTATTAAAAAGTATCCCATAGCTTCTTTCTCTTTCATGAAAAACAGCATCTAAAATGACAGGTATGACACTCAATAAGAATGTATCATCACTGGAGTAGAGTGCTGGCATGGGAATTAAGAGATTTCTGTCTTGTCCAGACAGATATGCTCTATGAGCACAGTCAGCACAACTGTTCTGTTGTGTTTCATTTAACCTCTCCATAAAAGAGGAAATTGCAGGCGCAGCTTGCTTCATGGTCAAGCTAATCTGCTTAATATTTGCAAAGCTGGGAGGGCAGAAGGCAATATCAAACAGTGGGTTATATACTATGCCAACTAATTCCATAGTTCTCCAATAAATCTGTCTTAATAAATTAATTTCTGTGCTTAAGCAATGTTGCTAGCAATTTGAAATTCTCCTGGAATATGTAATATATTTATACTGAAATAAAATCTTTGCATTGCATCACTGACAAGAAGAAAAAAATACACATTTATTGCAGAAAACCTATGATTAAAAACAAACAAACAAAAAAACAAACCCACCGTCCCCCCAAACAAAGAAAAAGAAAAAAGAATAAATGAAAATAACAGTTGTGTGCAAACAAGAATTTTAAACAACTCAGGGATCACTTCTTTCAATGAAGTATTTGGAACAGCGTAACCTTGAATCTAAATTTGTGCATAGCAACAGAAGTGAATTTGACAGTCAGCTGCATTTGCATTCTGTGCCATTACCTTTTTAAAACATAAATATCTTGCTTTTACCATTTATCTGGCATAAAAGTAATTGTTAGAGGAGAAAAGTTGGAGTTTGATTCTCTTCACCCTTGAACAGACAGGGCAGAGAATGTTTGAGCACAAATGTAGTTTTAGGAGCAGAAATTAGGTTTTACAGGAAAAAAAAAAGAAAAGGAAAGAGAGAAGAAAAAAAAAAGGAGAAAGAAACTCCTTGTTTTCCATTTGACGTACTGCACTTACTGGCGCACTGTTTGACCCCACTGGCAGTTTGGCTGTGCAAAGAGGATGAAGATAGCTGTCCTCATTTTTGGAATGGCCCTCTGTCACGCTGTGTTGCAGCAGCTTTCAGCCACCAGACTGGCCCATGGTCTCCGGATGGTCTGAATACCACTCCTATTGTGTACACGAAAAGCACCTAAGAAAAGCAACGCTGCTCTGAATTCACTTGACTGCTGTCCTCACCCCAGGTGGAAAATTTTCAAGGGTGTGCAGTCAGGAGTATGATGTACCAGAGCCCTGACTAGCATAAGAGAGTGTTGTAATTGAAGGGCCGCATGCAGAAGCCAGAAAAGCTGCAGAAAATGAGCAAGCCCATGAGCAAACCTCAGCTGCCCCCAATTCCCTGCCCCAACACACGAGGCTGTTTTGCAGGCTGAGCTGCTCTGTTGCTGCTCCATTAGTGAGATGGGTAAAGAAAATCAGTGCGTTTACCACAGAGTGCATTGCTCCCTCCTGCCCCATACATTCAAGCCCCAGTGTAACAACACAAGGGTTGTGCACAGACTCAACCACCTCTCCTGTGGCCAGGTGGCAACAGCCCCCACAAAGTGTGCAGGGACTGCAGCAGGAGGCAGTGCACCAATGCCGTGCTCAAGCCCTGGGATGCTTCTTCCCTCTGTGTCTCTTCCAGCAGTGCACTGACCTGCCAAAATCAGTTTGACTGGAGAAAGAGCTTATCCACTACAATTACCACCACTGTTTTTCCTACCCTGATCATATTTATGTCACAGACTTAATTCTCTGCTAGAGGGAAGGATGCTGTTGCCACAACTAATGGCCTCTCCTCATAGACACATGACTGACCTTACACATCTCAGCCAGACTGGTTTCAGATCACACACCTACTGGGGAGCCACATCCTGACACAAGAAGGACAGAGGCTACTGATAAACTGCAGGATTTCCTGAGATTTCACCGTACATACTTGCATTGTAAGAGCTGAAATCTTGCAGCAATAAATTCAGCAAAGTATTCCCACTACCACTACAGAGGCACTTGCACAAAACTCAGCAAATTGCATAGAGGGTATACAGAACATGGAGTCAGGGTTTCATTTCTTTCCTTTTAAGCACTCTAGCATCAAATCTTGCATCAAGAAAATACTTTGAGCACCCAGTGGGTATTAGGATGCTCAGGGTACCAAGTCAGGTGAAACAGGTTAATCATGATTTTGATTACCCTTTTAGTGTTACCACAAGTTAAATAGTTAAACTTGAATTTTATTTCTTACTTGGGAAAAAAAAAATCCCAGGTAACTGGAGGGTGAAAGTCCATGTAAATCTTTCAGATCCCATACAGATTTTCTTGCTAAAAAGAAAAGAAATGAATAATATTTTTTTTTCCTTGAGAAGATAGTGTTGAAAATGCAGCTGTCATTAAAAATACAAGCAGCAGACTGGGGATCTCCCAAGTCAGCATCATGTTTCTTCTAGGAGAGAGGAAAATTCCCTGTAAGGCATACAGGGAGTTTGAATTATTAAAGCTGAAGGAATAATCTACTCAGACTGATCGGAGCAGGGCTCTCTTGAGAGCTGGTGGGGTTTTTCCGTTGGCAGGCAGACTATGTTGTACGTGAGCTGTGTTTAAAGCAGTCACTAATGCATTTCCATATTGCTTTCTCAACCAGAATTTCTATTGCCACAAGAAACCGAATAAAAACAAAAATCCCCACTCCTCTGTCACCTCACCTACACACCCAACACCCCTGCTGTTATAGCTGATCTAAAATCAAATGAGAAACTAAGACTAGATTCTCTAGAAAATATAAGGTAATTGCCCCATCACTTCACTGATTTCACAAAAAGAATTTTTGGGGTTTTTTTGTGGTTTTTTTTTAATTGTAAATAGTTGCACCTACCAGTGCATAATGCAGCAAAATGAAAATCAATGGGCACAGGGTTTCCCAGGCAACCTGCTATCAATTGTCTGTTTCTCAGTGATACTGTTCCCTGCATCTGAACAGCTTGAACAGCTGAATCTGCTGCAAACTGAAAGGAGGGGGGAGGCAGAGGGAATCACCCAAAGAGGCTCATGACTATAGAATGCTTATATGATTATTTTGATTCCTATGAATAACTTTTGAGCTATCTGCATGCAAATGCTGGTCATAAAGCAATGCATTTAAGCATGAAGGGAATTTATTATCCTAAAGAATAGGTATTTTCAATCTCCTACAGAAAATGTATCTTATATTTTAAACAATGTTTCCTGGCATTCCTGTGAGATATTTCTGGCTTCTTTCATAGTTTAGTTCTGTCACTCACATTTATCAGGGTTTGCACTTCCTGATTTCAGAAGAAATGCCAATTACACTTCAAACATATAGAAATAATCACTTAAGTCAGAATCTTCCTCAAAGAGCCAGACATCAGGAAAAGCAATCCAGAGTCCTGCCATTCGCTTCTCCTCATGTTAGTTGCTTTATTTATAAATCCTCAAAGAGAAGGTGCACAAAGAGGTACTGGGTCTGTGCTTTCACATTCCAGCTTTGCTTGGTACTATCACAGGAAGTTGGAAGTCCCAGTGAAGCTGAAAGCTTATGTTTTGGGGAAATATTTATGTGCCACCAAGGTACCCACCTTCATTGAGAAAACAATTTAAAAGCCTCCAGTTATGAAACTCCAAAACTTTTCAGGTTACAAGAATGCTGCTAGCCATAAGCCTCCCATCTTCACTGCCAAACAACTTGCATAAAAATTCTCCCATTAATTCCTGCAGCAGCCACATCTTGACTCCATCTTCCCCTCCAGTTCAGTTCCCTCTCCCTGCACTTTGATTTTCCTGCCCTTCTCTGACTATTTGCCTCCATGAAAAACTGGCGTTTGGGGCAGTCCTGCCAAGGTGGGAAAAGAGCATATGTCAGTAACCTAATATCCAAGTAGTCTTTAAAAGATCCCACGCATATTTCAGGAGCAATCTTTCAGCTCCTATTCTGTTGCCTTATCCACTATAGTGCCACAGCTACAATGACAATGCAAAATGTATTGTCTTTCTGTCCCTTCATGTTCCCTTGAGACAATGATGATAATCTGCCCCATATCTCAGCACATACACACAGAAGGAAACAAATCCTTGGTTTTGTTTTATTGTCTCCTCATATGATAAAACCACTGCAGTCTCTGTTGTGGGCACACAGGTTTGTGGATTCCTTCTTACTGGGCTTTAGATTGGAGATATGGGGACACACCCGGTTAGAAACCTTCAGATCACTAATAATTAACATAGAAATAAGGAAAGAAATTTATGCCAATAAAATGAGAAAGTCAAAAGCTAACTCTGTGCCTTGAATACCAAACAAGCACTGCCTGGATATTTTCCATTACATTTCCATACTTTTAATGCCAGTTTCATTCCAAATTTTACTATTAAGTCACAAGGCAAAAGCACTGGACACAAAGGAAATGTGACCCAACTTTGGTAACAGCAATATCTTCTAAACAGCAAGTGAAGCAAAACACACACCACTGATAACTTACAATTCACTGAGATGAAGCTTTCAAGACTCCCATAGTAAAATCCAATAACAGTTATTAAATATTGCAAAGGAGATTGATATTATTTAGTCTTCATACCAAACCCTATGGTACAATTTAGTCCAATTGCTTATTTTTCTTGGCTATAAGTAAACGTTAGAACATACAAACAATTAATGTCTTGAAAGTATATTGGGGAAGAAGACAAAGAAAATCTGTTGGGTCCCATCTAGTAGAGCTGGAGGTGGGGAGGGATTCATAAAAGTGATCCTAGAACATTTCACACACGTTGCAAGGTAGTAAGGAAGCCAGAACTCTGATCATATTTGTTTCTTTGGTTTTGTTTGGGGTTTTTAGGGGGGAGGGGGGCTTGTCGTTTTTCTGTTTGTTTGTTGGTTTGGGGTTTTTTAGCAGAGCAGTGCCTCTGGATGGGAGAGCATCCTGCAAAACTGCTTCAGTATTGATTAGTCTGGAACAGGCTGGTCAGTCAGCTCCTCATGGAGATGAAGCACAAGACAAGAGACA
The DNA here is from genome assembly GCA_013396655.1 of Campylorhamphus procurvoides. Classification (NCBI taxonomy): domain Eukaryota; kingdom Metazoa; phylum Chordata; class Aves; order Passeriformes; family Dendrocolaptidae; genus Campylorhamphus; species Campylorhamphus procurvoides. The sequence continues at coordinate 94,590 of WBMV01002256.1, forward strand.
GTATTCCAGGTATAACTTCTAATTGCAAAACATCACCTTCACAGGACTGATTCAGTGTGGAAAGAAGTGCCACTGGCATCAATGACTTGGCACTATCAGAAAGCAAAATCTCTACAGGACTCTCTTTGATGACATGGCTGTGGAGGGCTAGGACAACAAGAATTTTCAATTTTATAACAATATACACAAAATCTCCATTCCAGACCTCTAAAAAAACTTATTCTACAATAATCAGAGATTTTTGACATTTTAGGGGAAAAAATTCCTTTTTTTTTAGTTTTATTCACATTTTTCTCCGCAATAATTGCCTTCATGCAGACAGGTCTCCTGAGTAAAAGCCCCAACTACCTTCACTGTTACCAACTGACCAGTGGGTAATAGAGAGCTTAAACGCACAGTTAAAGGAATCAAAAGTAGAAGACTTTTTCGTCAACAAATTGAGAGAAAAAATATGAGATGCAGCTCGTGATCTTACCAATATTACTCTTCCCTTGTAAAACGTTTTATTAGCTTATTAAAAAAAAAAAACCCTCACAAACACTATCTCATTATAGCCAACTAAGCTTAACTCTTCTCCATATACTTTTTCTGTATATCCAGATGGCCATAATCCATAAAACTCCTCTATTAATTATCTTGTTAGATGTGCAAAACATAGTAGACAATTGCAAACTTTAAGGAAGGAGTAAATGGCTCAAAGGCACAGTAACACAGTTTTTGATGTGCAGAACCCTTTGCTTTTGTATCACCAGTTCAAAGCTCTGCAGTATCAAAGGACAGAAGGGTACCACCATCTGAGAACAACATCACAAAACAGCATGAAATTAAGAGGTGCATCTGTCCTGTATCCAAAGATAGTGCCCCTCTCAAATGCAAAATGTGACCACTGTAAACTGTAGTACAATGTTTGTGTTCCCAGTGAGCAGAGCCTATGCTGCCCCTCATTGCAGTTTTGGGTTTTGATAAGTTAAAGGTCTTGACGCTGGTTTCACTGTCCTGCTGCAGGCCCTGCCATAGGCACAGGTGTGCCTTGTGTAACCAGACATTCCGGGGGACCACCCCGCAGTCACAGGCTCCCCACAATGACTTTGCTGGGAGTGGCACTACCACAATGGCACAGCTGTGCAGACATCACGAGGGGCTTTCATGAACTAAAAACTCTCAAACTAGAAAAAGTAAGGAAGTAAAATAACTATTACGCTAATCCCCTTGTTCCCACAGCAGGAGAAAAAGAGGTTTATGACTGATGTTTTGGCAGCAGTTTTAGCCAGGATAGCCTGAACCAAAGCAGTTAATATGCACACAAGCCTGGTGTTACAGTGCTGTTGATGGTTGTTTCCAGTCCTGAAGCTAACTGAATACACTGAATACTGAATCTCCTTTCACGCAAAAGTAAGATCACTTCAATTTTGAGAGTATGGATGCCATTCTGAATGACTCACCAGCAGAGTTAACAGCTTTCATCAATTTGCTACTTTGCAATAAAACCCAAGTAGTACCATTATTAGTGAGACCTACCCTGCTAGGGTATGAGGTAAGCAGAGCTGCTTTACTGATGGTACAAGAAGAAGCCTCCAAGCTTAAGTTGCAGGTTTTTTCCTAGGGCTTCACAATACAGGGAAAAGTGTGGCGTAATTAAATACATTAAAAATTGGCTCTCTGTTGAAGGTAAACAAAATTAACATAAAACATTATGATTATAGAGGATCTGCATTAATTTCAGATGAGGAATCTGCAGGGTTACTAAGTGGTAGCATTAAAAATCTGTGGAATTAAATGTTACTACAGAGTTCAGAAACAGAGAAAACACAATTTTCTTATGTAAATACAAATCTTGTTATCTCAACTAAATCCTAAAGTTTGATATAGAATGCATAACTGAAATCCTACCTTTTTCAGAAAATGCAAGAGATTTTCCTTATGAATAAGAAGGTTTCAAAGGTTATTATAGTTTTACAAAGAACTTAGTCCCAGCAGCTTGTGGATACAAAATGTTTACTTACAAGGAGAATGTGCTAGGAAGTGCTGTTTCACTCTCTTATTAAAAACGATTTCTGGTTAAATAAAATAATGTGCTGGATAGCCACAGACTCCTTCTAAATGCTCCTCTCAGCAGCAACACTAGGGACTCATCTGCTCGACCTGATAAATTCAGGTATGCTAAGAGACAAACTTCTTCCTCTTCTGTTTGATATGACTCTATACTTGGCTGTAAAGTGAGAGCATAAAATTACATAGAAGTGTAATAAACACAGGCATATTTACAGTAGTCCCTTAATCTGATTCCATGTGTCCCAACAGTTCTCCAGTTTCTTAAAGTTTCAGTATTACAGTGATGAGATGGCTTTGACTCTCTTACAGCCCTCTTGTCTTCCAGATATGATCAATAATAGAGTCTTGGTATTTTCCACTCTGAAAAAAATCTTCCCTTTGCAGCCTGATTTGACACGGCATAAACAAGAGACAGAAGCCTTCAGATGGGGCAGTAAGAGCTGCAGAGCTGCTCACAAAGTATATGATTCCTACCAGGAAAAAGCAAACTAACACAGAGTGGTTTGATTTTTGCCTAAAAGCCACCTCTATATTAAAGGGGACTTATGATGTCATAAGTCCCCACACCAATGCTGAAGTAGTAGTGACATTTAAAAGGTGCAAATATAGAACTTATTAATCACATGAAAATGTGAAGTCACTAATGACTCTCTCAATTTTTTAATTGTTGCCAATAAGCAAACAAGAAGCTCCTCTATAAGACCTGGTCTGCAGCAAAAAAGTTAATGAGCCTTTACAAGATAGATACAGCTTACACAGCAAGACTGCTAGTGCTGACACAGCTTATTACTAATGCCACAAATGAAATAAATTGTATTGACTTGTTTGTCAAAATGAGTTGCATTTGCACCAGGCATCTACTCTGCTGCAAAAAAAATGCTGATTTTTTTTTATTATTATTATTTTTGACCCCAGAAAGCTCATGGACATCACTAGACTTGAACTCTTTGCATGGATCTGTCCCAGTGCCTTTCCCTCTCCTTTCTGTATTGCCTGCATTTCAAAACTGACTGTTTTTTGTGGGGTTAGTGGGTAGCCATATGTCTGCCTAAGTCTTTGAGCATTTGTTTCTTATTGCCCTCAAAATGCTTTCTTAGGAAGCATTTTTAGGGGCAGAGGACAGGGAAGTGAGTTATTTTTCATTCTTATTTAATGAAACCCAGAAACTAGTTTTGGAATGCAATTGTCAGGAACAGGATCTGGGTGAAAATTTTGGTGTACCATTTGGCACATGCCGCATTCCCAAAAGACATATAGGAACTTCTGGACAGGTTGCCGTGGACCCAGAAGAAAATTTCAAAATTATAAAGAGAGGATTCTTCTGAAAGTCCAAGTCCCCTGCGCACCATTCCCTGTGATATAAACAACTATCCCGTTATTTAAGGGAAGAGACCATCCTGGGTTTAGGGAACACTTTAGTACCTCTTTGTAGATCAGGAAAGCATAAGACAGAGCAAATATGTTTATCAAAACAGAAATTTAGCATAATTACATATCAGCCTCAGCACTTTATTGACTCCCTTCCATACACTGACTGCAAGCATATTTCTAAATACTAGCCTTGAAAATGCAGTATCAGGTGTCACCAACCTTCCCAAGGTCTTTACAGGAGTAGCATTAACTGCCTGGTGATGCAAGATGTAATTATTCACGTACCAGGTCCATTATTCAAGTTAAGGTCCATAACAAATAATTTGTCATATTGGAATAAACCAACCAGAAAGACGTTTCGTTTTTGGATTTTTTTCCAAATTGCAAGTTCTGCAGAACTGTCAAGAAAAAAAATAAAATTAAAAAAAAATTCTATGTTCTCTGGCTTTTCTCCTCTTTTATTCATGAATCTCTACGTCCCAAGCTTTTCTTGGCAGAACATCACCACCTAGTGATTCTGTGTGTTTGCAGGAGCTACCAGAAACTAGATTAGAACTTGAAAACACAAGGCTGGTGGAAAGAAAAGTAGAAAATTTAAGTGAGGAACAATCCTTTTTGTTATTTACATTGAAAACACTTTCTAAGGAAGCTGAAAAAGGATTTTCTAATGAAATACAAGAAGATTTCTACAGACTGATTAATTGATTAAGAATTAAGTAACAATATCATTTAGGTAAGAAAAGTCAGGCTTTCAGCTAACACTATCTCAGATCAGGTTATTTCAACAATATCAGATATAATTAGAAGTAAATTAACATGTAAAATACTATTAAAGAGGAAATTCAGATATTGTAAGTAAACCTTCCCAGCAGTGAGACTTACTCTCTGGAAATACAATGTCTTCATTCCATGTCATATTTTAAAGCTAGGCTGGTACATATGAGAATTCAACCCCATATTTACCACCACTGCAAATAGTTCAATGGATATTTTCTTTTTCAGATATTATTTTGGCTCTGAGATACCTAGGAATAAAGACATAGATCTTATTTGTAGATAAGTTGCTCCCAAATAAATCACTTATTATTGCAACCATTATAAAGTGTTTCTTTCTGTGAGACTGTATTACTACTCCAGTTATAATCTGTTCACTTTCAGAGTAATTTTACGAAACAGAAATAAAAAATAAAGACTAATTCAATACATAGTTTCTAAATATTAAAAAAAAAAGGATTATGAAAGATGTGTTCAGAGACCTATAAAATTTAGTGTCATTGCTGTTTTGCGCTGAATGTAAGCAGAAGTTAACCCACATCTAAAAGCCAACCAAATCAGGTTCTTCACAACATCACTTCACAAAAGTGGACATACCTGGACTTTTCAGCTTGCTCGGACACAGAACACAATTATAACTAACACTGAGTAGACTCACAAGTCTCTGCCAAAAAGCAAGGGCATAACCAGGCAATTAAATTACCTTGCAATCAGTTTAATCAGGGAAGAATGACCTCAACAGCATAGGCTTTTTTAGGGAAGTTCACTTCAGCATATTGTTAAAGTGCTTTGCCTCTTAAGATGCTTGCCAAAGCTTATTCTCCCCAATTTTTTCATTAGTTAGAAGTACCTTGGAAGCCTTACATTTATGCCTTTCCTGCCAATAAAGTTTAGTTCCTGGCCCCATTCTGGAGCTTTTTGAATAATTTTTCCTACGATTGCCAGGGGAAATCCTTTCAGAGGGATTTTTACATACATCACTGTGATTAAAAATAACAGAAGTCGAAGATAGCAAAAAACAAACCAGGATAAGAAATAATAATAGCCATTTGGATGCTCTAAGAAGAAAGTTGCTTTGCAAAACCCAAGTACAGGTCTTTGTTTTGCTATAAATGTCAATAGGAATAAGGACAAATTTAGGTTATGATAAAAGATAATGATACCATTATCTCTAATTTGTTAAAGATTACATTCATTCAAATTAATTTTTTTTTCCAACAGATTACAAGATGTCCTGGGTTACACAAAAATTCTGGCATTCATCTTTTATTTTATTTTTTTCTCCAAATATGCCTTTTTGCTTTTTTGGTGTTTTGCCTTCTTTAGAGAGACTGAACTGCTAGTGATTAATGACTCAAACATTCCACCACCTGCAGTGACCACACAGAGACTGGACTGTTGGTGCTCATGGCTCAGTCTGCAGGGTGCTTTCCTAACCATGTGCAGGGTGGCCACCCAGGCCAGGTACTGAAGGCATGCACACCCAACACCTCAGGCTACAGGCTTGGTGTTAAAATAAGGAGAGAGGCAAATCTTTCGAGGCAGGGTAATGTTTCCTTGTCCTTATGCAAAATACTCAGCTTTGATAACTCACCTCCTGGAAAGCATCGGGACAGCTCACACATAGTCTGAAGATATTTGTCTCTCCTGATGGAGAGACAATGGATCCACTTATGCTGACATAACAGGCAGCTGTAACAGCTTGGAAGGTGTTAAAAACTGCTGAAATGTCCTGTGAGCCATTGAGTGCAGAACTCCCCACCCCAGGGAAGGTACTGTGGACTTCCCACTGAGCCTAAGCCGTATAAAAGACTACTCTTGGACTTCACACTACACTGGATTTTCTTCCATCACCACACAGGACTTTCCCTAGCACCGGGGGCTTCCACCACCACTCGATGGATCCAGACTATAACCACCACTTTAGCCGGACCACAACCACCACTTCGACCAACCCACATCAAATTTGAGTCTCATTGCTGCATCCAGTGGGTGTCTCATGGGTCCTTCCAGTCTCCTGGGGAATCCACACCTCCATCACTGCAGCCTCACTCCAGCACAACCCAAGTGTCTGCCAGTATCAAATCCTGGTTATCCACTGTTTTCTGCCAGCCCTGACTCTCTAACTGTTCCTGCCAGATTTTACAGGTATGGGGGAGGATAATCACGGGGGAGAGTGCCCATCTAGTCTCTGTCCTGTGGCCATATGTGTTTTTTCTGGGTAGGGGAGGCTCACTGCCATCTCAATTTAGTCACATGGGCGGAGTTTGGGGAGTTTCTCCTCATTGGTTGGTTTAACTCAGTTTTATCAGTATTATTAGCATTTCTTCTTCCCAAAGAGTTATTTATCACTTATATCTGGACATATTTGGTATTAATCTCTGTATTGGAGAAACCAGGGATATTGAATCTGAGTGAGAAGACTTCTGTCTGAGGTCTCTATCCCTCCAAATTGTCTCAAACCAACACACAAGAGTATGGATTTCTTAACTGGGAATTTGACTTAGACCAGTAACTGAATTTTGTATATGTGAGTCATCATTAATAACAACTAAGTCACTGGCAAGCAATATTAGCTACACTCTACAAAAATAACATGCACACAAACTGTGTTGTATTTTCTAAAAAAGGAGATAGGACTGCTTAGCATGTGTCATTGCTGCAGTCAATCAAAAATATTCTTGATATTGAACAGCTCTTGGTTCTAAGCCTACAAACACTCTTCTACTAAAATTTATTTTCCCCAACATGCAGTAGTTAGGAATTGCAAAAAGGTTGTTCAGAAACAGGCTACAAACTAGTTTAACACTGAGACAAAGTATTACAGTCTTCTCCTGGAATTACACTGTATTTTTCAGTGGTTAAACAAAATACAGATCTTAGTCACTAAAATTGCATTGTCTGGTGATTTTCTAACTCATTTAGTACAGTAAATTATTTCTTTTGGCTTCCCCTGCCTTGAGAACTGGCTTTAAAGTAAAATTTTCAGAGTTAATGGTTATAAATTAATCTAAAAGTAACCTGAACTGCCTTTTTCAGAACAAATCTATTCACCAGCCTTCAGTTAGAAATTAGCCTCCAATGTCTATTATTTTTGTTTACCTTCATAATTTTTAGTTTATCTAGTTTACCCTAAAGGGGAGAAAACAAAACCAAAAATAAAGAAACAAAAAAACAAAGAAACAAAAAAAAACCCAAACCAAACAACAAAACAAAACAAAAAACCCACAAAAAATGTCACCCAGACAAACAAAAAAACACAAACAAAAAACCACCAAAAAACATCTCAACAAACCAAAAAAAATAAACCCACAAAACCAGCAAAAGAATAACCCCCCAAAAATGCAACCCAGAAAATTTCTTAAGTAATTTATTAGAATAGAAATGGGTTCATGCTACCAAGCTTCATAGGATACTTACCTGTCTTCCACACAGGGTCACTGTAGCAAATTCAGACATTGCTCCTCTTCCTGACTAAGACTTGCTAGTGTCTTCTTCCAAGCCCAAGCACTTGAAAACCCAATTAACATATTATCTTGGAACATAGTGCCTAGTGTGACATATATATGGATGTTTTGTACATTCGAAAGAAATCCAATCTTTTGATATCCTGGGTCTCTAAATATCACAAACCTCCTTGCATTCCTAGAGGTCTTGTCACCCTGCACATCTAGTAGCAGCTGGGATTATACCTGTAAAGCCTTAAAACCATGATTTGACCTGGGTGTATCGGGTCTTGTATATTGGTAGATAAACTTGGAACACGAGCACAGGAAAACATGAAAAACTAGAAACTAGGCTTGCGCTAAAGTCATATTAGAAAGCCGGAAAAGAGAAAGAATCAATACAAAATACAATGCTTTCTCTAATGTGTTGGGTGCAGCACAAATCAAGCATGAGAACAAGAAAGAAGAAAAACAGATGGCCTGGGAATCATCTAACTAATTGTATGGTGTTTTATCCAAAGCTTTGATTTACTGACCAAGGATGGAGCCAGTCTCACTTGGGCAGCAGCCTGAGAGAATGGAGGGTGTGGGTAAGACAGGCACCTTGGAACACCAGGGCCGGTGTCCATGCGGATGAGTGTGTATGTGGCTCTGACCGCTGAGCTCCTCCTGGGTGTGAGCTATCCTATATAACCCTGGACAATTAGCATTAAAGTGATTCTTGTCACTCACAGCAGGAGTCCGTGCCTCATTCCAACACACAGGGTCTCCTTAATTTTTTTACTGTTCTCTGGGGTCAACTACCAAATAAAGCCACCATTTTCAACTAATAGAGTAAAGTTTTAGTTCTGAAAAATTTCTAACACAAAATTTATGTTGGCTAAATGCGAACTGACTTCGCCATACTTCCTGTTGCTCCAAAACTACCAAGTTTACTCTTAGACATAAGCATTTTACTTATCTACAGTCAAAATAAATTCTTAAAATAAATGTAGACTACTTTTTTCTCAATTACAACACTGTAGTTGTATTAATAAATAGAAAGTTCAGCAGAAACCCCTTTATGAGAATACTTAACTATCTGTAAACCATAAATCAGGAGGACAGTGAAGTGATAGAGGCAAGAAATTTATCGTGTGCCACTAGAGACACCTGTGGGTCGTTCTTTGCCCCTGATAGCCTGGTCAGAGCTGTCTGAGCAACTACTGCATCTGCAGAAAGGCAGATCTGCCTCTCATCATGTGCACTGTTCCTTGCTGCATTCCACAGGCTGAAGGGGCAGGGGGGAAATGGGCTCTTCTTCTTGTGTCATCGTGTGCCTTCAACTGGAAAAAAATCTGCAAATTGACTCCAACTTACAAACCAGAGTCTTTAGGGAAAATTACTGGAGCCTGGAGGAAACATAGCTACTGTCTCAAACAGCATGATATGCCTTTGTTATAAGGTAAGTGTATGCACATCATCTGTTCAAGGTCAGATTTAATGGTCTGTGTTGTACAGGAGGTCGAGCTGCTTGATTTTATGGCTAATTCTGTCTTTAAAAGTTGCATGAAGTCTGGGAACATCTTCAGCAGAGAAAACTGACAGTGTCCCACAGGAACTAGCAGAGAGTAATCAGCCCTGAGAAGAATCAGGTGTTATTTGATCCTCAGCTGAAACCCAGAAAAAAAGAGGAGGGTCAGGAAGAGACAGTAATGCAGAACTTTGCCTACCTCCATATTTTTTCACTAAACTTAAAAATTTTGCCTACTTGCCTTACTCAAAATGTGCAAAATCAGAAACTATTTAATTGCTTTTGAAGTATTTGGATTATGGTAAGAACATACAATTCATATCACAGGCAGAATAAGCAAAACAGAAGCTTCTGGCAATGCATACATTAGCAAATGGCTAATAACATGCAAGGCTTATAACCTGTCCCAGTTTCAGCTGGGACAGAGTTAATTTACATTTTAGTAGCTTGTATGGTGCTTTGTTTTGGATTTAGTATGAGGGAAACATTGATAACACACTGGTGTTTTGGTTGTTTCTGAGCAGTTTTTGCCCTGAGTGAAGGACTGTTCAGTGCCTCATGCTCTGCCAGTGAGTAGGTGCACAAAAAGCTGGGAGAAACATGGCCAGGACAGCTGACCTGGACTGGCCAAAGGCATATTCCACCACATAGAACATCCAGTGTGTGTGAACTGGGGGCAGCTGGCCAGGCTGGGTAGGTCATAGCTTGGGGGTGGGCAGGGCATCAGTCTGTGTGTGGAGAGAAACTGGGCATCACTTGTTTTCCTTGAGTTTTATTTCTCTTTCTCTTTTTGCTGTTTTCCTTTTCATCACTATTATTATATTTTAATTTACTTCAGTTCTTAAACTATTTTTATGTCAGCCCACATGTTTTACCTTTGTCTGATTCTCCTCCCCATCTCGTCAGGGCAGGGAGTGAGCAAGCAGCTGTGTGGTACTTATTTGTCAGATGGAGTTAAATCATGACATAACCAATCAATCAAAATATGTGGAAAACAAAAAATAACCCTGGAAATAAAAAATCAGGACCTAATTATACTCACTAACTGCTAGATGTCACTCCCCAGGTGGATTTGGCATATACACCCTTTTCTACACCTGGCACAATCCTGAGGAATTTTAAGATATTCTCTGAGCTTTCACCACTCTTCTCTAGGAAGGTTTATTCATTTTTCCTGCCATAATAGGCTTCTTCTCACATTACACTTGAATTGGGCCTGGGATCATCACTAAAGGTTGAACAGCTGATTTTTCCCTCTGATTTTGGCACCTCCAGAAGCAGTGCATCAGCAAGATTCACCCTGTCTGTATTTGGTGCTAATTACTTGCAATCCAGCCAAACAGGATTCCCCTGCAGAGCATGAGAGGCCCAGCTGCAGCAGGATTCGTGGACTACAGGTATGTAAAGACAAAGGCATCTGTTGTAATGAACACAGCAAGCAGGAAGCACTATGAGACTCTGCACCTCTCCAGCCTGGAGCTGAAGCTTAGCTCTGTACTGCATTTGCCTCCACCTGGCCATAAAGCAAGGAGGTCATTATGGTGATGCTCCAAATTTATTTTGTTCTACCTCTGCTGCTCAGTACCTTCTCTCCATTAGTAAATGCAAACCAAAGACAAACTTTCATGGCTCCCTTAAACAGTAAACATGTACATCCTAGTTGCCCCACAGACCACTGGGAGTGCTCCTGGAGACTGCAGAACAATTTTCTGCAGAGGCATCTCAGGCAAGATCAATACAAAAGCTTTTATCTATTATTTCATTACACAATGCTTCATACACCTTTCACTTTGACAGCACAAAGACAACAACAACAAATAGCTGAAGGATAGAGAAAGGCACCAAGTCCACAAAACACACAGTTTACACCAAGTAGAGAGTACACTGTGCAATGGGAACACTCAGGGGCTACACACTTGGTACAAATTTTCTCTTACTTCATTGTCAGTCAATTTCAGGTCTAGGGAGAAAAAGTCACATTCCGGCTTCTACTCTTTCAAAGAAATAAATTTATTTCTTAGGCTCATTATAATCAAGATTTCTGCAAATGCCATATTAATGAACAGGAAAGACCACTATGATCACTTTCCTGGTTTAAAGTTTGTAAAGCACATGTTTGTAAGGATACCAATTCCTTTCTCCAGTTTCAAGAATACAGCTGATACAACAAAGCCATAGTGAAAAGGGTTACCATCTTCAACCACTGCTTCAGGGGGAAGATCCTTCTCACCATATTACTGACATCAGATATACATAAAAATCACAAGTTATCCAAGATAAGGAGGAGATGGAGACAAATCAGGTAACGTTCATTCAAATAATAGTAACAGCACAGCCATTTTTTTCCAAATAAATGCCAAAAAACTTTCTGCACATAAGCTGCTCTTTCTCTCCCATCCCAAATCAGGGAATGAAAAAGCTTCTGAAATGCTAGTTAGAAAAAGCTGCCATGCCTTCCTTCCATCCCAATGCTTAGCATGATTTTCTTAATCACTGTTCTGTAGATGTCACTTTGTGTTTTTCCCTAATGACAGGAATCATTATTCAACTTTCATTTTAAAACACAGAATAGGAAATCTTTGCAGAGTCAAAATGCTTCTGCCTTCAGAGATGGGAGAGTGAGAGTTGGTGTCATTTTGAGTATTCACCAAAAGCCAAAAGTGCTTAATCTTAAGTTCCTGCTATGGTGGCTTATCTTATGGCAAGTTCCTTCTGTGGCCTTGACAGCATTTGAGACAGGTAACTGTGCTCTTTAAGTTCCTACAGAAAATATCAGAAACTTTACTGAAATCAAAAAACCCCACCTCTACTGGCCTGCCCTGGTCAATTAGGTATGTGACCTTGTTATAAAAGGAAAATTAAAGTAGGACCTTTGCCTTGTGGACCTTGGCTATGTCCAATGAGTAGCACTGTCTCTTAAGTGTTTTTCAGTATCTCCCAGAATAACCTTCTCCATAATTTTACCAGGCACTGAAGTGAGACTGACTGGCCTGTAATTACCAGTATTTTTCTTCATATTCTTCTTTAAAACTGGGACAATATTTGACAGCTTCCAGTGACGGTGACCTGTTCAAACTCCCAAGACCACTGAAAAATAATTGAAAGAGGACCCACAACAGCATCATCCAGCTCTTCCAGTACCTGGAATGAAACCTATTGGGCACCATAAAATTATGCATATCCAGCCAGAGAAGCAAGTCTCAAGTTCAGAGCTGGCTGTGAGTTCATCTTCCCCCCAGTCGAGATCTTCCAACAGTGGGCACTGGGGGTCCCAGAGCCCATCACTAGGGTTGAAGACAGATATGAAAAAGGCAATAAACATTTTTGCTCTTTCTACCTCCCTATTTATGAGGTGACTGACTTTGTCAAACAATGAACCAATGTTAAGTCTGAGCCTCCTTTTGCTGTTACCATCCTGTTAAAAGCCTTTTTTTTCCATCCTTCTCAGTGCTGGCCAGTTTGAACCTTTAATGAGCTTTGATTGCGAGAAGTTTCTTCTTACAGTGGTCAACACCACCCCTATAGTACTCTCATGCTACCCAGCCTTGTTTCCAATGCCCATACACTTTCCTTTTCTACCTAAGTTCTAGTAGAAAATCCCTGCACAGCTCAGCTGGCTTGCCTCGCTTGCCTGACTTCAGACACACTGGAATGGCGGGTTCCTGCACTCTTAAGAGATGACTCTTAAGTTTACAACTCAAACAGAGTAAACCAGAATTGCTCTAGGACATAAGAAATAGCAAGAAGAGTTCAGAGTTTTACAGAGAAACCTACCAGTGTCTGCACTACAGCTAGACAAGGAATTATATTTTCCAGGTGCTGAGGGATAAAGAGCTAATAAACAGAAGAACCTGAAGAACAAACAAGGTGTAAAAAAAAGGGCAACACAGCTGGTGAAGGGTCTGGAGCACCGGGACTGGGAGCTGGATCCTGAGCCTTGTCCTGAGATGACCTTTTTACTTAGAAAAACCATCCCCAGGTTCATCATTTCTTAGAGGTAATTAGTTTTCCACAGCAGTGATGTTTACACAAGAAAATTATTATTTAAAGCCTGTAATAACTAATGTATCATTATTGCCTGTCTCATATTGTTTGCTTTCCATGGAGAAGAAAAAAATTAATAAGTACTTAATAACAACTCTGAAGACATATCTTTCAATACCTACCTGCATCCTAGCCCCTCTCTTTGTCCTCCTCTTTGGAGAAGTAAAAACTCATGGATGAGTATGTCAGATCAAAAGCAGCAGGTTAATAATACAAATTCCTTACCATAATTCACTGCTTTTCCTGAAGAGATGCCACTTATTTTGCAACTGCTAGTAAAACCAGGTTTCATTTTATAACACTCCTCAGGGGACAAGAGCTCATGTGCTAGTCAACCATACCACCTAGCTTCACTCTGAAGGACCTTCAGAAACCTGCTTGTTCCCTTTTTCATGGGACCTGATTTGTCTTTAAACTCAAGTTTTACACTTTTGACCTATGCAACACCCTTTCAACATCTGTCAAAAGAATCAATTTTATATTATTTGAAATTAGCCAAGTGCTTGCTTTACAGAAGTAGCCAGAATTGTTACACCACAAGTTGAACTTTATCTAACTATATGACTATGCTGAGTATGTGTAAGTCAAAGATGGATCATAGTGAAACCTAAAGCTAACAATCTGAACATTAATAATAGACAAGCCTATTCCTCAAATATTACTTAAAAAATAATAGCTGGACAGGACAATCCATAGATCATGGCCTATGAACTGCGACAACCATATTGTAACATGGACTACAGAACTGATCACACCAAAACGAGCCTAAGAGGATGTGAAGGGGGCCACACAGCAACCACTTGGTAACAAAACAGTGAAGCAATGAAGAGCAAGATCTCAGACCCTAATAATGCTATTGGTCCAAGACTGTTGCATGAGGGATGGGGAGTTTAGATTGTAAGTGTGTAACTGCCCAGGGATTTCCTATTACTGGCTCCCTCTTTGAGGCACCTATGTCAAGCTGCTAGGTCTCATAATTGATCTGTGCCAATATATCTAACTGATGGAGGACCTAGTGACAAACATTTTTTTTAACAGCTAAGGTTATTCAGACAGTGACTGAGTATGTCTAGAAAGTGGTTGCTTTGGGACAATCACTTCAGCTCCGTATGACAGAAAAAAAAAAGGGGTGAGTGGAGGAGAAAGTAACTGCAGATACCAGCCTAATTCACTTTAAACACAAAGCACCTCGGGGTCATTATGGACTGATCCAACCACCCCCAGAGAAACTGGGTTTGCCAGCTATGAGTTGTGATTTGATTTTGACAACAGGCAATATCAAGCATTTAAAATGGAAGCTGCAAAAAATTTCACAGCAGAAGTTAAACCCACAGGGAACTAGAGGAAATTACTTTATAGCTGTTAGGATGATGGAGCAAAAACTACACCATTCAATAGTGGCAAAAAATGGAACAAAAAGCAAAGATTGAAAGAAGGGTTCACAACAAAAAAGCAAATAGAGATGTGAAATTTTATAAATGTCAAATACTTAACAAAAAAAACCCCACAAACAAACAAAAATAAAAAAAGTTTCTTTGGTTCCTAGAGAATGAAACCAAATTCTATCTGTGGCAAAAGTTTAGCACCTTTACCTGCTTTCAGAAAATGTTCCTGAAGAGGCAGCACACCTCAGCATTTTCTCATGAGCCACTGGCAAAGCTCTTATGTACCGTATTGAGAAACATGACAAGAGTTGACCTGAATCAATGCTGCTAAATTTTTATGCATAAAATACCCTTGCTAATGTGCGGCTGACCTCCATAACTCTATTTATGTTCCCTTTCTCCTCACTCTTGTCGTGGGGGCTGAGGGGAACCCTGCACGAAATGGGCAAGATGAATTGGTTTGGAGATCTCACTTTGCTCAAGAAACCTGTCGTAGCTAAAGAAACAGAAGTCTAAGAGAATGTGTGAGAACCACCACATTTTGTTTTTCCCTCTGAGCTGTTTTCTTGCCAAGATAGACAAAACAGGCAACCCTTATCTGAAAAGGTATTTTGTAAGGGGCAGAGAAGCATTTCTTTCCTACAGATGGAGGGAAGGAAAGGGAAAGGAAAGGAAAGGAAAGGAAGGGAAGGGAAAAGGAACAGTTCAGAAGGTAGCACTGCACATGCCTGGCCCCTTTGATATGTATGGCCAAGAAGCTCTTCAGTGTGTGGTGTTTTTGACATCCCAGTTTTAAGTTCTTGCAGCTATGTAGTGTTCCTGCAACAAACTTCCTTAACGCTTGAAAGTCCATGGCTTAGCTCTCTGGTTACCTCTCTGCATATTTAGAGCATACACTAATGCTTAGGGATGATGGTCTATCTTGCAAGGACTTCATTTACTGCAAAGCAAAGTAAATCACTCCTGGCTTACAGGGATTTTTACTGTTGCAGAGAGGATGGTGATGGGCTATTTCTCCCATTTTCCACTACAGGTAAAAAATGCCTTTTCAGATACATTCACACCCTTGCCCTCCATCCTGCTTTGGTTTTCACTTCACTGGGTGTATATAACCACATTCAGGCAGATGGGGTATCTCTAAAAATTCTGGTATAGAGCTGCTGCACTGGAGTCCTTCCACAGACTGATGATGGTATCTTCACACACGTTTACCAAGATAACCCTCTCTTTGGAGACCAAGGTGATACAAAGTGAAAACAGAGAATGTCAGTATAAAGGGTTAGGAAATGGGAATGCACTTGATGGCAGTAAGGAATGGTTTTCCAAAACATTCAAAGCTGTGGTCTCACAGCCACAATATGAAACCAGAGCAGAGAATTCTGCAGAAAGAACTATGAGAAAAATCACTGCTGCACAATGAAGTAACTGCACAGACATTTTGCACGGATTTAAGTGACGTGGTGGCTGGACGTAAAAATGCCATTATTTCTACTAGATGCAAACTACAAAATTTGTACGCGTGACAGTGCAGAAAATAAAGGAGTCTACCTGAGATAGCAAGGTCATCATAATGCTGATCATACAATGAAAAAGATCAGAGGGAAACTTCTTTGTTTTCTTTCTTTTAAATAATCATTTAAAAGCCAACAGAAGTATGTCCTTACAGTATCATCATACAGATCCTTCAGTAGCATGAAGAAAAGTCTGCTAGATCTGTTCTTCAGACATTACTCATCTCTGATACAGTCCTTCCTTAGTTTAGATGCTAACAGCAATCCTGAATGCAAATCCATGAAATTAAGTGCAACTTCATGGGAAAAGCAAAAAATACAAACAGAAAAGGAAGGCAATGTATAACTGAAAAACAAATTTTCAGTCTGCTAGAACCAAAAAGACTGCAAGAAGAAATCCTCCACACCATCAACCTGGATTTACCCTGGTTTTGTCAGCATTAAAATTATAAAATGCTGAAAATGTGAAACAAGTAAAATCACATGAAACTGGTTTTAAAATACTTGCTAAAATATCTGCTAAAATGAAACCAACTGTATGAAGTCTGATCACCAAGAATATACTGACAAATCATGGAAGAAGAGGAAAGTAGTTTCAAGGTCACTCAAAAGCATCTCAATACATAATTAACTCCCACACACTACCTCACAAATTTCTTCGTAACATGGATATTTTTAACACCCTGGACACACGGTATGAAAGGGGCACACAGGAAACCACCTTTTGTTAGAGCAGGGCCCGAGTGGGATTGGCTGCTGTGCATGTAAGGCCAGTGCCTATTGCAATGGACTCCAAATGGATCAGGACCCTGATTGATTAGTAGGCACCCATGGGACACGTGGGACAATGTTCCCCTACCACAGGGGTTACTGCTAAAGCACGACTGACAACCAGCCTAGCAATCATCTGGATTGCAACATGAGAAAATCAAATAATCCTCCAAGACTGGGCTAGACCCAACGTCTAGGCATGCAAAAAAAACATATGTGACTACAGCTGTCACACAGGTAGCACGATCTCTTCTCCAGAAAAGTGACCTGGACCAGGAAACGCCCTTGGGGAATGCAAAGTCTTTGGCGGGACTGTCTTCTTATCATCAAGCTGCAGAAGCCTTCTTTGGGATGTTTAACCAAACATTACACACTGCCCTTGCTCCCCTTCTGTGCCAGCTCTTGGAGTGCATGGGGACCTGTAATCCTGTACGAGGCAATACACCCCACATTCCTTTATGGGCACAGGTCTGGACGTACGGTATAAGGCAACATCAGCCTCACAACCGCCTTGTGTGCACCATCTCCAGAGACACCATATGAGGCATTACCAGTCTTACATGGACCCAGTTAGTCTTGGCCTACTAAAACTTTCAGTTTACATATGAAAAGTCACTACACAGAATGGAAGAATGAATACAGAGGGCAATCTGAACTCTAAGAACATCCTGAGAAGACATGAGAAACTAAGCAGAGGCTCAGACGCAGGAAAAGCTCTCAGTTTAACGAAGAATAACCACAAACATGATGCTGACAGTGATTAGCCTGAATTTACATCAGCCTTATAGTACAGTATGTTAATGACTAAGGAGAAGCCAAATAAACCAAAACAATAGCAGTACAGAAGGAAAGAACTTGAAAGATGAGGTCTAGAAAGCAAGCATGAAGACTACACTGAAAGATGATGGAAGTCATAATGGTAATTATTTTTTATTTTTTATAAAAGAAGTAAAAATCTTCTAACAGTGCCCAAGTTACAGAACTATAGAGTACCCTTTGGCCACAGGCCTCTGAAAGACTGTTCCAGCTTGTCAAAGTGTGAGTACTTTTTACAGGCAAAAAATAATTAAAACTGGAAAACACCACTGGACCAACCCACACTCAAAAGTCTCATGTTCCCTTCCCTTATGAATATAAATAAAAAATTAATATTCTCCAGCTGTCTAATTGTATGGATATATCCTGCTCTCTTACACTGCACATGTAGAAGCTCAACAAACACTTACAGAATCCTCTTTTTTTTTTTTACATAAACTACAAGATTGATTAATTAATATTACACTGGTTTCTTTCACACATTTTACTGGAGAACTCTTTAAATGTAAACTGCATATTTAAACTGACTGCTGTGCTATTTTAAACCACAAATAACTTACACGTAGCGCATTGTTTCAAACTTAGTTTTGAACTTTATCATGTTTTAAATATCAACTGCACACTACTGTAGAAAAAAATAATTCAGTCAAAACCAGATTCGTGAACAATGTTATTGACACTTGTTAAGACATGGAAACACAGAAACCAACATAATTCCCTCTTATTCTTCCACTGCTAACTGCACATTATGACCAGCAGCTTCAGCACTTTGTCGAGCCACCTTCTTCCTCATTTTCATTTTGTAGACATGCTGCTGGTTCTAGTAGTTAGAGCTGGTGTTCCAACAACCACAGCTAAAAAAAACAAAAGGAAGAGAATATTTAGTCCTAAGTATAACTCCTCTTCCACAAGCTACAAAGGAAATGCAGTAGTGCAATGATACACTGTATGTAGACAGCTTTTCCTCGATCATAAAACCAGAAAGCAATGCATGAAAAAACTACCTCTATCACATTATCTGACATGCTTAATCAGTTGAGTTTTTTCCTGCCAAAGGAATGCGGTCCCAAAGCTGCAGCAATTGCTCTCCAACTTGTGGTTCCAGCTCCTAGAAATGAAATCAGGAAATTAGAGAAGTTATTAGCACTGCTACTACTGACATAAGAGAAACTATTAATTACAAAATTCTTAGAAGAGGTTGCTGGTGAATGCTTTCAACCGTTCCTAAAATGATTATTACTTTTGCTATTGAGTCATACATTAGAACTTCCCACACAGAAAAGATTCAGAAGGAGATAAAAAAATTCCATAAGCAACTTTGGCCTACAGGCTGTTTTTTTCGGGTTCTTTTTCCTTCACCACAAGGTGTCAGCTTTCACAAAGAGAATTGCCAGTGAACACACCACCATCATATACAAGAAGAGAAGCACCACATAATTTGTAGCATCCACAGGTCACTTACTTATTACCCAAAGATCATTATTCTTCATGTCTTTTAAGTTTAATTCCATTAAGTGTGGTGGTAATACAGTGGCTCTTGGTAGAATCATATACACTAATATAAACTACTTGTTTTTAAGATTGTTGAGATTCTCTATGTCTTAAGAGCCACTTACAACAGAAGCACTGTCAACTACAGTGTGTGGTACATTCCTTTCCTTGTTCTTGCAGTATGCTTCTTTCCAGATTCTTACAATTGGATAGGTTTTGGGGAAGCAGTGAGAAGACAATACAAGAAGTTTAGCTCTCAAATGTTATATCAAGGAGATGTTTTGGGAAGGGACTGAGTAGAACAAAAAAACTGCCAGAGAACTCTTGTGCCAATTCTTTTCTGGCTTCTGGTAGTTGAATTTATATTTAACAAATTAGACAACAGTCCTAAGCCTTATTTTACCTCAAATATGAAGATTCTCTTCACACTTTACAGAAAACTCAAAGCTCTAATTATGAACAATTATTTGGGCGTGACAGACTATCTGGGGGAAGACAACTAAACCAAACAAGGAACAAACCTCCAGAAATTAAAAAAAAAAACTCAAACGTTCATTTGTGGAAGTATCCAGTTTTAAATAATATTTTTTAATTATTTTTTAAACATAAATTAAGCAATTAACTGCTTTGATTTTATTAAATGTTTTCACTAGTTCAACAGTAAGTCTCCATTAGCAAAAGGCATAATGTGCACTGCAGAATTGTGATTTAAATTAATAAATACATGAGAACAGTTGAGATGAAAGTCAAGACTGGACAAGTTAATAAACAAAAGTAAAGAAGTAAAGAAGACTTTAGAAAAGAATAACATTACCTGGCCATCTCTGCTGATTTGTACTTTCTTATTGTCATTCCAAGGGTTGAGCAAATGGTGTGCAAACTGAAAAGGAATGCTTTCTTTTCGGATCCACTCCACTTTAAATACACCTCCAAAACCAGCAGATCCCCAGTCTTGACTTTTCTCACACCCTATTGCAGAACCCATTCTAGCGAAACCCTGGAACAAAAATTTAAATATGAAAGAACATGCATAATGACAATATATTTATTTATGCTGGAATTAATTGAATCAACTTCTAAAATGTTTACATTAACAAAGTTAGAAGTATCATTTGGTTTTTCCACTTAAAATACAATTTCTAGAGTTTGACCACAAAGACTGTCTCTCAATTCATCTCTCACAATTACCATTAGAGATTTTTTCAAACTTTGTAACAGAAACTGAAAAGTTGTTGTAAAAACATTTAAAGTGCAAGGAATCGAATGTTCTACTACAGAGGAGTCCAGTAGCAATTCCTTGCTGCTTGTAGATATTTCTTGCAGAAATCCATTCCTTCCTTTCCTCGTTCCCTCTCTGTTAACAAACTTTCATATAGAATTAAAAGAGTGCAGCTATGCTTCAGAGAAAGAAGTCATAGCTGATTTTAGTTCCTTCTTCAATGCAGCGGAAAGAAATTCCAAAAAGACGAGTATTCAGAATAAAAATGAAAGAAACCACAAATCCAAGGCTGCCTCCAACTTACTTAAGGGCATCCCTTAAGTATATACACACCACCCAAACAAAACCAAAAATAAACCCAAAACCAAAAATAAACCACAAAACACATCAACCATTTAGGTAAATTTATGCCAGCCAAGACTTAAGGGTCCAAGAGATGCAGTGTACTACATAAGTTAGCAGCACACACTGCTGTTCTAAGACATGCAGTTCTAAACAGCTCGAGCCAGACTTAAATGAAAATTAAAAAAAAAAATACAGAGGAAAAATAAAGGCAGAAAGAAAAGAGACACCTGGGACAAGAGAATATTATTAGAAAAGTTAATTACACATTCCCATGAAGGTCCAGTACATTGTCAATACCGGAGGGGCAAGGCAGTATCAACTACCCACATCCTGACTTCAGTATGTCTTCCCCTCCCAGCTTCCTTGCCTGAGAGCACTGATACAACAGCCTATTTTCACTATCAACTGCCATGCTGAAAATTAGTTTCCAATATTTCATCTGCATTATTTTTTTAATTCATTGTAGTTGTTTGAAAGCATTTATGTAGGGTATCTAGTCTTAGCCTTTGAGGCACACACAAACTGAGTTAATTAAAATGGTCTGTTTCAAAGAATTAAGTATTCTCTCCTCAACAACCAGAGACACTGGCATGCTACTCATAAGGTTAGGAGTCATAAACAAAGCCCTCCACATACTACACAGTCATTTGCTGCACTGTCCTAAACCATCAACCACAGCCAATATTCAGTATTAGTTAAGAACTGACCTGAAAATGTCCAGACCCTTGAACAGAAAATATTAAGTAAACCATGCTGCTCTCCCAAAAGGCTCCATTCAGTTTTCGTTCATTACTTGGTGTAGTGGACCATATACCCTTCTGTTGAGAAATATCAATGTTCTGCAAGTTGTTACTTTTCATTATAAAGTACCGAACTGGCATATTTTGTCTTGGGGAAGGAGATTTGGAACACTGGAAAATTAAATAAAATAAATAAATATAATTAAATGAACCAGGCTTTAGTTCTAAAGTTTTACACACGTGAAGACAAAAATCCCTTCACTGCACTCCTGCTCTCCTCTTTCAGATTATACAAGAAACATAGAATCTGTCAGTTGTTCTGGTCTCAACTGATTTTAAAATGTCTGTCACATATATTTTACATTTTTAAGCATTTTTCAAAATAGTAATTCATTCCTATGGGGCAGAAAACAAGTATAGTAGAACACACATAAATAGTTCAATGATTAATTACAGCTCTTTGAAGTCTGACACACCTTCAGTTTGACACAAAATTAATCATCCTGAACTGTAGCCTGCAGCACACTACTCACATTACCATTTTCAGGAAACATTAAGTTTTCTCTCTTTAACACTACCAGAATTTAAAAACTGAGAGACTTAAGAGGTATTACTAAATCCTCCAATGAGTCCATGCTTTCCCCTCAGTGATCTGTTTAATATTACTGCAGTACACTATTCAAGCATATAGAGAGAACGATGACCTCATTAAAAATTTGTACTTTGTTACAATAATCATAAAAAAACCCCAACCCCCCCCAAGTAGCCATAATAAGACAGATAACAGAAAACCTGTAGAATCAGTATCAATATATGCTATTACAGAAACATAGAAAGGCATAATCTAGAGTTCAGAAATGCACGTACTGTATACACCTTCCCTGTTTAGTGAAGCTTAGTTTCAAAAAAAGAAATAAAAAATATCTGGGTTTTTTTCCCAGCTTTACCTCAGAAGTCCGCAAAGAATATTTTTACTAAATTAAGCTAGTGTAACAAGGATATTTACTCTTAATTGCCAGAAAGAAATACTATGTAGTTGTTAACAATGAAAATTGAAGTTAGGTTCATAATTTATCAATACCTGACAGTTGCTGAAAGATATTTGCAAGAAGTTCTATTTTTGAAGAGTGAGGTAATATGTTTATGAGAACTTTACCTTTCCAGACATTGGAGAACAAGGACTAGCACAGGGGCTAGGACAGCTGCTGCTATCTGCAGACTTCACTGATGATCGATCTGACCTGTCATCTGAAGTTTGTTTGGAGTGCAAAGTATTTTTTCGTTTGTACTTCTTTGGCTGGTGAAGTGCAGGAGGTGTAGATTTCATTGAAACTCTAAAAAGTAAAGGTAGACATAGGGCACTCCTCAAGTTTCACATGTAGTCACAGAATAATTTGTATCAGCCTACTGCATGACCATACTGTTACACACCAGATCAGTTACTGAGTCAGAACCACCTTGGGGGGGGGGGGNCTCCTTCTCTCTCTTCTTGCTCCCTCTCTTTCCTTTTCTTTACTCCTTTCTTGATTCTTTGGCTGGCTTGGAACTGGAAGGATTGGATTTGACTTAAGTGTGGTGAACTGACTGAATACTAACTTGGGTGTGGTACATTAATACGTGCTAAGTTGGTATCATGGTTGAACATTTTGCCTGGCTTGTGTAGTGCCCTTTTTTTGAACCTTTGCCAAGTTCCCGTATTATGCCCCCTAAATTAATAAAGAAACCCCTTGGAAACAAGTCCATGGCTTATTCTCTAGACATTCTCTCAAAGTATTAAAGCACCATAAATATATATATATTAAAGTAAAACTCTTAGCTGAGTCCGTGAGCTTGAAGTTCTGTGGCTGGAGTGTTACACATATGTATTACATTAATCCCAAAACATATTAAACACTAACTAAAAAAACATACTGATCATGCACTGATTTTTGCATGTTACAGTTAAGCCTCTTCTGCTACCTCCCCAAAGAGCACAATTCATGGACAACATTCTTGACTGCTCTCTCAAACAACAGGCACACATACAAAATACTTCTCAATGAAATCACAACTACAACATAGTATAGGACAGTAACAAAGTTTTCTGCTGCATTTATATTGTTTCTTCCTTCTTAATCCCAACATACATTCAAGTGATGCTTTTATAGTCTCTAGAAGATCTCAATAGCTTACTTTTCAGCATTAGAAGAATCAGAGAATTCAGATTCTGCTGTATTTTTTTTGCTGTTGGTTGACCTCCATGTAGATGCTAAAGGAAGTTCTTCACAAGCCACAGGTCTTGGTCTCTGACCAATTCCTGAAGGCTGTTGCAAACCTGCAAATTGTTCTTCAGCAGTTAAAACAGCCACAATTGTTCTTAGAGTTGCTTCATCAACTTGAGACCACAATTTAGAAGGAGCTCTCATACGACGGAGAAACAAGCTATGCCACTTCTGTCTAAGTTGCAAGAGCAAACCAGCAGCCTGTAAGGAATTTCAATTCTGTTAAAGACTAATAAAAATTAAAGATTTTATTTATATTTAAAAATCAGATAGGCAAAAGGTCTCCTAAGTCTTTCCTATCAGGCAGCAGCTGACATTCTGGCAGACTGAGAAGCAAGACTAAGGTCCCAGGAAGGGGGGAAAAAGCCCCCCAGTTAAACTAAGCTGTTACCTTCTCTTCTGACAGGTGCTAGGTAATTTTTAAAACACTTCATGTAGCTCTGCACGTAACTTAAAATTGTATTGCAAACACAGATGATTTTTTATTTTCCACTTTAAAAATTTATCTTTATTTTAAAAAAACCCCAATCTTTTCATGTCTCATGCTCTTCCTGTCAATGCAGTCTGTATTGCAGTACTCTTCAGTCATACCTTACGGAGAAGAGTTTTGAGTTACTCTACCTCCTACCACAGCCAATGATCTGAACTTCTCAACGATCTGAAAACTTCTGTCTTCAAAGGCTGGGTTTTTTTTCTTCTTTTCCTAAAATCTCACAAAAATTTTCTTTCAGCAATTTCAGTTTCAGGTGCTCCATTCTGATCCAACTTCAATCATCCTCTCAGAGAAGGAAATATACAGTATGCCATTGGGACTGTTCTCTCAGCTCCTGCTCAGATTTTGGCTAACCCAGCTCATGCTAAGGCTTGACGTGTGCTCGGACAATACAAGGGGCGAGAAAGAGCAGAAGGGCCATTATGCAGTCACTACCACCTGCAGCTTGCTGTTCCCTGCAGCCATTATCTTTTGTCTAGCCGTTTTTAAGCATCTGCTAACTTATGGAAATGGACCAAACTGCCAGTCTGGAAGGTATAAAGCATCCGTTTATCCAAAGCACTTTTGAAGCAGAACCAACAGAAGCTGGACTGCTGAGGCTTTCCTGTTTCCCTATGTGGTACAGGGGACACACACGTCATGACAGAGGAAGGATGAGCACTCTCACTGTTGGCTAGGTAACAAATTTTTTCTTCTTTTTTGCTCTTAGGTGCAAGAATTGAGAGTTACAGGCTGTAAATTAGGGAAGTTTATAACTTGGATGTTGAATACATGAATTGACACAATAGACTGGGAAAAAAGGGATAGACCCCCTGTTCGTCTATTGCTTATATTTCTTAACCAACTCACAAAATAAAGGTTACCTCACAAAGTACATTGTCATGTAAATTTGAGAGACTCACATGAACCACGACAGCCATTCTTAAGGAAAATTCTTGTTTACTGAAATCTTTTCAAGATGATTTGACACAAATACACTTCTACATGAAACAAGCATGGAAATGATACATTACTTACTTCAGGGTCCAGTTTGAGATGAAGCCATTCATCTAACTTCAGCAGTGATAAATTAGCAGTTGTTTTGTCCTCCATCTCACTGTCACTACTATCATTAGATATCCCATTCCCTGAAATAAACATAAAAGATGCATTAACATTTCTATATTATTTACACTTACATACAAAAACTTGAACGCTGCTGTGTTAGCAGCAAAAAACTAATTTTCTTCTTAAATTCCATTTTAAACTGTAAACATACTTCTTAATTTCTTCCAATGAGCTTCAGTGAAAGTCTCTGCTTCAGTTACCAGAACAGAAGTAGCCAGACCTACTGAGGGTCCTACTACATAAACACCTGTATTGATGTGATCTGACTCACTCATGTATGTTCAACAGTATTAACAAGCCATTATCAAACTTTTGCCTGAAGCTGTTTGTAAAACCACACACTGCTCTATGCTTTATTTCCTTGTGAAACAGCATATTTAAAAACTCACTAAGGAAAAAATCATATATACACATGGCTATCTATTTAGGATTTCTTTTTTTTTTCCCCCAAAGTGCAATACAATCAGCATTAACACTGTTTTAAGGGTAACAGTTTAAGAGCAAGACAGGAAAGCTTCAAAAATAACTTGGACTCTTACCTCACTTCAAACTATTATTTCTACAGAACTGAGAGCAGGATAGATTATTTTTGTTTCTATTTCAACAGCACTCAAATATGAAAAAAACACCAAAATTTCAATATATTCTCTATTGATTGTCGTTAATAGTATGGCTAATTACCATTGTAATTACCAGCAGAAAAGAATCTTTAAAATGCAATATGACTATTTGACATATTGACTGTAGCTAAATTATTCAGCTTGAGTAATCTGGTTCAAAGTATCAAATAAACTAGGCTGTAGAAAAAAACCATACATACTACAGTACTTCTCAACATTACTACTGTCACTAGACATTTTGCTTGCATTTTTTTATTTCTGTGCAAACTATACTGTACTTTCTGAGACTCCAGAACTATCTAAGTATAATTTATAGACACAAACGTACAGGGACTCACAAAACAGAGGCATTTATTACAGAGTGTATAAACTAGTTTTGAACAGATACAGAAACTATAGCTCTGTTGTTTTCAGGATTAGCCAATACATGTAGAAAATATGCATGAAAAACAAGCCTCCCACACCACATATTAGTATATACCAATGGAAACATTCCAAATCTAGATCCAGAATACCTCGAAAGGATGAAGATGTCTGCAAAGCATTACTTGGCAATCTAGCTGGTCCACAGAAGAGTGCCACGGTGACAGGTGTTACAACAGAACAGCACCTGATGTTTGCTATCCTGTGAGCTCTCGTCATTTCATCATATATAACCCAGTCAGTAGGGAGTGCCTGAATAGCCGCAGTTTGGCCATTTGCTGGGGGAATCTGCAAAAGAGCAAATAAAGCTAGTCTATTTTATCTTCTGTCTTTAGTTAAAATAAATTTTAATGTAATGGTTATTTCATATATATAGACATAAACACATATTTATATTCATGCAAATAAAAAAACCACAATGAAATTCAACCATACTACTAAATTATCACTTTGAAACAAAATATTTCGTTATAAAAAACGATCAAAAAAACCACAATTTCAGACCAGAACTTCTTCCTGCTATTGCAAGCAGGGATAGTTACATCTTCAAAATACTTTTATAACTAGCTTTCTATTTTTAACATTTTGTTGTGTTCTGTCTGCAAGGACTAACTGAAATATTGGAAAAATAAACCAACTCTACTTCACCTGCCAGGAAAAACTATTTTCTAAAAAGTTAAGTGATTTTACCTTTTTATACTGAGTTTGGCTAAGTACAGAGGTAGGATGAAGTCGCACTTTCTTTTCCTTTGGTCCAGTCAAAACCAGGCTTTCTCTGTCTACATGCACAAGATTGGGATACATCCCAGACACTAAGGCAGCTTTAACTACAGCCCAGTTTTCAGAGTTGGTATTAACATCTCTAATGTCAGCTCCTCCTCTGGCTCTAACAAAACCTGAAAAAAGAAGAGTGAAAACTGTGTTATATTTCTACTTTTTTGCTCCTCAAAAGGAATTTGAAAAAAAAAAAAGAGTTAAACCAGCTACAAATTAGTTTGATTTTTCATGACTGCCAACCTTAATAACACCAAGAGGAAACCATTACACTGAAATCCTTCCTGGTAAGGGTTTTTAGAACAGAATCCCTTTTTACAATACTAACACTAAGACCTTTCCTTTGGGGATTAAAACAATACTCACAGAATACGAGAAATAAATTGTGTCAGTTTAAATTTAACAGTAACTTGCTGATAGCTTAGCCTGAGTGGGGCCTGCTCAAAACCTAGTGTAGGTGAACTTTAAATGAACTTTTGTTAGCATGAACAGCTAAGCAGGGGAGGAAACGGAGAAATATGAAATACCTCTGGATAAGGGTTTAGATCCTAGAGGGCCCCAGGGTTGGCCCAAGCTGGAAGATAAGTGCACTTAATGACATGGACATGGAGAAAGAATCCAAGGAGGTGTTAAAAAACCCCAGACCATGAACTGGACCAAGAGGAGTGTGTGAGGCACATACAGAGCATGTGAAGATTGTATGCAGAGACTGTAAGGGTATAAAGGCCCAGGGATTTCTGCAGGGACACCCAGCTTGAGCGGAAATTAACAGACTCTGCCTCAGAACCTAGGGTATGAACCGTGCTTTAACAACTTCCTATGGGAACAATTTACTAGAATGTGAAAATCCAAAGAAACATTTTACACTGAAAGCCAGTAGCATGTTGAACAATCAGGGTACTTTCAGTTAGATCAGCTGTTCCCCAGCTACACTTTCTCACTCCAGCATCTCCACCATGACCATCATGAATGCATACTATTTCAAATTAAGGAAGGAAAATCACATAAGTGAACACTATTCTTACGATTTGTATAAACTTGACTCCAAAACTATGCTAAAACTTTTTTCACGCTATTACCTGAAGCTCTAAGCTGGCCAAGCAACTGTGTTCTCATTCCTACGATGATTTCCATTGTGGCCTGAGACAGGAAGTTCTTCTCACAGAAGGCTCTCTCCCAGCCATCACTGCGTGCCTTTTGCCAAGCCTGTAAAGAATCATTTTTTCAAAATCTGCCTATTAATTTGATTATCCAAAATTTAAAAATGCATTTTTTTTAAAAAATTACATTTATATCAATTAAAGCAAAAACCACTCTGAAAGAAAGAAAATGTGTCAAACCATTTTTTTCTGTTTAAATAATAGATTCTCTTTATCCATTCCCTAAGCTCATGACCAACATGTTATTAAAAGTTCATTATAAGTTATTATAAAGATCATTATGTTGAGATCATTATTTTAGGTTCTCCATGTAGCAGGATATAAAGTGGTATTCTGCTGAAGCATTCAGAATTTAACCAGGTTTGCAAATATCACCGAAAGATCAGATAAAAAGTGCTCCCTCACAAATTTGTGACTACAATATACAGGAAAGCCACGAGGCAAAAGTAATATTTCTTCTCTAAGGACTTAATCATAGTTTACCATTCTATATCCAACTTGATTGGTACATCATTTATTTCATTGTGTGGGCTATTGCCATTAGCACTCTTTCTGAAATGAAGTAGTACCTGGAAAGCCCTGAGAAGCACCATGTGGTCACTGAATGTTCCTGCAGTGAAACGTTTCCTGCAGAGCATGGCTGCACGCTTTTGAGAGGCCAGTGTGGGTAGGACAAAGGGGTCTCGATAGGCAAGAGCACAAGCAATGGTAAGAACAGGATCCAGGCACTTCAAAGCTACAGCACACAACACCATTTTACCAAGGTGTGGCTCTACTGGCAATTCAGTGAGATGATAACCAAGTTCAGTGAGATCTTCCCACGGGTCCATGGCATCTATAGTCTGTTTAAAAAAAAAAATGGGGGTGAGGAGAAAAGTGAACAAAATTAATTTACAGTGAATTTAGAAAGGATATGAATATTAGATATTACCTAGACTTGCTCCCAAACACTAAAAAAGCAAGTCAAACTAATAACTAACAGTTCAAGGCCAGATCTTAAAGCACACTCTTAACATGGAAAAATACATCCCCACACACGAAAAACCAGAAAACAAATGACAATTCAAAGCATCCTTAATTAACTGTACAGATAAATGTCAGTAAGGTATGTTACCACACTACAAATACAGATCATACACAATTGCCATTTAAATCTATTCCTCTGCTGACCTTGAGCATTTGAAGGGCATTTCTCACTATTAGAGCTGGTGGAGGATCAGGAGCTTTCATAAGAAAGTCAACAATTGAACAATTAATTGGAGCCAGAAGTTTTGTGTGTAAACAAAGCTCCTGTAAGTTAAAAAGCAGAAAAATATTGTTAAGGTCTGGGAAAAACAAACCAAAAACACTCTATTTTGGAATTAATAGCATGGCTTGATGATAACACATTTTTTAAAAGTCGTAATTTCTAACTGAACATGCACCTGAAGTGGCATTCTTAGAAGTTCTGGAGTCTGAAATTCCAACATATTCTGAAATCGAAGCCTGCTGAAGAGACGAAAACAAACTCCAGGCTGACAGCGCCCAGCCCTGGAAAATAAAATATGGGAAGGTATGAAAAATCAGAATTTCTTTAACAACAACAAAAAAAAATCAACCAAAAAAAGTCACACAAACTCAGAATGCAAACAGTAAAGCAGGTCTAAGAGCAAGATAATTCTGTTGCTAAGAGGAAGCCACACACAGAAAGTTAAAGAGTTTTCCAGCACATTATTTTTGATACTATGGAAATTTATTGTTAGAATTTTAACTCTACACTGAAAAATCTGGAGAAACAAAAGTAAGGCCTATCTGATTAAAGTGCTGCGGATTTTTTGCTAACTTAAGATCAATCCAAATCTCATCTATCCTTTGCCATAAGGAA
>WBMV01002257.1:1224-38149 GCA_013396655.1 Campylorhamphus procurvoides
GTAAGGTGGCACAGGTTGGTGTAGAATTTGTCTTTTTCATTATGGTCAGCTGGGAGAGTTGGGGCATATACGCTGAAGAGAACAACATGTTGCTTGTTTTGTAGTGAGAGGCATAAGGAGATAATGCGATAAGATTGACCTGTTGGCAAATTTTCAAGTTTGGAGGAGATAGAGTTTCTTGTCATGAAGCCAACACCTGAAAGGAGACTTGCGGTTTTGGGTTTGCCTCGCCAATATAGTGTGTAGCCAGGACCATGTTCTTTAAGGCTGCCTACCTCATGGAGATGAGCTTCAATGAGAGGAGCAATGTCAATGTCGAGTCATGACAGTTTGTGGGCAATTAGAGCAGAATAAAACTCAGGATGTCCACCATCTACAGAATTGAGCATGGTTCTGATGTACCAAAATGTGATTGTCAGTTTGAATGCACTTTTGGAGGCAGGTGTATGCCTTTGACTATTTGCCTTTGTTTGTGTTTGACCACATCAGAAGATGCCCATTGGCCATGGTTAGCTGACCAGGTGAAGGATGGAGATGAGCTTTGGTTAGGGCTACCTTGTCTAGGCCCCTGTCTGTGTGGAGCAAGCCGTGCTCTCCTTGGATAAGGCTGCTTGGTCTTTCAGGATGCTGCTGAACCAGACTGTCATCTCCGCGGTCAGTATCAAGTGACCAATGTCCTGAACCGCCTGCATGCAGGGTTGAGGCTGTGGTTTCCAGTGCACCTTATCACCTGCTCTTTCATCCCTTGCAAGTCGCTACAGGGTTTTGCAAATGTGGGTGTGTCCTTTGAGCTTGTGCTTTTTTGAGTGGATTTTTAGGCGAGGTATTGTGGGTGCAGAACTGGCCCCACCCTTTACTCCTAAGGTTCATCTGTCAGGGCCAAGTGAGCTTGGACAGCGACAGCGAAGTCCTCAGGATGTAGGTTTGGTTAGAGTATCCTTCTCTTAGATGGATGGCCTTACAGGGCTGGGCGAGCTCCATTTGCCCGGGTTTGGAGTTAGAGTTGTCCTTCTCCTAGGATGGTTGCCGGGAGGCAAGCGAGCCCATGCTGCCCATGGACACACTTTGTCTGACCCTTCAGTTGAGACCTGACTAGCATGGGAGACCCTACCAGAGGCATATACCACTGCTAGCATATCTTGCAACCTCGTAAGGTCACACAAGGTTCTCCCCCGCAACAAGGATTTGTCCATGGAGAAGTGAAAAGTAAAGTAAACTGGCCATTAATCACCTAATTACTAATCCTCTGAGCCACATATGACTACAGGTTTAATGAAAACAACGAAATGTGTGCAATTTGTATCTATGGTAATTACAGGGACATTGCAATTTTCAAGAAATATCAATTTTATTAATCTTTGGAATGTGAATGCACAGAGAAAATTTGTAGAACAAAAGCAATGGCAAATGAGATTGGTAAAAATACACTAATGTAATTTAAATTAGTGCAAATATTTGTTTAATGAAGCTCTATTATGACCTGAAAATTTGTTTGCAAAGTATCTATTGAAGCTAAAACTGATATGTGGACATGTACATTTGTGAAACAGAAAAATGAGACTTAAATGTTTGTAAGATATCTGATTTACTTTTAACTGGAGACTGGAATGCAATTTACTATTGCAGTCTCATTCACAGTTGCACAGCTACCTACCACTGAGGCTTACATTTTATAAAAACAATTATTTTTCAATTTTTCAATTATCACTTCACTTGCAAATTATGAAAGTAGGTCATTACAGCTGTGACTTTTACCCCCCATTTCTTTTCTTTAATTTACTTGTTCTTTTGGCTTTTTTTTTTCTTTTAAAAAAGCTGATTTTTGTCCTCTAAATCAGTGTTTATTTAGGCTAGACTTCTCTGTGTTCTCTTGATCTATGAATCTCCCCAAATTATTAGGCATGCACATATATGAAGCATGCATCAATTACTGAGGTGCCAAAAATATTTTAATCATTAATGCCCGTCCCCTCAGTCTTCTAAATCTAGAAAAAACATAAAGCCAGATGGATATGTCTATATTGACCAAGTTTTGAGGGATGATGCAGTTTCCAAAAAAGGGAAGACAGTACCACTGAGCTTCACTGAGCCATACTGTTGCTGTAACTCTACTAAAGATCCCCATTCCAGAGGTAGGTCTTCTTATAAATGTTGAGAGGATAATAGTTAAGTTTATACTCTAATTTACTCCTTTCACCATTGTAAAAAAAAAAAAATCATTCTTGATGATAGAAAGATGACTAATGGAGGGCAAAAAAAGTAAAAAACCCCAAACTGAGCCAAAAGAAAAAGCTAATAGCCATAGAAAGCCTGATAAAAAATGTTTTCTAAGCATTTGAATTAGGTAGATAGCTATTAACTCTGAAGACCAAGCTTGGTGGTTCATTCAATTATGTGGGGTTTTTTTAAAATTGCTCTTGTTAAGTATATCACTAAGGCAAATTAATTCAAACATGACCATAGGCATAAGAAGACTTGGAATGTATGTTAATTAAGATGACAAACATCTGGCCAGATGGAGCCAATGCAAGCAACCCTTTTCCTGACAACTGTAAATGCTGCACAGTGATTAAAATAATGAGACTGAGTTGCTGCAGTGGCTATAGAGTTCCATGTTTCTATTTGAAGGAGATTCCTGTTTGTTGCACCACATACCTCAATCTGTCTGAAGATCTTTACACTGGAAAAACAAACAAACAATAAAACAAGAAGTGGATAACCAGGGTTATGGGCTTAAAATAGCCAGATCAGCAGTAAATGTCTAGTTAATATCCATATTAATATCCATATTTGCTTTTGCAATCTTAGAATTTTATTACATGAAAAATTTGTGACAAAAGTGGATCATGGTGCAGTATTATTTAATGAAGTATCCAGGCAGAACTGATGAAATCACAAAACTAAAATTTATTTTGAAATTTTTCATTGATTCTTTAGTAGTAAGCTGTATTTTTTCATAGGAGATGTTTTAATCTTTTCTTTTTCATTGTTAGTAGTGAATTCAGAGTAGAGGTGGCTTGAAAGTTACATGGGGAAGTTTTCCTGTTGAAAATCAAATTGCATTGAATTTAGCCAAGAAACGCTAATTGTCTTTCAAGTGGATTTTTCAGTGGGCAATTAAGTATCTTCAATGCAAGTGTGTCCTGGTTCTGGACAGGACAGGTGCAAGTTTTGCAGTAGTCAGGAGGTGGGCATGAACAGGTTGTGGAGGTTATTCTATGCCACCTCATGTCATTTTCTGAGGATGAGGAAAGAGCTCTCTTCCGGGTCACTAGTGTGGTGAAAGGAATGGTTGGGTGTTGTTGGGGGTTTTTCTGGGATAATGTGAATCATTCGCCTCTTTTTTTGTACACCCTGTCATTAGTACTGTTGCTGTTATTATTCGTATCTTATTTCATTGCTGTTTCCAGTAAATCGTTCCTATCTCAACCCCTTATCTTTACCTCTTGTGCCTCCAGTTCTCCTCTCCATCCCACTGCAGGGGAAGGGGAAAGAGAATGGGGAGTGAATGAGTGGCACATGGTTTGGGAACACTAAATTGGGGAATGCCATTCCTAAACTATGACAAAGTATGATAATATAATGCTGATATGAGGAGTATAAATACAACCTAGCATATTTAAGAACAAACATTTTGGTGCATATTTTTTTCTGAAACAGTTATGTTTTAGTTGCTTTTACTGTAAGAATGCCCATATTGTTTTTCCCTGGTTTCATTTTTAGAATTTACTCTTGATTTTTTGTCCTCTTTACATAAAACAGGTAAATTGCTAACAAAGAAAGTTATTATCCTTAACCATTTTTTTATAGATAGGCTGCATAATACTTAAGCAGATTTTTTTCTTTATAGATATTACATATAATTTTTTATTTAGATGTGTGTATGTATATTTGTATATATATATTAAAAATATATGCCTTTTTTATAAAAGGACTTTCATAGTTGCCCTGAGGGATTCAGTTAGAATTATGATCTTGTTTGAAATATAGGCTAGGGGCAGTGGTGTAGATCATAACTCTATGTAGTTAAATTAGTACACAATCAATGAAATTGAAATCAGAATTAGGTCTGGCCTATACATTACTTATTTATATCCTTTCATCATTATTTTAAATTTGTTATCTAGATCCATGTAAAATTAGTTATGTGACTTCCTATTGAAAGTAGTGATTGGGGGTTTCTGGGCACTGGTATAATAAAATCAGTAATTGAGTACACCAAAAATATGTTGTGCATTAAGGCCTAAAGTGAAGAGCTGAATGAAGCCTTACACTATTAGAATAATTTTATAATGTAATAGTCTAACAAATGCTTCAATTCTCCCTTCAGAGGTCTGGCATGGTGTATGGGTATTGCATAAGTTATAATAGAAACGTAATTTAACCACATATAGTTTAATGGAACTTCAATATAGGTGAAGCATTTTGTGATCCACTACTAGGTGTGGGATGTATACTACTAGGCACATGTCTTAGTTTAGAGAAAAACTAAAGTGAGAGAAAAAAAAGGGGGGGCTCCTTCCCCAAAAACACCACACCCCTTTAAATTTAAAGCAAACTTTAATTAGGAAAAGGTACAGAAAAGCATAACAGTTCTTAACTACTATATCTATATCTATATCTATATCTATATCTATATCTATATCTATATCTATATCTATCTATATCTATATCTATATCTATATCTATATCTATATCTATATCTATATCTATATCTATATCTATCTATCTATCTATATATATATAAGAAAAAAACAGAATCAAACAAATAAGAAGATCATAATCAAAACCTTTAAATGAATAGAGTCTCTGCTCCCTTTTGGTGCAATTATATTTACAGATAGCAGGTGATGATGTCATGCCTCAGCTGGCTGTGGCCATGGGTTTTCCAGCAAAAGCAAAGACAAGAAGGCAGGGGAGATGCTGTTATCTCCCTCTCCACTAAACTCAGTGTGGCTGGCCACTGCAAAGGGACGGGGTGGAACCTTTTCTGTCAGGCAGTGTAGACGCACTCCTTGTCCTTTGTTCAAAATAAGCATTGGACCAGGGGTAGAGGAGGCAGCACCTCCTCCATCAATGACATCAGCCCCCTCAGGAAGTCTGTAGCAAATCCAAAGTAGCACTGACTCTCTCTCAATCTGAAGCACAGAGTGCCCAGAGTTAGGGGTTTGAGAGGGCGGTGAGGGGACAGGGAGGGGGAGCCAAGCCAAAGGAGCTCCTTTCAAGACTCTTCTACTCACAGCAGCAGCTGAAACAAAGTGAATATAGCACCAGAAAGAAACCACTCTCCCTCCCCACTTGCTTCCCTCCAGCAATCAAGTTGGAATGCCAAGCAATGGGCCACTCCTTTTGTTAACTAGTAGTGAGGGGTTGGGTGTTAGCTCCGAAACTCTGTATTGGTTGGGAGAGTGTGATGAGTTGTCAATAGGAAATGTTGTTGATACATTTAAGTCCCGTGATATGGGCTTACATAGCTAGCAAGAAGCTAGATAAACCGCAGATATCTGAGGGGGGAGAGCAAAGATGACTTTTGTGCTTGCGAAATATCCTTTAGGCTGCTGGCAATCTATCTCGAACCTTGTGCATATAGACTTGATATTTCTGTCAAACGTTAAAGTTTTTCTTAGATCGTTAAATGTAATGTGTTATCCTGTTTTGATGGCTTAAACTGTTAAATATTAAACTACAATGGTATGTATGTTAGAAGCTTTGAATTGTACTAATAAGAAAGATATAGAAAGAGCTGTGTGGGCAGGAACGGCATTATAACGGGACTCGCCACCTTCACCCATGGACAACCTACCATGATAACGGGACAGAGCCCCAAGCAGGAACAGAATATACCCTGATTGGAAGATTTAAAAAAAAAGCGAGAAAGGCTATAAAAAGCAAACTTGGGACTTGTCCGGCACACACCTTTGGGGGAGCGGAGACTCCCAGGGCCGTCCAGTGCTGTTTTGCTCATTAATAAATTAATAAAGCATATAAACTGCATATTGGCTTTGGCAGTGTATTACAGAGAGAAAATTCCATGGCAGGTTCTGAAACTATAGCAGCACAGCATATGCAATCCTGAGTGGCACTATGCAGATAAAAGGTGACTTCGAGATTTGCTTTTATAGTCTCATTATCCTGATCTGATTGGTAATAAATCAAACTAATTTCCCCAGGTGTGGACTGTTTTTCCTGTGATGGTGTTATAGTTTCAGAATCTTGTTGTAGAATTCCTTCCCCCACCACCATAGAGCTTGAGGCTGACATCCACCTCCTTCTGTTACCCAAGGTGGAGGTTTGGGTTGGCTCCCTGCCAAACCAGCAATTAGCCACACAGATTCCCCCTTCCCAAGAGAGAAAGAAGGTACCAAAAGAAAATTGAAGTAAAAATATATATATATATTCACATATATTACAGTTATATGCAATTAAACACTATGAATATACAGAACAAGAATCCCAAACAGCCCAAAAAGGGAAAAGGGGGAAAGGGAAAAAAGGGCAAAAATAGGTAAAAATAAAACAGATACACGCACTCAAAAACTCAGGGAATAGCTTAATAAAGTAAATAACACAATAAACTCTCAGCAACCCTCCCTCAAGGAAACAGCAGAAATCTCCACTTCTGTGTGGCTTTCAACAACAGCTCTCAGATAGGCCTCAGCTTACATGGATAAGAGCAAAGGCAACACACTGAGACCTGCTGTCCTCCAAGCACCCGAAAGGAAGAGAGAGAGACAAACCTTCCCTCCTCAACTTATCTACACCTGACTGTGTAAAGGAATGGTGTGGAATAATTCCTTAGTTATGATCCTGCTACCAGGGAAGGCTAGACCAAAACCAAGAAAACTACACCACAGCCAACAAAGGGATTATTGAGCACTCATATTTGGAAATAAGGACTGGGGTGCAGAACTGTTTTTATTTTCTTTTTTATTTCTCCAGCTGCGGTTGGGGGGTGGTGGCATCTTGGAGGAAGTTTTTTCTTTGGTTTTTTTTTTTGGCTCTGCTTCATCCCCCTCCACCCCAGTGCCTTGGATTTGGGAAGGGACCTTTTTGTTTTTTTCCTGATGGCATCAACACTGGTGTGGAGGTTACTGCTGCTCCTTCTGCCCTCTTGCCCAGCTCAATGCCTCTTCTTTCCAGCAGAGGACAGGAGCACGCCTGCTCTGCACCACAAGGAGGGCCCCCCCATTGTCCCCCTGCCCATTGGTCCTGCGGGAACTGAGTCGGGACTGCCGCATCTTCCATTGGCCTCTACAGGCATTTCTACCCAGTGCCGGTGAAAGACGACTCTGCAGCCAGCCGAGGCACATCTCCACCTGCTGTCCCTAAATATATTTGCACCCAAAGGTGAGCAGAAAACTGACTTAGTTCAAAGGGTTAATTACAAACTGTTTGTTTGGTACTTTTTTCTGGATAAATAGATAGATTGTGGTTAAAAACTGTTATCCTTTTCTATACATTTTTCTAATTAAAGTTTTGTTCTAAATTCAAAACTGTGGGGTTATTCTTTTTGGTTTAGCTTGGTTTGGGCTTTTTGTTTGTTCGTTTTTGTTTTGTCTTTCTGGGGGAAGAAGGCCTTTTCCTTTCTCTTGGCCAGCATAGACATCTTAGTTCTCCTCTGAACTAAGGCAGATGGTAACTGGTGACTGACCTCTCTCTGCCCTTATCTTGACCCACAGGCCTTTTGTTTTATTTTCTTTCCCTTGTCCAGCTGAGGAGGGGAGTGAGAGAATGACTTCAGTGGGCATCTGGTGTCCAGCCAGGGTGAACTCCCCATAGCACATTTAGACTGCAAATTTTAATCTGGTTTGTTGATTCTGAAGGAGAGTGCATGTTGCACTTAATTTAAAAATAAGAATTGGAGCTAGTAGCTATTACACTCTGCAATATCTCCTCACTTATTTATACAGGCTCAAACTACTGTCACTCAGGTAATATACTTGGCCCCCAGTTCAGAGACTCAGTTAACTGAGCTAGAACTCTAGTAAGTGAACCTTTAACAGTGAGGCTCAGAAAGCAGTAATTTTGAAATAATGTATACTTTTAAATATGGTACACAAATTTGCTTGCCTTACTGTGTGTCTTTCTATAACAGATAAGTGTGAAGTCAAACAATATTTTCTTTTTTTTTTAATAGACCTTTAAGCCTTCAACTTCCCTTTATGCATTAGACTTGCTCTCTGGAGCAAGGTTTCATCACCTTCCCAAAGTCCTATGACAATATGCAAAATCTTTGAAGATAATTTTTATGGCAGTTAGAACTTCTTAAAGATGGGAGTTTTGAGAGAAAGATACATTTCTACTGGTTTTCATAACACTCCACCCGCAGGAGCTGCACACTCATGGCTCAGCCAGGAGTTTTACTTGAAAAAATATATATAGGGTTCTTTAATGCCTTGAGATAGCATCAAGAGAATAAGCCACAGGCTTGTTCCCAAGGGATTTCTCTATTAATTTAGGGGAGAAAATAAGGAGAACTTGGCAAAGGTTCAAAAGGGGCACTATTCAAGCTAAAGAAAATGTTCCACCAAAATACCAACCCAGCATATATTAATCCACAACACTCAAGTCAATACTCAATTAATCCACAACACTTTAGTCAAAAGCTAATCCCTCTAGCTTCAAGCCACCCAAAGCATCAAGAAAGGAGCAAAGAAAAACAGAGAGAGCAAGAAAAGAGGAAGAAAAACAGGGAGAGATAGCTACCACCGAAACTTTGTGGAAGACCTGCTTTCATGCATCCAGATGGCATGGTTGCTACACATGGCACAACTATGCTATTGGTTTTATCCGCTCTGGTTCCTACAGTCAAATCTCCAGGTGGGCCCTCTGACCCACTGGCCATTCTGGGGTTCCAGGCCAGCATGAGGGGCAGTGTTCTCACTGTGTCTGCCAATCTAAGCCTGGGTTAGGGGCTCTAGGATGTGTGGTGTGTTATAATTTTCCTAGGCTGTTTATGACTAACAGCTACTCCAGGGCTTCCCCATGTGAACTCTGGGGGCCTGCCATGAGGGATATGATGCCACCCCACCTCCATGAGGTTTGACCCATCCCTTCCTTCTCCATATACACACGTCTCTCTTGTCTCACAGGGTGGTTCTGACTCCATAATAACTGATCTGGTGTCTAACAGTTGTCCTGTGCATTCTGCATGTTTTTATTAGTTCATGAAGTACTTTTAACCTTGCTCTTTAAAAAGAAAGACAGATTTCTGATCATCATAACCAGCTGGACTAGGTGATCCTTGTGTGTCCCTTCCAACTGAACTATTCTGTAACCATGTCTTTATTATGTACTAAAGACCTTAAGTCACAAAAGAAATTTTCATCCTTTGTAGGGTGTCTTGTGTTAATGTATGGTAGGAGGTGGGACCTCTGATACACTAGAGACCCCTCCTACCAGACTTACTGTAAATTCAAAAATATGAGGCTTTTGAGCAATGGATAGAAATGAGATTAACAATTTACTAAAAACAAAGGAACAAAACAGAACAAAAACAACACACACAATAACAGAGAAAAATATCACTCTTTTCAACTTCTGTATTGCCAGTGCACTCCCAGTGCAGTCATGTAGTTACAACGGAGTTGGGGCAAAACCGCCACTATGTTGGGCAGATGACACATGGAAAGGTTCACAAAAGAGGGTCCCAGATCTTTCCAGTGTGGTTTCAGTGATGATCAGGTGGTGCCTAGACAGTGCAGATGAAAAAAGGGAGAAGGCACCAGCTGTGCCGATGGTAGAAAAGTACTGGTGTGCAGTGTGGTCCTGGCACCTGGCAAGTGGAACGGAGCTCCTCAGGTCGGCAGTCAGCAAGCAGAGGATATGTGGGGATGATGGCTGGTAGCAAAAGTTCTGGTATACAGAGGAGCGCTGGGGGCAGGAGTGCGAGGGTTCCCCAACTCGGCTGCCATCCCAGAATAAAGAGGGGCAGCGGCTTCTTCTTGGCTGTGGCTGTGGCGTGGCTTGGCTGTGGAGATCTGTGTGAGGGTGGCAGCACTCACCACAAACAGGGAATTTCCCCAGGTTCCCTGGCAGCAGTGAGGGTGACACTGGTATGCACCACAGGCTGGTGGTGTCAGCACAGGTGTTATAGTTCAAAACTTTTCAGTGACTTTTTTTCCACACTGACACAGTCAAGGGGGTGGGAGGAAGCAAGCTTTTTCTGTTAAGGAGAGATAAACACTAAAATTCTATTGGATTTCTAACTCAGGATCTCAATGGCCCTTAATGGCTTTCCTATGTAAGGGCTGATGGTTTTCCCTGTAGAAGCAGAACTCTCTTGTTTCTTCTGCCTATGCTCTAGGCAATGGAGGGCAATGTTCTTTCTATTCCAGGAAGGTTCCTGCCTTCATTGGCAGATATTTATCTTTCAAACCGAGACAACAGGGTGGCACAAACTTTGTGTAACAAGGCATAGCAGGGAGCAGTTGGGGACTAGCCAGGTCCCATGGCAGGGTGAGTGAGACAGCAGCAGCCACAGTACCAAGACAAAAGAGAGGTGACTACTTCTTGACTGCTGTGTGATCCTACCAACTGTTCTTATCCCCTCCAAACTCCCCCAGGACCTCCTGCAATAACTCCATCTCCCCTCATTGCCCCCATTCACTCTGTCAGGCTGGTCCCTCAGTGGTGGCCAAACCACACACAAATATTTATCAGCAGGCACGCTTGCATGGTGGCATGGGAGAATTCAAGAAGAGAATTTAAATGCATGACACAGGAGAAACAGTGGGAGTTTTCTAGCTTGTGATTTCTGTAGCTGATGATCCTCACATGTATGTCCATGACTCTTTTCTTAATTACAAGAAGAATTCAGTTCCACATCTTTTGCTTTTTTCATTATATAATATATGGACATTTCCAGAGAGGATTCCATGAAGAATAGGCTGAGGTT
This sequence comes from Campylorhamphus procurvoides, assembly GCA_013396655.1. Classification (NCBI taxonomy): domain Eukaryota; kingdom Metazoa; phylum Chordata; class Aves; order Passeriformes; family Dendrocolaptidae; genus Campylorhamphus; species Campylorhamphus procurvoides. The sequence continues at coordinate 12,122 of WBMV01002257.1, forward strand.
TTCCTATATCTGAAGCTTTTTTGATGTTCTGCACAGTATTTGTAATAAAAAACTGTTGAAATGAAGAATAGGATCAGTTGTTTTTGGCAGTATTCCTAGATTTCAAAACTATGGGAGTCAGCATCCATAAATGATTTAGGAACTGCCCATCAAGCTAAAGTGTAATTAGCTAAACTATATTTTAAACACCACAAAGAGAAGAGATATAAATACTGTTTCAATCATAGCAATCTAATGCATTCAAAATTTTCTCTGGATGAGTGACTCCTATGGTAAAAGCAGTTTCTCACAAGGAGCTTTGATCTTTTCTTCCCAAACATATGTTGCTCAGTATTTTTGTCAGTCTCTGCTGTATAAACAGAAATTTTATTTTCTGTGAGTATTCACAATAATTTTATTTACATTTATGATTATTTGTAATCATTTGGATAATGATATTTTGGACTTTTCTATTATTGTCCATAGAATAATTTTAGTGCGCAGTTTTCCAACATAAATTTGTGAGATTTCTGTATACCAGAAAGATTCTTACAGATAGCACTGACTCACCTGACTATACGTAGAAAGGGTCCTTAAGGAAGGGAAAGAAATGAACAATTTTGATTTCAATTATATTTGTGTGCTCCCTTTGACCTAAAATCTACTTGGATCCAAAATATTAATAGCATGCACATTCTGGTTCCCATTATTTTCTTCAACAGTTGATATGAATTATCTGTTTAATCAAGGGCTAAAGCAAAGGAAAAGTATTATGCTATTTGGTGATAACAAACTATGAAATTACATAAACCAGTGTTGTCTACTTGGAAGGTGTATTTTTAAGTTTGCCTTCAAGATCCAGAGATCTAAGTAAAAATAGGCTTCATTTTTAGAAGGCTGAGGTCAATCTGAGATGCAATTAAGTAAAAGAACAAAAAATCAACCTAGAAATTGAAGATTTATGAATGTGCCTTTAGGCATTCAAGTATTGGGATTGAGATATATGAAAATGCTGGAAAGTATTCCAATAATACTGCTTATAAAAGTGAAAAATTAGTAACCTCCTTTTCCAAATGTACATTTAAAGTTAATGAGATATATGTGGCAAAGTACCCAGTTTCTTTTAGAAGAAGCTTTCTTTTAGTCAATAGGTTCTTAAATGTCACTGAAAAGCACTATGTCACATTTTTGCTTTAATTCAGCTTCACTGGATCCACACAGCCCAATAGACACAGTTGTCCTGTGCTTCTACTTGGATAAAGGCAGGGCTATGGTCTTGATTATAGTGATCACAGCTTTTTCCTGGTGAATACATTTGGGAGGTACCCTGTAGTGGGTCAGATCCTTGCCCATGGGAAACTGGTGCTGCACTTACTCTCACTGATTTTCTTCTTTCACTGTCCTTCAATTCTTTTACTCAGGCTGTAGGGGCATGTCTTCTCCATGGTTGACCAGGAAATACCGCAGCTCAGTTCGTGGGTCCTGTTCACCTTCTCCAGCTGCGGGGCATCTGGCTCTGACCTTGGAGGCTCTGACTCACACTGGTGCCACATGAAAACTTTCCTTCATCTCCTCTCTAAGTTTCCTCTGCTCATCTTTTACCTCTGTAGTTAGTGCTTTGAGACTCTCAACTAATGTCTCAACAGTAGAGATACAGGCCTGTAATGGGCCATGGGCCGTTCCATTGTATATCCTGAGTTTACTTGTTACAGAGACCACTGTCTCTCAGTTTTCTTCAGAACACATGGACACCAGGAGACTGGAGTATACAGCTGGCCCCTGGCATGAAAGGGTCAACCACATCTGTGATGTCCACCTGACCTTATTTGGATTGCTATTGGGCTGCCCATCCCTCCCAAAAAGCACTTCTAACAGTGCTATTTCTCTTAGACATAGAATCCCTTCTTCCATAGTCTTCCAAGTCATCTTATGGTGATGATCTTCCAGGATGTCTCTGTAAACAAACTTCTTTTTTACACTCATAAGAAGTTGCACCCAGAGTGAAAAGGGTTTTGATTCCCTCACAAACACCTGTTTGATACCCACGTCCTGGGCCAGAGATCCCAAAAACCTGGCTTCAGCACCATCAAGTTGTCAGCTTTCACCTGTAAGGTCCCAAACTCTAATCAACCAAGTCAGGATGGGCTCACATGGACATCAAGTAATGTCTTTCCCCACACTATGGAGATTGTCAAATGACAGTGACTCAGTAAAGATCTCAGATTCTGGGTCTGCTGTCTGTGAAGGTGTTCCAGGGAGAAAAGGGGGTCCAAAGGGATGTGGAAGATGAAACTGAGACACCACAGAAAACTTAACACAAACAGTAGTTTTATTACCAAAAGTGGCCAACTAAACAGGAAAAACCCGAGAGAGAGAGAGAGAGAAGAGAAAATGAGACTCCAGGTGCAAACACCCAAATTGCCTAGGTGTTTCCCATGGAGTTGTCTCACTGACCCCCAGAATGCCCAGACTTCCCCGTTCAGTGGCTGCATCCTCAAGGGTCAGCAGGCTCACAGGTGACAATGGGTGTCTCCACCAAGGCAATGTTTTCATGTCATGTGAAGCGAGCGAGCCCAGAGACATGAGCCATCTGCCTTTTATCTAATTGGCCAAATGACATTTACCTGAGCGACATGGCCAGAGCCACCCAAGCAAAGGTATTTGGCACTGTCCCTCATGTTATATAACTGATATTCTCTGCGCTTGTGCGGGTTTCTTCGCACTTGCATAGTCCATTTCAGAGGGTCTTCCTTAATTGAGTCTGGAGGTTTACTTCATCCTCTTCCTCCTCTCTTTCTCCTTCAAGTGCCCTGGGAGGGCCATCAACCAATCACGAGAGACGAATTAATTTCAGTTTACACAGAAATCTCTCTCTCAAGGCCAGAGACTTTATTGGCCTATTTTCCCATAACTTGGCAGGACAAGCACAACTCCTCACAGGTGGCTGGGCCAAACACAGACCAAAAATACCTACATCGAATTCTACCCAAATATGGAAGGCATCACTTCCCCATCATCACCAACTGGACAAACTGATTTGGTCTTATATTTCCTTTTTTGGATAGAGGCAACTTACATTGGCTTGAACTATTCTCTTGGTTTATCCATATCTTGAGTCACCATGATGTCAGGCATTTTACTCTCCTCCTTTTCCCCCTGGGGGTGCTGCACCATACCAAGCAGCTTTCTGTAGGAAGTGGCCAGAGCCCCACATGCAACTGAGTTGCCCCTCCATGGATCTACCACAGCATCTCTCCACAGATTTCATTACTTTCATGTGGTTTAGGAGTTGTTCAAGGGTGAACTTCCAGTCATTGGAGTAGAACAATTTTCTAAGAACTTGCCTATGTCTCCCACAACCCTTGCCACTCGAGGTTTCCCAGCCCTGGAATGGGCTTCTGGGTGCATTCTTGAAAGATCCTGGCCCTAGTGTCATACATAACATAGGCCATAATGACACAAACTTGCAGACAAACCACAAAGAATAAGATATCTCTGGCATCTACAGAGAATTTAAGCTTCCCAAAAGCTATTGTAGCAGACCTGAACGGGAAGTGACTAAGGGATTGGGAGAAAACACTCCCCTGTGTTCCTCCCCACAGATAGGTACCATTATCACTAAACCCCCAGAGGTAACAGCTTAGGCTACGGCAGGAATACAACCTTGAGGACACATTCCAGATGAGACCCACAGGCATTGAATTCATCACATTATAAATCCGAAATAAGAACTCAGTAATATTCACAGCGATCTGAGTTTTATTAATTGATGTGCTAAGATGAATTAAGCCCGCCACGCCTTTTGGCATGATTCTGTACCAACAAAAAACAAATATACTGTACAGCATGGTGTGTATGGATGCTAAATTCAATACACACATGATTACACAAGAACTGTTATCCTTCTTTGCTCAAGCCTCACAGCTGGGTGCCAATTTTGTCTCAGTTTAAAAGAAAAGTAATATGTCTATCTGGACTAGGAAGGGGGCCTCTTTCCAAAAACCACCACAACCTTTGAAATTAAGAGACTTTAATCAGAAGATGTATATAAAAGGTTAACAGTTCTTTACTACAAATATATGTGTGTATATATATATATATAACCAACTCCAGAACAGAACAAACAGCAACACCGTAACCAAAGCTTTAAAACAAAACCAAGTCCTATCTCTGCCCCTTCAGTGTGGTTACATTTACAGACAGCAGGAGGCTATGCTGTGCCTTGGGAGGCAGTGGCTAAGAAAGTCACTCATGGGCTCTGGCGAGGAGAAGATGGGGGCTAGGGAGAGATGCTGGCTCTGAAAGCTCACATGGGAACACCAGCCACAGGGACAGGGTGAAACCTTTCCCATAGGCAGTGCAAAGACCCTCTTCTACTGTTGTTTGTCTGAAAAAAGTGTTGTGGGGGGTGGGGGAAGGGTCAGCAACTCCTCTGCAGATGGTGTTGGCCCCTCGAGGAGTCCACAGTGAATACAGGAAGTGGCAATTTCTCTCTCTGAAGAATGGCACAGGTTGTGCAGCGTTGGAGGGCTGAGCCAGGGGAGCTACTCCCAAGTGCTTCTACCAGCACAGCAAACGGTGGCTGGCACACACAACAGCCAGAGACAAGTGTGGCAAACACCCTGGAAAAACCTCTCTGCCCCCAGCCCCACCTTCCCCAATCATCTCCCCGGCCATTAAGTTGGAATGCAAAGCTATCAGTCATCCCTTTGTTAGCTAGTTCTGGGAGGAGGTAGTGGGGGCTAACTTCAGCTCCCAAACTGCTGTGTTGGTAAGGGAGAGAAAAAATTCCGTGAAAGATTTTGAAACTATAACACTTGATACCTAATTTTCAATTCATGTTTTTAATGACATGATGATAAAATTAAATGCATGCATTTTCTGTCACTCCTCAGTCCAATACACTATCGTGTTGAGGAAGATTGTTTCATTATGTGGCATTTTTGAAAACCTTTCACTCAGTATGATGTCATTAGAATTGATAAATCAATCAAAGTGACTGAACAGCTTCTACTGATCTTATTTTAACCTGAGCAGTTCTGAGATGTAAACCATATAGATCACAAATCCCCTATCAGTATATGCTGAAAAATCAGTAAAAAAATGAGTGACATCCTTAACTGAAAAATGTATTGATAACACTTTAAACTTAGATGATAAATATCCCTGACAAGTTCATCATGACTTGTGAAAGTTAGCTTGAACAGAGAAGTGTGGTGGTTTAATTTTCTTGGTTTTGGCCTAGGTCTTCCCTGGTAACAGGATCATAAGTAAGGAAGTATTCCACACCATTCCTTCACTTAATCAGGGGTATATAAGATGGGGAGTTTCCTCTCTCTCTCTCTCTCTTCCTTTTGTGTGCTTGGAGGACATCAGGTCTCTGTGTCCACTTAGCTCTTATCTATACGAGTTAAGGCCTATCTGAGAAACTGCTGTCCCAGCTTCGTGGAGTGGAAGGACCTGCTTCTCTTAAGGGGAGTTTGGTGAGATTTTATTGTATTAGTTACTTATTGAGCTTTTCCCTGAGTTTACAAGTGTGTGTATCTGTTTTTTGGTTTTACCCATTTTTGTCCCTTTTCCCTTTCCCTTTTCCCCCCTTTTCCCATTTGGAGTTGTTTGGGGTTCTTATTCTGTAGATTCAGTGTTTGATTGTATATAATTGTAATAAATGTGAATATACATATATATATATATATATACACACTTTTACTACAATTGTCTTTGGGTACTTTTTTTCCTTCTCTCTCAAAGTGAGGGGGGTGGAATCTGTGTGGCTGGCAGCTGGGTTTGGCAGGGAGCCAACCCAAACTTCCACAAGAAGCAAGAATTCTTGCATACTCTCTTGTAAAATGAAGTAACAAAATTAATTTCAGAATAGCAAATTAAAAAAAATGAAAAAAAAATCAGAATTGTAAGTGTAAAAGTCCAAGTATATGAATGCAAAAAGGGTTTCTTATTTGCTTAATTTGTCTGCTGATTTGTAGAATCCAGCAGATGTACCTTTGTGTAAGAAAATATAAGAGGCTGCTTGAGAACTCAGCATATCCAATAGTTGCCAATTAAATACAATTTAATTGTATTTCTCTTAAGTATTGTTATAAATTATGACTGCAACAAGTCATTTCCAATCAGAATTTTTATTAATTAATAGCAAGTCAGATATGAGCAAAATACAGCGCTGGACGGCGGGGGGCCTCTGCCCACCAACAGCCGTACTGAGTGATACAAACTGATTTCTTTTTATCCAGTCTTAACTTCTGCATTTGTGGTTTTTCTCTTGCACAAGTCTTCACTTGTTGCCGGAGGGTCTTCATCTGCTTATCTCGTGATCGTTAGGCTGAAGCAAGTGGTCTTCTTCTTCTGTTAAGCAATTCTTTCCGCAAATTTCTATATATGTTCACTTGGTTGCTTGTTTTGCAATTGCTTGATATTGCTATTAGCTGCAAGCTAAGCAGTTTTGTAAGCTCTAGCAGCTTTGCAAGCTTCAAGATTTTAACAGTTTCGCAAACTTTTGTGGTTTGAATGTTACAAATTTTGCTTAGACACTTCTGCTTTTAATTCTTCTTGTAATTTTCTTCACTTTATAAGTACTACTTTTAGTTAAAGTTAGAACAAGCTATTCGCACAAACTTTACATAAAAACAATTAATAAACAATGTAATTTTCCACAATATGAACAAGACTTTCAGCATTTCATCCTCTTAAGTGTTTTTCATAAATGCGTACACAGGATACCATTCGCAAAAGAAATGAGGCAACCTGTATTCAGCTTGTTAGGTCTGCTGTTGATAGGAAAAGGAAAGAAAAAAAGAAACTCAATAAAATAATTAGAAGTAAGAAGTAATTTGTGAGGCCTGATTCACCAATTATCCTTAATGGGCTTATTGAACAATTTCACCTGGAAATGCCCACAAGCCCAGCTGAGTCTTTGTCCGAAGTATAGATGGCACCCTGTCTCCAGCCCCACCACCAACCTCTCCTGACAGGACTTTCTCTGGACTTGGTTCACTGCCATGTCTAGGGTGGATGATGGGCCCTTTTACCAGCATTGTGCTCTACATGCAATGTTCAGACCCTGTGGATGGTGCCCCATTTGTGAGGGCACAGCCGGCATGGAGGTTGCCCTCAGCTCCTGGCTCCTTATCCCTAAGTGCCCTGGCATCAACACTTGTCAGCACAATGCTCCATGATGAGTTCATTCTTTCACAACCAAAACTTTCAGGCACACCATCTTTCCCTTTGATATCCTTCTTTAACCGAACACATCTATCAAGTTCACAAAACTGACACACAACTATCAGATTCATAAACTTGAAAGGAAAAAGAAATAGCTCTTTTATGAAACCAAGGATGAAAACAAACGTTCTGTCATACTGGGCTTGTAAATACAATAATAGACCCATTGCAGAGCAGAGGAAAAGAAAAACATATGCCATTTTCTAAAGATAATTTTATACACAAATATTCTCTAAGTTATATAATCTTGCAACAAAAATAAGATAGTAAAAAAAGAAAAAAAGCCTAGACTTCAGTGGAGCTGTAATTTAACTCCAAATTATTATATTTCAAATGTCTGTGTTAAAGAGATCATGCACTGACATCAATAGGTAAGTTTCTACATGGCCTGTTATTGTGCTCTGACTTGGGTCTCATTTCACCTATATTTACTAGTTATATTCGTAAGACACCCAAAGATCTTCAAGCTAATCAAGACATATGTTATACTGTTATAGTAAATTCTGGTTTCCACTCCAGTGAATTTATAAAAAAAAATATTGAGACCGAGCAGATGAGGAGGCAGAAGACGAAGGTATCTGTTACAATGGAGTGATTTGGTTTTGTTAAACTGGTTTTCTAGCTCAATTATTTTGTTTCTCTAGAAACTGGGAGAATTTCCAAGATGGTACAGCAGATGAATAATGTAAAGTTAATTTGCAATGACATAATGATGTGATTCTGAGGACTTTAATCAATGTTCTCCCATATAGAAGGACCAGACTAGAAGTACATATAACAGTGCTAATAAGAAAAGTCTTCCTGAGCCTGGCAAGATTTATAAAAATATTGAAGATTAATACCAAAATTGGTATTGATGTATTGTGATATTCCATCTTGACATGTAATTAGGTGTTTAAAAATCACTAAATCAAATAATCCAGATATCACAACAAATGCATACTTGTCTCTCTTGTTGGCAGGAGTTTGATTACATACACCTTCCACTAAGAAAAATTTAGATTAATAATTAATCTATTAATTATTGATAAATGTTTAATAATACACAGATATAAGATGTTACAAAATGGTAGTAATTGATGCAAAGATGAAGGCCATAACTATTTAATAACTTTAGGCTTATTTAAGTGTAAAAGAAACAGAACAACCCAAAGACCTGAGAACAGACAATTCAATTATCATGACTGAACATTGCTAAAATTCAGAGAGGGATAAGCTGCAAATACAAGGTTCATGAGACAGGTTGTAGAGACTGATATTATTTTGGTGTATCATAAAACAAAAAAAATGCACACTTTTATATTATATTATATTATATTATAATCAATAAAGATTTCAAAAGACCCAAGGAAAGTAATTCATGTTAAAAATTTACTGTGTAACCAGTGAATAGTACTGGTATCTAATCAGAGTACATTTCCAGAAACACATTTTGGAAGACCTAATTTTGATTTATGGAAAACGTGATCATCAAGTAATCAATAGAGTATTAAACTGCAATTCAGTCCTTCCCTAAATGCCAACAGCTAGACTTTTCAATGTAAATGAAGACTTTCAATATAGTTTTTATCTACAAATTATTTACCTCACAGATCAATTTTTATAGTTGTGCTTGATATCTTAAAAAATGTCTCTATGTCTAAGCTACCAATAGAATTCGACCACTCTTAGTATATAACACTCACTTCAAATAGATCCCTTTGTTGACTTAGCAAGCATTAGCACGTTGTATTGGATAACAAATTTAATATGAAATTTAGAGGTTTTAGGAAACAAGAGTTTCTGTCCGAATTTACCTCTGTAAAAATACTCTGTGATCTATTTTTTTGATTTTTAACCCTTGGCCTCATATGTAATTAAAAAGTGCCTTCCTCTGCTACATGGTCAGACTAAGAAAAAAAGGGAAGGAAAAAAACCCACCAAAATTTGGTGTAAAACTGATTTTTTTTTACCTGAAATTTTACAATCATCTATTTCAATTAAAAAGGAAGATCCTTATTGCTCTTTCTGTCTTGTGTATGCTCCAACTGAAATCTAAATCAGTCATTGACTAAACTGTAATGTAATCCTTTTAGATCTCATATTTCTGCTTTCCCACACTATGACAACTCCATAAACCTGTGATTAATTCTCTACCTATGGTTTACACAGAGTTTTTGGTTTAGTTTTTATTAAAAAATCATGTTTTCAGTAATTTGGATTAGAAGCCATTCTGTGAATCTGTTTAGATCTGAAGAATAAATCTGTACATGAAACTGTTCATGTTTCACAAGATCACATAATATTCTGGATTGGAAAGGACTTGCAAGGATCATTGAGTGCAACTCTTAAGTGAATGGTCCATACAGGGATCGAACCAGCAACCTTGACATTATTAACACCATTCTCTACCCAACTGAGCTATCTTCATTATCTACAGAATAATAAAACTATATGGGAATTTATTTTAAATCAATGGTGCCTTAGGCCAACATAATAGACCCAGTAATAACATCTAAATTGACCCAGATAATCTGATCTACATGCAGCAGAGCTGTGCTCTGCAATGGAATTATTACATTTTACACAGCAAAGATGACATTAGCAAACTGACCATTAAATAGAGTCCATCTGCAACAGACTAGAAATAGGTTTTATTGGTCATAATAAAAATTGCACGTATAATGTTTGATAGCTACATAAGATGAAATGGCAATTAAACTTGCTGTATCCTAGGTTCATCAGTATAAAGAGCTTCCTTTGATCAGTGTCATGGTTATGCATAGCATGCTCTATAAAATTCCTTATTTCTGGAGAGAAAGTGTTTCTGTCAGACACATTTTGTCTCATTTACCATGTCTCATATCACTGAAATACAAAGAATTAGTCACTGAGCTGCTTAGTTAGTAAAATTTTTAGACTCTAGAATTTCTGAGAATCATTTTGCTGTTGGCAGATGTCTTTTATGGGTCATAAAAGAAATTCTTGATATTTTTATTTTGGTGATGGTGGTGAAAAAATAATAAATATATATACATATGGTTAATATAAAATGTAAATTATATTAATATAACTACATGTCAAAATTTGCTATATAAATATGGAAATGTAAAAAGTTATGCTAACAAAATATCCTAAAATTCCTCCTATTTTCTCTACCCTGAAAAATTATTGACTGGGAAATAAAAAAACATAATAACTCTTTACTTTCTCTCCCTCTTTTTCCTCCCTGCCCTATCCCAATGTTTCAAAGAAATTACTTTTCTGAAGTGAAAGAATAGGATGATTTTGTTGATTTTAGACGTTAGACAGTAGATTCATGAAAGCTGAAAATTGTTATTTTTATTATACATTTAAGTAGTTCTGCTTATGGCATCTAATTGCCTAGTTTTATGCATGCAAGAATTCATAAAGCAGATGATTCAGAAGAAATAAGGGGAATCCTTTTATTGAAAAACTGTTACTTATTCCATATTAGTTAATATCAATGCGTTTTTATGTATCTGCTTTTATGAGTGGTATTATTGCAGACTGAACCATATTTTTTAATGAAGGAATAATAAACTGCTGTGTACTGTACACCAAAGCATCTGCTTTGCTGTTTGGGATGCATAAAAAAATCACTGAGCCCATGAGAACAGGCCTGAATTCAATAGGATTCTAAATCTGTATAGATAGGTTAAGGGAGAAGAAAAAACACTCTCTGGAAACATTAATTTCAATATTCTCATCAATGTACTGTTGCTGGTATGTATGTTATACTTTATCCAAATCTATTTTTCCAGCAATGAAAAATAGCTGCAATTTTCCTTTTTACTCCACTACAGTAATTTTACCATGTAGTCTGTGAAGCTTCCACCCCCATCAAAGTTCAGACAAGTGAAGAGGGTAGTATGTCACTGTAAAGCCCCAGGTCAAAGCCATGAGCTGCCCAGGTGTTTTACATTTTCTTAAGACTCTAAGAGTTCCCAACAAACTTTTGCACAGTCTTTAATACCATCAGTTCATGTAAAGAGAAAAAGCCACACACTTTTTTCCCAGGAGACTTCTTTCAATTTAGTGAGAAAATAGGTATTTTGACAGCAGGTTCACAGGAGTAGCATACAACCAAGGAGAAGAACCATTTCACTAAAGTACCCAGCAGACACCCATCCTATACCACTTAGTAAATACAACCCATCAGTTTTAAGCTACCCACAAGAGGTTAAGGAAAGAGTGAAGAAAGAAAGAGATTAAAAGAAGAAAGAAGGAGCAAAGAAAGAAGTTAGAACAAGAGAAATGCATATGGTCCTATGGAAGTCCAGAACTCCACATGATGATGACCTGTCCCAAGAGAAAAGGTAAGATGAAGCCCCTGTGCCTCTCTGTTTATGTGCTCTGGCCACCGTGGCCACCACCCCCCTCCCCCAGGTGGGACATCCAGCTCACTGACCAGTCAGTGCCCTCCAGGCCAGAATGAGGGCTGGAGCAGCCAATCAGGCCTCCAGGGTGCATGGTGTGGGTGGGCCACTGGGTCTGCCAGGCCTTTTTGATTGACAGGCTCTGCCGTGTGGCTTCTGATGGAGGCCGTATGCCTTCCGTGGCGGGTCTTACCATAAGAACTCTGACCTGGCCCCTCCCCCTACACACACAAGTTGGTTGATTCAATCCAATAATCAAATAATGCAGTGAGATACAAATCCAGTCTCTCACAGTTACTCAGTTCCTTGTTGAGATAGTGTACTCAAAATCTTAAGTATTTTTGAGTTTACATTTGTGCAAAGGTCTTTTTACAACATTTCACTGTTTCAGGACTGTTTTAATACTCACAGGGCCTCCTTTAGTTTCTTTTTATCCATCATTTAACTTCTTATAGCTGTGAAAGTACTTGTTTTGGATGTTGGTCTGTGAGAAGCAGCACAGGAATCCTGTCTGCAATACACTGGAAAAAATTAAGCTAGATAAAGTGCTGAAAACCCGGTTTCTATGTGGGCAAGCCAGGAGCTCTTTGAAACTACAGACACAATGTCTTCTCAGTGTTGGTTGTTTCTACTTTTCCCTGGAAGTATATTGTTGAACTAAGCTATTGTGAACCAGTTATATGCGAGTACTTGTAACTCACAGAACCATGTGTGAAGCTGTATCTAAAGCTGCAGAGTTTAGTTAAGACACAGTCAACCTTCAACTGGACAAGGAGTGGAAGATGAAATTAACTTCTGTACTATGCTCTTAAGTACCATAGAATGTACTTTAGAAGTTGTTTTATAAATGCACATGCTTTCTTTCCCAAGAGTGGTACTGCTGAAGCTTTCCCTGGGTTTGACCCTCCTAGAATCTACCTGCAGCCATACACTCTGTACTGCCTTTTATTGAATGATTTCTATTCAAGTGCTATACTGCATGTCATATTAGTAACTGGAGGATAAGACATGGTTTAATGATGTGTGGGCTCTGGGAAGCCAGAGGTCTGTGCGCAAGTTCAAATCTGTCTCTGTACTCCCTTTATTCTTCAGGTGAAGATTCTGTCAAGTAATCTCTTACGTTGAGGATTGCTATACCTACGAATACAGAATTTCATACTTTCATATATCTTTAGGATGAGTTTTCTTCATATGATGTAAAGTGACCATTCTCCTTTGAAAGTTTTGGATGTGCACATAGTAATTGTTGTCTCATACCACTTCCTATGTTCTGACCAAAAGCAAGGCAGTTTTACTTAGTTGACTTGTAGTTATACAGTGTGCAAAAAAGAGCAGACCTTTCGTGGTGGTGGACCTACATTATCAGAAGTGGAGTAAATTATGCAAGAAGTGTGCCTGTGAAGAAAATGAAGAAACCAGTCATAATGCCTTAAAAACTGAGGCCTTTGTAAAATGAATTCCTTGTCTTTTTCCCCTGAGTCATCGTTCTCCTTCCCAATCCCCCCTGAGAAAACTTATTTCCCTAGCCTACTATGCAGGAATTTGTTCTTGCAGGACTATGTGAAGTCCCCCTATTTGCCATTAGTTAACCCTTTCCCCATTGGTTGTCATCCCTTGATTCTTATTGGTAGTATTTTGGAATCCCCTAAAACCTTTAAATACCCCTGACCATGTGAATAAACTCTCTGCATCCTCTCTGGTGGTCTCTGTGTGTTTCTTTCCCAGGGCATCTTGGGGACCACGTGGGGGAGTGGGAACAAAAATGGGGAGCATTCCACTTGGCTGCCACAGCCTTTCTCTGAGATCAGAAGAGTCTTTTTACTCCTGTCTGCCAATTTTCAACCATGATTTCAAGCAAGTTCTGCAATTCCTCAATAGCACAATTTCTCTGTCTGTAAACTCAGGGAAATTGGATAGCTGATTGATATAAGAAAGCCATTTATGTATTAGAATATATGAACTATTGGTCCATTTATATACTTGATACAAGAATTCCATTTCCATATTAGAATTTATGAATTGTCTAACATATAACAGGAAGTCTGCAAAGGTGCTTTTGGTCACGTAAATTAGAGGAAAAGGATATGTATATATTACTAACTCTATTCGCTACAGAATCTTTGTAACCAATGTACTAAAAAGAGAAAAACAGGATGCCTTGCCAGATGGAATTGTCTAAGTAGCAAAATAGTGATAAACAAGTGAACAGGGCATGAGAGACCCCCGAAGTGAGGAAGAAACGGAAAAGACCACCAGAGTTCTTTACTGCACATTCTCCAACAGAAAGACTAATGTACCAGAAGTGTAAAATGATGCAAGGAAGAAAGGCTGTCTATTCATAGTTTCCTGTTTATTAAAGTGTATAAACATGTAAGTTTTGTTCTGGAAAGCGAGCGAGTTTAGCGAAGCTATTCGCCTCCTTCCTGGTGCCATGAATAACAAACACCTTCCACTCAAAGATGCAAACAAGTCTCTGAGTGGTTTTTATTAGCCAAGGTTTTTTGGCATCATGATGACCTGATAACAGGATTCTGAGAATTTTATTATGTTTTTATAGTAGTCTGAGTTAGCTTACTGTAGGTGATATTTCTAGATAAGACTGCAAATTTTTCCCATAGGAAGAAGTTTGAATGACTCAAGAATTATTTTAAACAACAGTGTTGTTTGTATACTGGGAATGCAGAGTGCTTGAGAGGTAAAATATAAACAATATCCCTTAATGGGTAGACCTCTTAAAATTTTATCTGGGCCTAATTTCACTTGAATTAGAACAATCATATTGATTCTAAACACACCAATCCCATATTTGAATTGTTGAAAATTCACAATGAGTAATAGTAACTGCAGCTGGGGAACTGAGAACATAATTACAGAATACTCAAGATTTCTGGCTTTCCAGAATAATTCAACAACAACAACAAAAATCCTGTATTTTTGATAACAATGTTCATCTCACCTAGCTTCTAATAAAGTTGCTGGCAAAGGTAACTTTGGTTCTTCCTGGATGCCTTTACACTGTCATTCAAGAGAAGTCAATACATCTTCATTGTGCTGATTTTTCATTGTAGATTTCAAGACTTTAGCTGGAGAAATTATAGGTAGTTAAGGAAGTTATCAAAGAATCACAAAATGGCTTGGTTTGGAAGGGACCTTAAAGATCATCTAGCTCCAGTCACCTTACTGTGGACAGGGACACGTTCCACTAGATCATGTTGCTCAGAGCCCTGTCCAACCTGGCCTTGAACACTGCCAGGGATGGGGCATCCACAGCTTCTCTGGGCAACGTTTCAGTACCTCACTGCCCTCACAGTAAAGAGTTCTTTTCTAATATCTAATCTAAACCTACTATCATTCAATCTGAATCCACTTTTCCTTGTCCTTTTAAAAAGTCTTGTAAATACACCCTTGTAGAAAATCCCTCTCCATATTTCTTGTAGGCTGCCTTCAGGACCTAAGAGGCTGCAAAGTTATGTTTAAATTGTCAAAAAAATTCTTTCAGCTTCCTCCTCCCACTGAATTCCACACTTTCCAGGAGTCTCACAAGGGAGGAACTTTCCTCTACCTACACCACCAACTGATTTCAAGGACAGTCTTTTTAATGAATAATTTGAACTCAGAATTTGCCCAACAAAATTACTTTGAAACCAAATCTGAACAATCTACATAGTGCTCATTTTCTTTGTCATTAGAGGTGTTGAACAAGTTGCAGATCTTTTGACAGAATACATAGTTTCCACTTTCTCTTCTTCCACAGCTGGAAATTTCCTTATAAAATTACAGTGCTAGCTTTGTTAAGTGTTGTACAGTTCTTAGGAGACAATATGTCACTCCTGGCTTTAAGTGTTTATGTTTTTCATTATGACAACTCAAATGCACATTTTGCAATACCAGTCTGCTTCTATTAGAAGCATTTTGCTGAAGACAGATGGGTCACTTAGAAGGAAGAGATACTATCTCTGTTTCTTGGTGTCCTCAGGTGCTTGGGTTATTCCCTTCATGTTTTCTAAAGAATGCTTTCAAATTGCTTCCAAAGGCTTAATGTGCTTACATTCAGAATCTTTCTGATTTTGTTTTTATTTTTCTCTTCTTTCCCTCCACCGTTGCCTCATTTCATACTGGAAAGAAAATTCTCAGCAGTTGGTAAAAGATCCAGAGACTGAAGCAAAGCTGTCATTTTATTTTGTTCAGATTAAATATAATCTCAAATTGGTTTTAATGAGCTTGTCTGATAAAACCATTCATTTTTCATTTAAGTTATGCCATGATTATATATAAAAGGTTGAACTAAAGGAAAGAAATAACATGACTGATGCAATTTCAGTGACTCCTGCTTTCAATGTTTTTATTCATAAAACTTTTAAAGATATAGTCCTTTAAGGATTTTAATTAGTAGTGCATGTTAATATTGCAAAGAAATTTTATAATTTTATTAGAAAATAGGATTGTGCAAAGAACTCATAAGAAACACATATGGGTGTCCCATATCCTTCCGATATGTATACTTAGAACTGTCTTTCCCATCATTCAGTTTTCTTAGAACTCACTCCACTCTGCTGCTAATTAGAAGCTTTCCTGCTGTTTCTTGTTCCCTTATTACTCTTCATGAAGTTACTCTTCTCCTTACTTCTCATGGTTTGTTTTTTTTTTCTGATCTTTAGTTCCTATTTGCTTATTATCATTGGTGAGCTTGTTGCCTGAATAACAGACAACTGTGGTAGCAAATCATGTCTCTTCCGTAGTTTGTTCTTTTGAAATACCAGTCTCTTAACAAGGGAAGGAATTAAAGAGAGCTTCTTAATTGAAATAAATTGTTCCAGTATTCATTTGCACAAGATCCTGTAGAGAAAGCACCAGAGAGTCCTACGCAGAGGGCATGTGTATAGTATTTGTCTTAGTCAGAGCTAGAGTTTTGGGAAATTTATACATCTAAAACTAAGCTTTACTTGGATTAAATAGTCTGGTCTTGAGATTCTTTAGAGCCTTGACTGATTTGTGACAAAGAAGATTAACTTTATCTCTACCACTGGGACCTTCAAGAAATTCTTTAGACAAGCTAAATCCCAATGAGACAGGTACCCTTCTCTTAAACTTGGGAAACTTGGGTCATGGCAATCCTATTCTCTGCACTGTTGTGTACATCCTAAGCCTGTAGAGAAACCTGGCTGTCCTATATTTAAAATTTTTGACAGTAGCATTGTAGCTGTGTTGGTTAAAGCATAGATAAGGCAGAGTTTGTAGGGAGAACTGACATTTTTTATTGTGCCAGGTGATATAGCTGAGAAAAAAAGTAGTGCTACAAGAATTTTTAATCCTTTGCAGTAACAGCAGAACAGAGAATACTAAGGAATGACAAAATTGATCTGGGATTTTCTTCTTCTTGGATGGTGGGGGGAAAGCAAAAGGACTTTTATCCTCTGGTGTGTAACTAGTGTGTACAGAGGTGAGCTGCCCACTGATAATTTTGAATGGATGATTGTGAGGAATGTGTCTAACAGCTATTCCCATAAAAACCACCTGAAAAGAGCTACTTTGGAGAAAATCTGGAGAATATAAAACTCCTCAGCACATAGGACTGTTGTATGCATCATTTTAGAGGGAGGGGAGAGGACAAGACAGGAAAAGTGAGAAAAGGGAGATAAAGAGTCCTAGGTCTTTTTGGAAGTGGAGAAATTTTGGCTCAAGTTCAGACAAGTTAGATCTACTTTTCCAATTTATTAATGTTCCAAAGCGTATAGCAGGAGATTTGCAAACTTTATCAGTATTGCCTTAACTACTCAAGAATTCTTTTAGTGGTCAGTAATTACTTTCTTTTGATTTTTGTTTAAAGCCATTCTCCCAGTACATTTCGGTTTTTTTTTTTCTCTGAAACTGTTTCAGGAATAACACACAAAATTTTTTTCTAAAAATACACCTAAAGAAACTAATGAAAAATCTGCTTTGAAATAGCACCTGAAATAGGGTAGTAATTCTTCCCATTCTCTCACTGGCTTGAATACATTACTGAGTGAGTGAGGTACTTGAGAAATATAGAGCTATATTGAATGTGTTTGACTTTCCAAATCTTTTAGCTGTGTTTATCTGCAATATAAAACTAACTCTGAGATGCTGGGTATTTTGTACATTTGATATTAGAATATCAAAACCTCCTTTTGAAGTACAAAGGTTTATTTGTAAAGCCTCAGTGATGAAGCATTTTATCAAAGCTTATGGGAGTGACAAAACTAAGAGAAATTTAGATTTTACTTTTGCTATAGAAAGAAAGAAAACTGTCAAGAGGAGTAGAAAACAGGCATGACTACATGCAGTATATTCTGTACAAGAATATTATAAAAGGTCTGATATTTTGATATGCTTTTCTTGTGATCTGTGCCTTGATCTCAAATAAAGATCAATCTACTAAAAGTAACAAATATACTAAATTTGAATATCTGAATGAATATTCACAAGACATGCATTTAAAAGAGGTTCCGTTCCAAAGGCTTCACTGTGTGACTCTGTAAAAGCTACCTAATACTTTGCATTTCTGTGAATGTTTCTGAATTAAGCAGGTTACACCTATTTCCAGCTTGCTAATCTGTCACAGTAGAAGCTGTCAGAAAAGTAAAAAAAAAATTCTTAGCTACTCACATGGCCTGAAGCTATTATATAAAGCTTCCAAATCTAAACCCTGTGCCAAGATCAATCCTCTCAAAGAATAAAAAATTAGGTAATTTTTAAAAATTATTATTATTATTATATTGAATTTGAGCTGTTTCTCTGCTTCACTAGTTCATCTACAGTCTTTTACAAATTTACTTTGATGTTATTTAAAACAAGGCCAGAGTGTCAAAGGCCACTGTTCAAACTCATTAAAGCTGGCATTGCAGAACTAAAATGAAATCAGGGACCCATGTCTCTGACCATAGGCTATTGGTCCACACCACTGCTGAGTGGAGTTTGTAAAGCTTTTGTATTTCCATAGAGTTTAAGGTCAAAGGGATTATTTCACCTAATTCAATCTCTTTTATATCACAGGCCTTTATGGCTCATAAAACCAGAGTCATGAGATCTTGATTAGACTTTGTTCCTTAGAACACTGACACAGCAGAGATCATAGATATTTTGGTGCCATCAAGACATCTGTCTTGGCAAGAAATTAGTGGGTGAGATATACTTCCAGGATTTCAGTAGAAAAGTACAGTCTGCAGAGTCGATGCTAAACCTCCAATTTATGTTTTACTTGGAAGACAGTTTTTCAGAGAAAATTTTTTCTGACACCAAAGTTAATATGTCAATTAAGAAAAATCCATGAGTACCATGACAACTTCACATGTCTATTTATTCTCTCTGTGGGAATCAAATATAGAGTTCCTAGACCACTACCCTTCATGGGTATTAAGTGTAATCAAAGAGAGTGTAAATATGTGAAAAGGCCAGATCAGATACAAGAATTTAAAAAAACAAAACTTCACTACAGTAATTCATCCCTTTCAAACTGCATCTAGCTTTGGCCAATTTATTGTTCTTCAGACAGAAAAAGTTCTCCATTCTGCCCAGGTAAAATTTAGGATCCATATGTAAAAACTTCACCCAAGAAGATGACAGTGTTTAACTGTGATGCAGGAAACTGCCAGTAATTCCTGTCTTTAATATGAAATGTCATAGACATATGAGACAGTTTGTCAACCTTCATCTTTTTAAACCCTAGAACTGGAAAGGATGAACAATAAGACTCATCAGCCCACAAATTCTAATGCAGTCCACACTTTGGAGGGATATAAAGATGATTTTTTTTTTTAAGCAGCTCTAGCCAGATCTCAAAAAGATTCTAGCCATATTGGCTGTTAGAACCTAGACTCTTTCAGTTTATATATATATATATATGTTAACAGAGACATTTTCCTTTCCTCACCTGTGCTAAACTTTAATTTATGAAAACTTCTGAATATGTTACCTTGTGTTCACTCTGTAATTTTTGAAGTAAGAGGTGTTGTCTGTAATTTTATGCCTTTTCTTAGATTGCAACTATTTCACAAGGTGATTGATTGTTAGAAAATTATGAGAAAGACCATATAAAAGATGTCTCTAGCTCATTAACAAAATCAAATACCTTATACTTAGGAATTATTAGAGAAAGGCAAATAGCTTTTTTTTTTCCAGACTACTCTGCACAGTTTTACCAATTTTGAGCTTAGAGAGCTGAAGATACCATTTTTATATCAGTTTCTTGACATTTTCTTCCCTGAACTTGCCTAGTGCTTTTTTTGGACCTATATAAACATAAACTTAACCATCCACAAAAATCTTTAAGAAGTATCTCAACTACAATGTTGTTGAGAATTACTTATTTTTTTGTGACTTCTTAATGGTTTCATTTGATGCCTCTAGTTCTTAATCTGAAAGACATAGTCAGTAGCTGATGTCTCTTCACATTCTCTTTTCCTCTCTGTTTTATACATCTCAGATTCCTTCCAGTCATCTGGATAATTAGCTCATAATTACTTTATCTTCTAGAATTTTATTACATAGTAGTAGTTCCACTAATTTATAGGGGATGGTTGTCAGGCTGATCTGTGTGTAATTTGCCATGATGACCTCATTTGTAAGTTGAATATATTAGGATAATGTTGACAGGACAATGCTGTCTTCTGAATGTTTTTAATTTTTCAGGATTTGTTAAAAAGTATCTTTAGTGGTTCATCAGTCTCCTAAACTACTTGATTTAAGGCTCTTGGCTAAAGTTTTTCAAGCTGCTGGTTTGAAAATACTATCTTTTAGTGACAGCTAGGTCTTCATTTCCTTTTTATCAGCATCACTCTCGTTGATATTTGCTGTTTTGCTATTAGAGCTGTAGAACAGAAGTATCTGCTGAACATATTCTTTCAGGAATTCTACCAACTGCTTCCAATAGTTGATCTATAACAAGTCTGAGAATTTTCTTTGTTTCTGTTGCTCAAAACCTCTTTTTCACTGGAAAGATTCAGATCAGTTTCTAACAATCAAGCCCTTTCATGTCAAAGATCTAAAATTCAAGCATCTGAATTCCCAACTCACCTTTGCAAATGTGGGTTAGGAACCAGACTGACTAAAATTTTGTACCACAGGGGCAGGAGGCACATGATTTTAATTAGAGCAGAAATTGTGATGTTCTTTTATAGCCATGTAAAATCAGAAACTTTTTTATGTTTTGCTTTTAACCTTTTTCTGTAAAGTTCTCAAGAACAGATTAAATTACAGCTAAAGAGATACAGAGAAATAAGTATTTTGTGCTGTAGTGTCATAGAAATATACTACTTCTTTTTAGTCTTCCAAAACATACACATAGAAGGTTTTGAAGACCTGATATAATTACACAACATTGTAGGTAAGGAAAAAATAAAACCCCTTTATCCACCAACAAGATTCCTTAATTTGCCTGGGATTCCTGGATGAAGGGATTGATCTTGCACAGCTATTTGTAACAATGAATAGTAAATATATTTAGATTTGACACAGAAAAATGACACTATAATTGGGAGTTTACTTTTCTTTATATATTTTCCAAAGCTGGAAGATCAGTTTGACATCTCCAAAATTTGGGAGGGAAAAATAGATCTGTTTCTACTTCCAGTTATTTTTTAATCTGCATGGTATGCTTAAACCTGTCAGCTAAGGCCATATTGTCCAGTTTTGATATGGTTCACTCTCTTTCATTGAAGTTCCAATACACTTTGTCAAAATAAATTACTCTGCTAAGGTGATTGGAGGCACATATCTCAGTTTATTGCAAACCTGGAAAACTGATTGTAGAGAAATATTCACACAACTTATTCACCTCAAATTAATAATGTGAACAAAAGAGAAGACACTTCTACGGGCAAACAAATGTCTCTTCATGGAAGTCTTTCTAAAATGGTAGTGGTACTGGGAATTCCAGAAAAACAGGCAGTCACTTGCAGTGTTGCCATTACTGGTCTTCTAGGCAGCAGTCTCAAGTGACTGCATTGCAGACCGTCTGTATTGGAGATAGAATTGATAAACTTAATGGTGTACAGGGCACGTGATGGCAGGATAGTGGAGTGCAAACAGTCATGAATTCAGGGAATAAGATATAAAGCCTTTTTCTGAAGTAGCAGCTGCCTCTATTTCCCTCATTATATCCTACTGTTCTCTAAAATGTATTCATTTTACCCACTCACAAAAAGTAGGCAGTTATACGGTATGCTTTTTTTCCTTAATTATCCACTTAGAACTCACAGGTATGCCCTAGACCCAACGCCGACCAGCCAAAGAAGCTGAGAAGCAGAGTTAATGATTTTGCCTTTCCAGAAAGTGAACAAAGCATTTGCTTTTCCTCTCTACATGCCCTTTTTATACTTTGAAGGATGAAAGATACATCTGATGGAAAGTCTTTGTGTGGAAAGTGAATTGTTTTGTAGATATAAACAGTGACTGCCACTCAGCTTTCAAAGAATCTGTGTTTGTATATATGTGTGTGGATGTGCATGTGGGTGTGTGCATGGAGGGAACAGACATGAGCTTGTGAAGTTAATGGTAGGTGGGGGATATTTTGAGGGTTGTATATATAAGTCTACAATGTCCTGACAGTAACTGAGAAAAATATAGAAGGGAAAAGGTGATCGATGTGGAAATCTAACAGGAGCAGAGAGGAGACTGAAAGAAAACTGTATAGGGAAAGAGGGAAAAGAATTAGGTAGGAAAATATGGCAAGATAAATACCAGAGTAATACAAATTTAAAGCGGGAACAGAAATATTTAAAAATAAAATGAAACCAAAGGGAACAAAGAAAAAAAGTCAAGAAAAATATGCAAAAAAACCCTAACACATGAAAGGAGACATAAGAGTTGAAAAAGTGTTGAGCAAGCTTGAGGCAAATAAGTTTTCTCTATTTTAAAATCTTAACCAGAAACATATTAGTAAAAGGGAAATTAGAAGTCTCCTATCTTATCTTGCCTGCGGCAATAATGGACCCAAGACTTAAATTATGAAGGAACATTATTTAGCAGAAATTGGTGTTCAGAAAGTGTTGGAGGCGGACTTATGGAGGATGCAGATGATCCAATATGGATTAACTACAAAGCTCACTTTATTAGTGGCGTTTCTACAATTATAGTATTCTCTAAGTGTACGTGCATTAACATTACTGGTGCTCACACACATAAACAATCACTTATCGGCTACTAGCTACAAACTACTGTCTCTGTACTTGTCTTCTGAGTTTCCACAGCTTTTGCAGGTGCTTATCTTTACAAGCACACAGAATCTAGCCAAGGCCATACTCTCTTTGCTCTCTCAAGAGACCCACAAAGCTAGCAGGCTCCCACAAGAAAGGGCTATGATTTCTTCTATTGTGAATGAATGCAAGTGTCAATAAAAAAATAAATATTTTTTCTGAGCTGCAAGATCGCACATTAGTAAACACCCTTGGTATCATTGCTACTTGGTTTTATCTACAGGGCCTCCTATTATATCGAGACACAAGTCATGCCTTTTTGGGATGTGCTGCTCTAAAGCAGAAAGCTGGGAGAAGCTGCAGTGGTTACGAATGATTAATGAAGGCCAGACTAGAGATATTTTTTTTTAATTGCTTCTAATATTCATTATCCTTCACTAAGCTTGTTCTGATAGCTTTCCAGCTTCAGGTCATAAAGATAAGGACACTGTTGAAGACACAGCACTAACTTTAAGGTCTTCATACTTCTGAACTAATCATGGAAGCCCACTACCTTGTGCATGTGGAGTCCTTCTTCCCAGCTATGAACCACTGCATAAATAAGATGGGACAGCATTCCATATTGATCACAGTCTTTCAAATTTCAAACTTTTTGGGTAGGTGTGAGTTACAGATATGTATATGTAAAAATGTGGCAAAACATAAGAGTCTATAAATTTTAAAAGAAAAATTAAACAACAGGAGATGCTAAGCGACAGATATAGGTTCGCTATTTTTGACCTCCAGGGAGTGGAACATGACTTTACCTTGACAAATGAGCATGATTTTACCTTGACAAATGCTATTTCAGGTTGTCAGCCTTCTACATGTTTAATATTATCAGAAATCAAAGTCATTGTAATTTTATTCTTCCTTACAAAGTTACTCCTTTCAATAGTTGTGCTTTTTCTCTAATAGGAAAGAATGCATTAATTAACTGGAACAGCTTCTGTCCTTTGCTTTAGCCATGCTAGTTTTTTTATGCTCAGTTATTTACTTAGACTCTTTAACAAGGCAAGTGTACAGTCTTTTTCTGTACCCATTTCCAACCCCTGTTGGTTATGAACTGTACTCTACCTGCGCTGAATACTTTTACTGGGATTAGAACTTGTCTGTGTATTGCTTTAAATATGTTTTTGAAGTCAGAAACTGTCACTTGCAACCTTCAAATCTTAATCTGTCACAATTTTATATTAATAAAGAGTGTTATTCTCTAAACTGTTAGAGTGAGACCTTCACAGGTATGAGCGGTAGCTGGCAGAAGGTAACACACTCAAATACATTAGGGAAACCTACTAAAGTGTCTCCCATAAGCTTTTGGTTCAGTCTCCTGAAAAGGGCAATCAAACTGCTTTCCAATTCAGTGGGACTGTTTGGTGGCGGACCCCCATAACTGGATGCTGACAGATTGGTCTGTCACAAGGGTCTTGGCTTTCCTGGGACATTGACAGACAAATAAATTGCTGAGCATTGAGGAAATCTCCCCTCTTCACATGGCAGTTATAAACAAATGTTAAGGAAAACACATAGAAATACTTGCTTATAATGTATGAAAATAGTCAACTCAATTACTAAGATTTATCCTGGTTACATACAAGGTGTATGAGCAGATCCTATTTAATATCCATATTTAAGACTAAAATAAATATGATGCTGATTATTTTATTTCCTACCAGTGATGGTAGTAGTTATTTTTTATTTCCTACCATGTGGTACTCACAGAAGAGAACCTTAAGAATGTACGTTTTGTTTTGGTTTTTTTCCACACTACCGTATTTCAAGGGTTATCTGCCTGATTTCATTTTTATTTAAATTTTCTTCTTATGTTTTTTCTTTCCCCCAATTCTGGTGTGTTTGAACTATGTGGGAAAGCAACTTGAAAGCTACAAGACCAGGAAAATAAAAGTCAAAGATAAAGGAATGGTAGGAGTCTTGGTATCACTTGTTATAGAAGGAAAAGAGAAAACAGAGCAAAAATGAAAGGAATTTTTGAAGGTGTGTTTTTTATTTACATTTTGGTGAAACAGTAGTAGCAATATGATTCTTGTTGGCATTAACTTGATTTAATATAAATTCTACCCCTTGGAGCCTATCGTTGCTAAAGCAGGGAATTTTTTCAGTGACTTTAGGTATATAAAGTTGCTTAGATTCAGTATTTATTTTTAAGGATAACACCAACAATAAAAAATCAGGTAGCATTTAGAACTCAAAATTTAAATCTTGGTTACCCACCTTTCTCAAAACATATGTATGCACATAATTCTGATTAATATTTCTTTTTTTTTTTTTTTAACATTTTTTCTGGATGGTCCTGTATTTATTTCCTGTCTTTCTCTCTTTGCTTTCTTGTTCACACTGATATCTCTCTTTTTATTTCTTGAGCAATTAGATAATTGAGCTTTATTCTTACTGTTTTACTTTTGCATTTATAATCAGGTTCAGCTGACCAAACTCTTCTAAAATTCACAAAAACTTGTGAAAATTACTTATCAACTTTACATGGCAGAAGGTTTTATATCAGAGTAGACTTCATACATGTTAGAATGGTTTTTTTAATTTGTATCACAAATCATCTATTAGAAAGTCAGAGGTAATATATATCTTCTGCATCATGGCGCTAGGTTTCTTTTCCAAATCCGCTATAAACAAGAAAACACAAAAAAGATCATAGTCTATTCCAATAAATGTGCTTCCTAAAATACAAAACAATGCTATTAAACTTCATAGTCTTCCAAGACTGACCTCTATGAACTTGTGTACACTATGTGGTAGGCCTATTGAACTTTCTCTCTTCCTGATGCCAAAATGTAGAGCAAATTAATAATTAAAATCTCATTAGTAAGTTTAATTTCATTGTTGGAAGTGGAAACTAACACATGGACAAAAAATTTTAGTCCTCCTCCATAATGGATGGATTTAAATTTTTAAGTTGCTTCAGATGTAAAGAGTGCAGACTTAGAAAATTAGATATTATTCTTTTCTCATGTGTTGCTGAACCCTGAAGAAAAAATACTACCCAGTGTAGAATCTTGGTTATGTTTATGCCTTCTCCCCCCCACATCTTCTTAGTAAGGTGTTATAGCTTGGTATCTCGTTGGAATTCCTCCCTAAAGGCTTGGAGCCAAAGCCCTAAACCTCAGTGAAGATAGTTAACAAAGGAACCAATACATATGCATATCCTGACATAAAGACTCAGACCAAAGGCCTTTGTTCTGTTGTCCCAGCCTGAGGGGAGGGGGGTG
>WBMV01002257.1:38158-110911 GCA_013396655.1 Campylorhamphus procurvoides
GGGGTGGTGGGGTGGTGGAGGGAAGACGGCTTGGCAGAGGGTAGTCACTGGGGGGCGGGTTTCTGTGGGTTTTTTTCTGTACAAGTCAAGAGCTCAGCTCTCAGCGGAGTGAGAGAGGACGGGGGACACCGATCCTGTCATCGCTGGATAGCTCGACTGTGTTTTTCCCCCTCTCCAACTCAACTGTTTTCATCCATGGGCAATTGTAGACACCGCAGAAGCTGCCATGAGGAAAAAAGGAGAGAGAGAGAGAGAGACCCTGTTTCCTGCCCCTGCAGAGACAGGATTTCTGCTTTCTTTCTTTCCGATTTCTCACGGGAGCTGACCTGAGGACTGTGCCTGCTATCACCCCTGAGGGAGAGCCCAGCCAGCTGGGTGAGACATTGTCACCTGCTGTCCGTAAATACAGCTGCACCCCCTGAGAGAGAGAGCAGCCAGCGGCTGAGGAGCAACATTACCACCTGCTGTCCATAGATATAATTGCATTTTCCCCTTTTTTGGGGGTAGCCAAAAGACCTTTTAACTGTCTGCCTTGTTGTTTGGGGGTGGAGGAGGGGTTTATTACAAACTGTTGTTGTTTGGTTCTTTCTGGATATATATATGTGTATTGTGGTTAAGAACAGTTATCCTTTCATATATATATTTTTTCTAATTAAAGTTCTGTTTTCTAAATTTAAAGGAGAGGGATTATTTCTTGGCCAATATAGATATCTTAGTTCTCCCCTTGAACTAAGACATAAGGGTAATTATCATTTTAGTGGAATGACCACATTAATTTTCTAAGGAATTAATCTTAGATGCACATCTACGTGTTGATAAAAATACATTTAAAACAATCACTCCAGAGCCAAGAAAAATTATCAAATGTGTCCATGCTTCCCACTGTATTTAAGAAAGTAATAGGTTTTTTTTGGTGTAAGTCAAAATGTCAAAACAAAGTATCAAATATTCCAGTGTGGCAGGAGAAAGTAATAGTCAAAATTCTGGACATTTTAAAACATTGGCAATGAATTTCAGAAACTGATTAGAACCTTTCTGTGTACTTTAAGCAGGAGTATAATATAATTGTATATTTGTCCTCTTTACTCAAAATGAGAAACAGCTAATCAAAGCTCAAACTTGTGTATTTAATCAACTGAGGATTTGTGTGTGAAATGCTCATTTACTGTCATTGTTTTTCAGTATGAAATATAAAAAAGGAGCTAGAAGATTGAGAGCAAGGAGGAGCTGGTCTGGTTTCAGAATGAGCTCTATGAAATTCAGGCCCTTTATTCTGGGAAGAGTAGAAAAGCTTGCATATGCATTTTAGGTGGTTAGGAGAGTCATTTTCCATACTACATTCAGAGCCCTGATGTTGCATGACTTGCATAAATACTAGACAATCCCCTTACTGTAATGTGAAGCACTCTCATTCCTTAAAGTGTTTGAGAAACAGAATCTTACATATTCCACCAAAGTAAAAGAAGCTTTAAAAGCAATCCCATGGACTTGGATTTAAAAACAATAACCATGGACTGTCCATGTTGTAGCAGAATCATGGCAATCCTGCTTTATCTCTGTTCTTAAATCAAAATGTTCTGAAAACGTTGAGTCAACTTTTAATGGTTCCTCAATTCTTGGTCTTCAGCAGATTGTTTGATATCTACTACACCAATCTTTTTATTAAGTGTGTTCTATATGCTGGGATCAGGGTTGTAGGAAACTATATGAATAGAGCTTAGGGTAGTAATGATGAAAGAGATACTTATAGTTGCTGCTGCTGGAACCTTCACAGTTTCCCAGCAGGGGACTACAATTCTGCTTGGGGTTGTTTATTTATGTGCAGTACATGGCAGGATCATAATTCTGGTTATAGCAATGAGAATTGGGACAAAAAGTGGCTGCCAAATAGGAAAACCCCTTCTGCACTAAAGCAGCTTCATGTGTGATATTTTGTCTGTTTAGAGTCATCCCTGTGGTCTGTACTAATGGCATCGTCGCCCAGGAGATCATTATCTGATGATTGCATCCCATCATGGATTGCTCTCAGTGATCTGAGTGCTGCTGGAAAATATTATTTTTGTAACACCTGCTACCTCCCTATCTCCTGTTGGAAATTTAATCCCTCTTTTGGCCTGATGCTTTGCTACATTTTTTACAGTCTGTTCTCTTCTGTAACAAAGTCGGTTTGGTTTCCCTTGTTATAGTAGCACATGTCTACTGCTCCTATCAACATTGTCTTGCTCATCATCTCTATATCAGTGTTACCAGATGTGATGTCATCTTTGCTGCTAGCATATAAATTACGTTGTTGATTCTTTATGGTTTCTTGCACTCTGAATTGAGTTATAGCAATCATGGGATCGGCTCTAAGAGAAGCTTCTGACAACTTGCCATTCCTGGAACCCATGACTGTCTTGTATTAATTCATCTAACACTCACTATTTCAGTGTTCAGCAAGAGTATGTCCTACTGTATTAACATCATCTACTGGTTTCATTACATCTGTCAATATTTTTCTGAAGGGACTTGCTCATAGATACTCCCTCTTACTACACATTTATTTTCATTTCTGTTTTTCCCTCTGTTACACTGTCATTGCTATGAGAACTGCCTATTTACATTTTATTGTGTTGGGCAGGTTGTTATATTTGTATCAAAATATAGCTGGGATAAAAATTTCCATTTTCAAAACAGAATTTTAAACCCAGTATTTTTATGTTTTTACATACACCATATACTTATAACAAAGTCCTAGGGCTGGATTTGCATATGGCTTGTATTAAACTTCCTAAACCTCCTGGAAGTTGTCCCAGTACTTTCTTAAAATAATTCTTTTATTTTTTCTTAATTAGAAAAATATTTGAAATGTATTAAAATATTAAAATAGTGTTAAGATAGTATATGTTTTATTTTATGGCCTCATTCTAGCTAGTCTCAATTTTCTTTATCCATATTTTTGAAGGACTAATCATTCTTATTCACTGAAGTGAGGGTTTTTTCTAACATTTCACATTAAAAGTGTGGAAAATTATACAGTTAGATGCTATTCTTTTTTGTCCAAAATAGCTACATAAAGAAAGCCCCATTTTGAAGACTTTCAGGCTTCTGAAATGTAAGAAGAAACAGAATTTTAAAAAGAGACAACATCTAAAGACTGATTTTCATCCCTCTGAAACCTAAAGCAAAACACAGTCTTAAGAAAAGCATCTTAGATGAACAGTGCACATTAAATTGCAAACTGAGAACTCATGTTATAAAACGTTTTAATTTTTAGAACTGTATGCCAAAATTACCGTGAACTTTTATGCAGGTTGTCCTTTTAGAGGGCTTTTTTGAAGTTCCCCTTTAACTGGCTTTATTAAATTCAAAGGAAATCACATCGCAACTAAAAGTAAATGGCATTGATTCAGAAGACTACAGCTTCTTACAGAAATAATTTTTCCAATCTCCTTTTGATCCAAAAAAAAAAAATAAAGCAGAAAAAACTTTAAGCTCTCAGCCATTACTAAAACCTATAAAAATAGCCTTTTGTAATAAATTAATTGTGTTTCAGTTCATGTATTCATTCAAAACTGTATATGCAGAATCACAGTGTGACCTGTAAGTATAACATTGAGTTCTATTTGTAAGTGGTAGCTTGAACAAAGATAGGTTAATTTTTGCTTCTGAACATTTTAAACCAAATTACTGTTTTAAAATGATGCCAGAGGGGAGAGGTATGAACTATTTGACTCAGCTATTGAGAGCTATGATTTATAATTTTGTTCTGAATCTTCCTGGAAAGCCAAATAGACGGTTCTTTCAAAAATTAATTTGCTGTCAAACTACAGTTAACCATTGGTAAAGAGGGATTTGGGTGGGATAATTTCTGCTGCGTACCGGAGGGAAGGAATGGAGAACGTCCCAGCTGATGGTAGGGTGCAGGCTAGAACTAATTTATTCATGGAGCATGGGACTTATATAGGGTCAGGGAGAAGCTTGGAAAGTGGGAGGAGTTTGGGGGCGGAACTCAGCAAGGAGGGGAAGGGCTTACAGGGAATGAGGGGAATACAGTCGGGGTGTGGCCAGCCTCACTTGATGGCGCTGGGTTACATCACAAGCCAGCCAATGAGAAAATAGGGAATACACAGACAAAACTGGTAACCGGGTAACCACCACCAATCAGAATACAGCATACAAATACAAGGGGAATAGCTATCTATCTAATACGATAAATCAGTAACTATACTACAAAACATCTTTTAAAACATGAGCTTATGAGTTCTGAGGTAGCTGTCAGTTTGCGGTATTGATCACTTGATAGAAACTGTTCATCCTGTTTGTTCTGGCAGCCTTTGAGACAAGTGTTCTCTGACAAATTTCGATTGCATTGTCTTCTCCCCCTTCCCCTACTCCCCCCCTTCCCCCTGAAAATATCAGGCTGATTTTTGTGGCAAACTGGAGTTCTGGCCTGTGGGGGGGGATTAGGTAGTATATGCAGTGAAGGTCATGTAGAGTTTTCTTTCCTCTTGATGATCTGTTTAGCAGGATCTGTCACACAGTAATCCTCAAAGGGTACCATTTTCATTTCTAAAATGTTCAGAATGGCTATTAAATACTGCAAATTGAATTAAGGGCCAGTTGCTGGAAACTTTTGCTTTTTTTATTTCTATGAAAATGCAAAATCCATCTTTGAGCCCATGCTTTTCCAAAAATGCTTTTAAACAGTAAAATCATCAGACTTTAAATAAAATGAGAGTACCTATGAAACCTTCTGCTTGCCATACAACAAAAAGAAGAGAAATATTTTCTTTGGAGAAAACAGTAAGATTCTTTGGTGATAAGTATCCATCTGAACACAAAGATCAAATTTTAGGGTCAGCTGAAGTTGATAGAAGTTATTTGAGGCTGTTTGTTAATTTGTGAAGCTACATTTCAGTTGAGTGATCTGATCCAGTTGAACTGGATGGGAAAAACCCCAAACCAAACATTTTCTTTTAATAATAGGCCCCTGTGTTCATCTGCCTTTGTCAGAGAGTGCCTCATGTTCAATTTTGCTTTAAATACTTGCCTTTGAAACGTGTCTTTTATACAGACATGCAGGTATTAGCCCTGAGATGAGTATCTCTCACTTGTACAGCTGGAAGTTTTGGTTTCATCAAAATAAACTACCTTTTGTGGACAGAAATCTGATTGTTCTTTATTAAATACTATATCTTCCATGAATAGGAAATGTCTCAATTTTTAAAGAAACATTTAAAGACTTTTTTTCTGATACAATTGATTTCTTTTCAATGTTAAAATTCTATAGCAGCAGGCTTTATAGGGTCTTTAGTTATGTTTTTCTTTTCGTCAACAACAGTCTTAGTTATCATAATGCAACAGATCTCCTCGAGCCCATCTTTCATGTTTTTATGCAAATTAAAGTATAAAACCAAAGTTTATTTATATTAACTTGAGACTTAGCTTTGAAAGCCAGTAGCACGGTGTTTCTCCTAGTTTCTCCCTGTCTTAGTTCAAGGGAGAACTAAGATGTCTATGTTGGCCAAGAAATAATCCCTCTCCTTTAAATTTAGAAAACAGAACTTTAATTAGGAAAAATATATATAGAGAAAAGGATAACAGTTCTTAACCACAATACGCATATATATATATATATATCCAGAAAAGAACCAAACAACAACACTTTGTAATAAATCCGTCCACCCCCAAACGATAAGGCAAACAGTCAAAAGGTCTTTTTGGCTACCCCCCAAAAAGGAGAAATGGAATTATATCTATGGACAGCAGGTGGCGATGTTGCGCCCGGCTGGCTGGCCTTTCTCTCAGGGAAAATGGCAGGAGTACAGTTGCCAGGTCAGCTGCTGTGGGTCCAATGATGAGCAGTAGAAACTCAGTCTCTGCAGTGTGGAAAAATAGGCATGTTTCTCTTCCTCGTGGCAGTCTCCGTGGTGTTCTCAGGTGATCAGCGAAGCCGGAGAGCAAAAAGACACAATCCTGCTGGACCTGGTGTGTCCCATCCTGCCTCCTCTGCGCCAAGACGCCAAACTCCTGACCTGTGCAGAAAAAAAAAGCAGAAACCCCGACCCCTTCCCCCACCCTAGCCCATCTTCCTCCCTCTCTCCACCTGGGAAGAGATCAGAACAAAAGGCTGGCTAAGGCAGATATGCACATCCTTTGTGTCTTTTGTTAACCATTTTTACTGACACTAAGGCATTGGCTCCAAGCTTTTTGGAAGGAATGCCAACTTAGGTTTGGAACTCTAACACTCCCAAACTGAAATTTGTTCTGATTTGACATATATAGCAAATTTTTTTGCAGCTACATTCCACACTATTCCTTGCCTCTTTATCAGACTACTTTCTATGGTCTTTTTTTAGTGTTTAGTGTATACAGTGGATACATTGGTGCTGTGGGTTTCTGATTAGGTCTTTTGATAAGAGGAAGGGTAGCTTCTGTTGGAAGCTGCTGGAAGTTTTCCCTATCCTATAGAGCAGGGCCAATGAGAGCTAGCTCCGAGGAAATCTTCCTGCTTTTGAATCATTAGTTAACGTCTCTTAATGAGAAGTTATTTAAGAATGGAGGAGTTGTTGCACAGTCAGAAAATTTGCAGCCGTGGATTAACAAGGCAGACATCAAGGTCAGTGCAGGAGGAGAAGGAAGGATGGGACCCCATGGAACATGGAAAAGACTCAAAGCTACAATTCCCTGACAACCATGGTGATGACCATGGTGATTACAAACTGTCCACTTGGAGCCCATGGGATCCATTGAGTAGCAAAGACCCCCCTACCAGAGCAGGGGGATGCATGAAGGAGGCTGTTACCTCGTGGGAGGCTCAAAGATGGAGCAGAGTCCTGCAAAAGATTTGTGGCTAAGACCCATAGAGAAATCCACGCTAAGCAGGTACAGCCAGCTTATCAATAAGAGACTGTACCCCATGGAATGACCCATGAGAGAGCAGAGGATCTTTCTTGTGGGGGGGACCCCAGGGAACTCAGGGGAAGACTCAGAGTTTTGATTTCCCTGTGAACATAGTGATGACTGTGGGGAAGCAAAGCTGAACCATTTGCAGCCCACAGGAAAGGCTGCCCGAGACACCAGATTTGGCAGAACTGCTGCTTAAGTCTTGGACTTACATCTGCAAATGTCTGAAAGCAACAACTGACTGCAAACTTTCCATTCCTTGTCCCCTACACCATTGGGGGAGGAGGGAGAGCGTGGACAGACCAAGAGGTGGTGGAAACATGTTTCTAAAAATGTTTATTTCTTATTTCTAATTCTTAGTTTTTTAGTAATAAATTTAAGCATTATTCTAAGTTCTGTTTTGCCCATGGTTATTATCAAAGCTCCCCTTTTGGCTACTATCTCTGGTTGCAAATTCCTAGCTGTTTTTTTTTTTTTTCTTTTTTTACCTTTCCCTCTGGAAGGCAAAAGGGGGTAGGGGGGAAGAAAGATCTTGAAGCAGTTTTGCTGGACACCGGGCATACAGCTAGGGCCAAACCACTACAATTGGTTAAAAATATTTACTGGAATAATTTATATATTCTGTAAAATTTTATTTTAAATGAATCTATGGAAAAATAAAAAAGCATTTTCCTTGTTGTTTTACCAGCAGCTTCATCATTGCTAGCAGGCATAGAATGTGTATATTAGATAGAAGCCATGACATAAATTATCGTATTTATGAATGTGTTCTTCAGATTTATTGATCCTTGAGAATGTCCTCAACTTTTATATTGCTTCATCTTTGTTTTGCTTTGTGGGAAACAGTAAGTTTCGGAGAACAGTGGTGTATTTAAAAATAATAACTAAAAATAATAATAAACCATTAATAATATGAATGACAATATGATTAAATGCACTGCAGACTGGAACATCAGTACCATTTCAATAGAAAAGAGAATTTCCTGTGATGCCCTCCTGTAAAACCACCATCACATTTTCTCAATGCTATTAATAATGAAGAAGGGTGCAACACAGCTCATTAGCTACCGCTATATGTTTTTCACTCCAGACCACTGCTACTAAGTGGCAGGATTAGATACAAAGAGATGTAAACAGCAAAATTTATGTACTTATCATATTCTATACAATGCTTCTCTCCCTGATAGAATTTTCTGCTCTTCCCTCCATGGAATGATAGAATATTGGGCTGCTAGGTGGCATTTTTTCCTTTTCAAATGGCAGTTAATAAAAACTTTAAACATGCCTATATTTCATATAAGAAGGGGAGAGAATAAATAACTAAGAGTCTAAGACAAGACCTCAATATAAATTTCTTTTCAAATACCAGTACTACTTTACTGGAGTTAAATGCTTGATCAGAAACACTAACATAGGTAAAATTAGCGTGAATTTTGATCTGAAATTTGGCTTTCCCATGCTGCGGTATAAATTTTACTCATAAGAGGTCAGATCTTTAGAATTTGGTTTTGAATCCCCTGCTGTGGTACAAATTTTACTTGTAAGAGGCCAGATCCTTAGAATTTGGTTTTGAATCTGTTCTTCAGCATGGATTCTCTTGGATTTTTAGAAGGACATTTCTACACAGATCTCGCTTTGAAAAGGAAAAATAAATAACTTTCATATGGAAAATCATTGGTTATTCATTGAGATGATGTTTGTTTTGTATAGTTTAGAGAAAATGCTGTTGTCCAGAGCAGCTAGTTGGAATGAAAGATATATGTACCTCTTCTATCTTCTTCAACACTTCACATATTGGTATTTAGCCAAACTCAGGCTTTCTCTGGCTATCTTGAAATCACTGAAGAGCTTGAGGAGCACGAATGTAGCTTCATCATCTTTGTAACTACCTTTCCACGACTTGTATATTGCTATTGGATTGCCCCTTCTCCTGACTAAACAAGCCCACCTTGTAGGGAAATTAACAGGCCTTTGGATTTCTTCACAGAGCAGGAGGAGTATGGCCTTGGCCAGATTCTGTGCTCGTAAAGATAAACAGCTTGCAGGACTGTGAGAACACAGGTGCAGCTGAAGACAAGCTGCACAAAGACAGTAGCTTTGTAGCTGTGGCCAATGAGTGATTGTTTATGTGTGTGAGCACCAGTAATGTTAATGCAGGTACACTTAGAGAACACTATAATTGTAGAAACGCCACTAATAAAGTAAGCTTTGTAGTTAATCCATATTGGATCGTCTCACTGCTCCATTAGCCCGCCTCCAACACCACCTGTCTCAAAATGTATTCCTTTGGTAGCCTTTGACTGAACTGTCTAGGCTTTTTCCACATACTCAAAAGTGGACCCAAAGGGGAGCTCAGTGTTGCAGACATGGCAGCACCAGCATTGCATAGACGGAGTAACAGCTCCTCTCAAACTGTTTCCCACACTCACCCAAATGCAACCCAATGTGCGGTTTGTCTTACTTGCAGTGAGAGTTGGCTCATAATTCTTTCCTGCACCTACTGAAGATGCGTGGTCCTCTTCAGGAAAGACAGCATTTGTTTCCCCAGCCTGTATCAACCTGTTGTGTGCCTGTCTCTGTGGGAATAGACTCACGATATCAGAAGTGGAATAAATCATGTAGGAGATGGGTCTCTGAAGAAGATGAAGAATCCAGCCAGAATGCCTCTTTTACTGTATTGTAAAATGGAGCTTTTGCTTTTTTCCCTGAGTTACCCTTTTCCTTCCCCAGACCCCTTGAGAGAAAACACTTAGTATGCAAGAATATACCTTGGTCAGGTGATGTGAAACCTCCCCTTATTGGTCTGTTGTTAACTCTTTCCCCATTGGTTCTTCAATGCTTGAATCCTATAGGTTGTGACCAGCCTCCCCTAACGCCCTTTATATACCCTGGCCATGTCAATAAACCCTCTCTCTCTGCTTCCCCCTCCTGCTGCCACTGCCGGCATGTCTGGGGACCACGTGATCGAGGGGGGACAGGAAAGGGGGGAACGAACCTCCCAGTGGCCGCATGTCTCACACCAAAACTTACTGCTGCTGCTTACTTAACCTCATGAGATTTTTTGGGGGCCAACCCTCAGATTTTTCAGTCTCTCTATCAAGAATCTGCCCTTTGTCACGTCAAAGAGTTCTCTAATATATTGTCATCTTCAGTCTGTGTCACCAACTGGTGATGAAAATTCTTCGAAATGTGGATCCCATGTTCCAGCATTGGCTTATTAACAGCTGCTAGCATGCGCTGGGTCATTTGTCCAGCCAGTTCGTGTTCCAACACCAGTTTGCTTGGTCAGCTCAAACATCCATACTTTACAAATCAGAGGGCTGTGGGAGATAGTCTGAGTATCTTCAAAGTAGAGAGTCCACAAAATATTATTTTAAAGAAGTATTATTAGGAAAAAGAAAAAGCAACTAAATCAACAGCAGTAAAATATTGTAGAAAGAGGAGAGGGCTAGAGAAAGTGACAGAGAGAGCTGGAACATCACTGATGACTGCTACCATCGAGAATGAGGAAGGGAATGAGTGTTTCCTTGCTCTGGTATGATATCTCAGTGGGATTTGCCAATATTTTCTAACTGAGTTGGATGAAGAGTTTGCACAGCAGAACTGAAGCTGTGTGGGGCACTCAGCTGCTTGTTATTTCTTATGTGTGTTATCTCAGCTCCCTTTCTATGTCATCAAGATACTTATTGGGTTTAATGGTCTATATAGCCTATAGGGCTCTGCTGCAAGAAACTTGCGAGAGAAGGTGTTACAGAACATACATTAACTACTGAAAGGCCATACAGAAAATTCTTTGGGCTCTTCAAAGATATGAATTGCTGTTGCAACTGTGTCCGTGTAGTAATAAAGAGCATTATGCACTCTAGTCAAATAGGTTTAGTGTGCTGAATTCACTGCAGTAGGGATAATTTAATATGTGAAAAATGTGTCTGCAGCAAAGAAGAGTAATAAACTTTCCTGATTGATAATGCAGTAGAGAAAATGTACTGTCTTTCTGCTCAGCTGCCAAGAGCTGATTCATAAGCAATGGAAGATGTGGAAGCTTCACATGTATTAACAAATATCCCCCATACTGATTTACAAAGGTTGTCAACATAAGACAGAAGAGGCCCTGATATTTGGAAGGCTTTAGGAGACAGATTATGCTACTTAATTCTGAATTCTCTTTCAAATCAGTGCTGATTTTCCAAAATGTAGACTAAATCAAAAAGTGCCCAAGTTATGCAGCCCGTGACTGTGAGCATCTTGATCTTTTTGTAGGCTCCCTGATTGAGATGTGAATGCTGCTCTTTGCTGTGACTATCACAGCATCTGCCACATTCTGGAAGCTGAGAGAGAATTCAGGAGATGGGAACAACACTTCCCTCCTGTCAAGCGTTCTTCGTCACCCCTCTTGGAGGAATATTGTATAAAACTGAAATCAAGCATCTCTCACAGCAGCCTTTCATTTTAACCAGTGATGTCATGGGTGCTATTTATATCACTGGGTAGAACACATGGTCTTTGCCTGTTTTATGACTGGAAAAATGGGTATATATATATATATAATTTCCATCAGTGAGAGCACAAAGAATGGATAGGATATGAAGAACTAAGATTCCTGCTTTTTTGAGGAGGATGGAGCACTTGAATATTTACTTTCTTATACTTTGCAGAAAAATATATTTCTGACATTTCTTCCAAATCAGCAACTTTTTTCAGAATATTGCCACTGTTCAGTAATTAATATTGATATTATTAATCTGCTCATTTGATTTGCTACAAAAGAAAAGAAATATCAACCATGATATGCTTAACCAAGTAGTTTTTAAGTATTTGAAATGGAAAAGAGAACAACCTCTAAACCAAGGGCATATATATGAAACAAAATATGGCATTTATAATATTGCATGTGCATTTTTTCATTGAAAATTTCATTTTTTCATCTCGTCCAATTTAGCTTTAGAATCACTTCTATACTAGATGTATATTTATTAATGGAAATGTTAGGGCAAGAGTAATTTAATGAAGCATATTTATTTTTTAATAAATGGTTAGTACATTGAAATTTAAAAACAATCTTTTACAGAGAATTGCAGATTGAGTCAGTGTCTGTATTTATATGCTAATAATTCTTGGGAAAGAAAGCAGAATTAAGACATAACACATAATTAAGAGAAAAATTGTAATAATCCTATAACTCAGAAGTAAAGCACAAACCATTTGTGCTGCATAATAGAGGTGTTAATTATGTACTTTCAGTGTAACAATTCTTAAGTAACTGTTCTGGCACTGGCTATAACAGAGAAGTCCCAGTGAAAACTCTTGAAATAAATTAATCCTCTTCAGTTATAATTTTTGAAAGCTTATTCCTTATGATCTGGTCTGTGCATTTACCTTGAGTAGAATTGTTTATCAGTAAATATTTCACATGAAAATATTGAATTCTGCAAAATGCCTACCATTGTGCAAGGTGTCTGCCATCCCACTGTCTTAAAAAAAATAATCAACCAGATTTGGATACTGGGTTTTAGGGAGGAAGAGTTATATTTATTGTCTTTTCCTAGATTCTTACATACATCATTGTTTCTTTTTGCACTATTGTAGTGGTTCAGAACAGAACTGATGCTTCAAGCTGATACAATGGTTTCTCTGCAGAGACATGGTCTATTGTCTTAGTTCAAAGGAGAACCAAGATATCTATGTTGGCCAATAAATAATCCCTGTTCTTTAAGTTGGAGAACAGAACTTTAATTAGAAACAATATATGTAAAGGAAAGGATAAGAGTTCTTAACCACAACAAATATATATATATATACAACAACAGTCCGCAACAAACCCCTCCACCCCCAAGTACCTAGACAAAATAGTCTGAAAGGTCCTCTTGGCTACTCCCCAAAAAGGGAAAATGCAACTATATCCACGGACAGCCGGTGGCGCTGTCGCACCCACCCGGGCTCTCTGACCTGTTGGTGCAGATGATGGCTGTGGTCTGGTTAGGAGTGATAGTTGCAGTCTGATCAAGGGTAGTAGCTTCCTCCTGTCAAGGTCCTGCTGCTCCTCTGGATCCAACGAGTTCCCTAAGGTCTTCTGGATCCCGTTTATGTACCCTCAGGGAGCACCCAGTCCCTCCCCCAGGGCGGGGACTCACACAATGGGTGATTAGCTCTGTGAGTCATAGGGTGTTGTTGAACCGGTGATGGCCCATTAGCACCCACACCCCCTCAGGCCGGGTGTGGAGGTGCTAACAGCTTCCTGGGCAGATACTGCAAATGGTCCATTGTTCTTGGGGAATGAATAGAGGGTGTAGAATACATACCTTTAATCACCCCCACACAATGATAACTGGTCCCTCCTGCTGAACTAGGACATCTATGCAGGGCATTAGCCAAGGAACTGTACTCTGAGATGAAAAACTAAGTCACTTCTGTCCTACACTCACTGGTTATTAACTGTGATCTGTGTGGCTGGATCAAAATAGAATGATGTCTCTTCCAACTCAGATGGAAATTAATCTCACAAAAACTGAAGAAGTCTCCTATTCTATGCAGAAATTTTAAGCAAGTCATTCCTCAGCCTCTTAAAAGAACTCCTAAGAATAAACTTGATCTTCTGAAGTAACAAATATTCTTTGTAGTGGTTTTCTGGTGGTTGTGGTTGTTTGCTGATTTTTTTTTCCTTTTGACAAAGAAACTCCAGGTCCTCACTTGAGTATTTTTGCAGTAAGTTTATTTCACAAAAGTGTTTTCCCACCTCTGGAGCAAAAATCGATATATGATATAAAGAAATGCCAGATGATCTCCACAGATCTGCCTCTTTTGGTCTTTGAAATATGTCATTCATAAAAAAAGCCTGCCTACTGAGTTTTTCTGAGGAACACTCTGCATATTGCACAAACACACTGATGTCAGGATCAAATAAGAAAAACTTAAAAAAAATGAAACAGCTGGACTCTACAGATTAAAGATTGATATGTGATACTAGAAAACAATTCAAAAGAAAAAAATGCACCAGCTGACTCAATGTGTGTGTATGCAACTTTTGCGTCATAAATTATATACTTGGGATTGGAGGTAATTTTACATGTAGAGATATGTTCTGATGAACTGTAGCTTTCTGCTGGTTGACAGTACTCAGCATTGTGAAATATTTTTTTCATGTTTCTCTGCATCTGGTCCACTACTGTAATATTTGTATCCAGGTGTTAGAATGCTCTTCAGTATGCAGCAGTAACGCAGCAGTAATGCTCCTCATAGCAGCTGACAGTCTTAATCAATGCTTTTACTAGAAGCTGTGCATAAATTTATTGTACTTGCTGGGACTAAAATCTACCCTCAAAGGATACTGCCTTCTAAACTTTGTTTTGAAAATCCAAGTGGGATGACAACTGAGCGATATGAAACATACTACTTATATGCTCTGTCTGAAGGTACAAAGTTAAAGCTACTTCTTAACCTGTAAATTGTCCAATAAAATAGCAGAAGAACCCAGCTTTGCGTAATTGATGAATGGTGGTGGTTTTGGTACAAAAAAAATTGTCATTAGTAGTAGAGCAGCTAGAACACAAAAATTCGCTGCTTTTGTCACTGCTTTCCTCAGATCGTCCTTCCTTTTTTGCCTTGCAGTTGCTTGCCATCCACTGTGCTGGTGAAATATTTTCTTCTGGGGTTACCTAACCCCTCTACTACTGATTTTTTGACTGTGTTCTCTGCATCCCCCTATTCATCTTATGCACTAATGTGAACTGCAATTCTTATGTCAGGTGGCCTTTCAGCTATAGAAACCTTTAATGCAAGCATTAAAGAAATAATTTCAGTGTTTGTCGTATTCACTTTAATAATTCACAGTACCTTTTTTTTTCCCTTAATTCTTTTACAGGGCAAAATTCATAGAATTTTTTTTTTCATTTTTGAATACCTTCACTTTCCAACAAGTCAAATTATGTATCCAAATATTTTCTGACCTGTATAGTGATTATATGGTGCATTTGAAAATTAGCCCACAGTTTCTTTCAATATAAAATTGAAAGAAAGCATTGCCAAGAAAGCCTTTCCTATACTTCACTATTTTGTACATTAAAAAGGTGTAGGATTAGCTGTTTGAGTAACAGGGTTTATAAGAAGCAGATGATCAGAGAGATTGAAGACAAAACTTTAAAAATTACCAAAAGAGAATCCTTAATTAAGAGAATTCTTAATCCCTTGATTCATATGTGGGATATACCAAAAATGAAATGGGGGAAATATTTCAAGTAATCAGTATTTGAACATAAATGCCAATTAACATTTTCTTTTGGTGTAAGTCCCATGCAGCTACATTCTGTTCAGATTCCTCACACAGATAGAAAGTGCCCTCCCATTCAGAGCAGTAGTAGCAGCTTTACAGTGAAGTACTGATTAAACTTCAAAAGGTGATAATACAGCTATGACCCTTGAAAGGCTGATTATTCTGTATAGCATTTACAGTTATACCAACTGGGATGAAAATTATGAAGTTAATGAATCCTTGGGGTTCAGGGCACATGGTGAGTACTAATTGGGATCAAGAATAAGTTTCATCAAAAGCTGTAACACTGAGAACTGAGCAGCTTTTTGGATAAGGGGTTTATGCCTCTTACTCTAAGAAACAACAGTAGCTATTAGTGGAGATTAGATGGAAGATTATGTGATTACTTGGTTAGATGGTATGTTTACCTTAAAAATACAGAGAGAAGATATTTCTGTGTTAAACCGAACAACCAAGACTTTTAAGGAGGTTACACAAGAGAAACTAGCACCTTTCTTCTTTTTATCAAATATTTCAGAACTAGAAGAAATGGCATGAGTCCTAAAAGCACCTAAATGTTCAATTCTTTAAGACCTCAGTTACATAATTTGGAATTATAGCCTGTTAAAATATTAACTGGGCTAATAATAAATTCTTCACTCCACATGCATGCTGTTTTCCCATTTTCTAACCAAGATTATAGCTATAGCAATAAAGGGTAGAAATAAAATGTAGCAATAATCGACAGTAAGGAAGAGGAGCTTTCTGAAGGCTTATTCTGGAGATTCACCTCATCCAGCAGGTCAAATGAAACCACCATGAAAATGCCTTTTTAATTGTTATTCTTGACCAGGAAATGACTCCCTGGCTGACTCCACAAGAACATTTAATGCATAAGACCCTAGTAGGGTTTTGCAGATGGACCAGAGCTTTCTCTGCCTGTGCTGAACAAACTAGACACAATCTGTGTTACTGGCAGTTCCAGAAATGAAACAATAAAAACTTGGAATGGTCTGCAGGAGACTACAAGGACTGGCTCACAGTCTTGTAGCTCAACATCATGTCTTTTAAGAAATAAGAGGGGAAAATCTAGGTTTGTTTTAAATTTTTCAAATATGAGAGAATCTAGAACATCCCTTGTTAGCTTTCTTCACTGGTTATTAATTTCTACTGTTTAAAACGGACCTAATTTCTATTTTCCAGTCAAGGCATATAGTTGTGTCTTAGCCTGCTATGTAGAAACACCCTCTGGAGTAAGATACAGTCTTCCCATTTTTGTTCTTATAGATCTCTTAAGCTTGCCTTTGATGAGCTAAATAGATTGAACCTATTAAGTCTCTTTCTGTAAGACAGAATTTTCAGTCTTTAAATAATTTCTGCAGCTTCTTACTGTCTTAAATTTTGAAACATATTTTTAAGCATGTGGAGAATACATTTGGATACATTATTCCAGTAAACATCACAAATAATACCATCACTTTATTTTTGTCCAGTTGTCCACTTGCTAAATACTGCTAAATACCATATGAATTATTTCAACAACCTTCTGAAAAATCAATCTGAAATGGACATTTCGAAAGACTTTTTTTTTTTTTTTTTTTTTTTTTCTCCAGAGTCACTAGAATAGGATTATATGATTATAAGCATGACCTATAATTTTGGTTTTTGAAGAATGACATTTAGGTCAGATAAATTTTAAATACATGGTGCTTAATGAGTTCTGCAATATAAGAGCAGTTCACTGCCTTACTGGAACAATATTAATAACTTCTAAAACATTTTTTAAAAATGTTTGCCATAGAGCCTTTGTTTGGAAAACCTTAGCAATAGTCTATGCTTTTAAAAAATGTGTGATACAGACACTTAATATGACTGGCAGAGGAAAGGTTGTTGCGCAGACGGTTGTTTGGATGCAACCATTATATAGTAGCTGGTGGTTGTCTACTGTGTAAATGCGCACAGGCTATTTCAAGCATAATGAGGGCACCTTACAGACAGAATGAAAGTCCCACTCATCCTTATACCCTTTACAGAATTTGCAAATTCAGCACAATTTTCTTTTTAGTATAGCATTTTCACATTCAGGCTCAGTTGGGAGAGTTGCAAGTTCAACCTATATTAATTACTACAGTGCACCATGACTTAGTGGTTTACTTTATAATGGATAATTCTAAAATGGGTGGAGAAGAAAATATCCTTGATTCCCTAGCAAATCACACCCAATGTCTCTATGAGGAACTGAAGTGGATGTTTGTGAGTTCTGAACATGACATGACAGAGTACATCTCATATATATTCTGTTCATTTTCTCTATTAAATAACTCAAAAATAACTGCTTGAAAAAATCAAATGTGATTGTATTGAGCCTTAACAATGAAGCCAAGTATGAAAAAAAAAGTCTTGGTATTTTAACAACATATAAGGATTTTAATGTGTTTGATGTGTTCTTCTTGTATTAAAAAAAAAAAATTAGTGAAAGATGTCTTATTAAATGGATATTTCAATTAGACTGAATGGATTCCAGCAAACTAGA
This sequence comes from Campylorhamphus procurvoides, assembly GCA_013396655.1. Taxonomy (NCBI): domain Eukaryota; kingdom Metazoa; phylum Chordata; class Aves; order Passeriformes; family Dendrocolaptidae; genus Campylorhamphus; species Campylorhamphus procurvoides. Next base: position 55,825 of record WBMV01002257.1, read on the forward strand.
TTAGGTAAAGGATGATTTAACTTTACTTCAGCCAAGCTACTACTGAAGTTGACAGTTGAATTAATGATGTTTGAGCCAACAGCAAGTCTTTTAAGGTCAGGTAGGTCCAGAGGGACTTGGTCCAGGAGGCAAAAAAAACAAATAGCATCAAATCAAACAAGTTATAGCCTCCACTGGACAAGTTCCAGACGTGACAGCTCAGGTTCAAGGAAGATGTCTCCTAATAGATATTAGGAAGAAACAGCTCAAATATATTCTTCAAACTTTTTTTTTTTTAATTAAAGAAAAATGGAAAGTGAACATTTAAAAATACAAAATATTTTTTTGTCCAAAGTATAATCAAATCCTCAAAAGTCTGACTCTGGAAATGAGTACAATTTCTCTAATTTTATAAGATCTTAATGAATTTAAAAATCACATTATTTACTTTGACATATCATATCTAACATAAGTAATTATGCCCACAAATATGCTTTAAATTAAGCAAAACCAAATTGAAGTAGCCTGTTCAGCCCCAGATTTTTCATATGGCTTATGAAATACGCATGTTTTTACAAAACATGCTCGCACTGTGTTTGGTTCACATAATCACAGAGTTGTGCAGTGTGAACAAGAGAGCTGAGCAACTCAATACACCAACAAGAAGAACAGACAGATTTCTTTCTGTTTGGAAAGTCCCGGTATGGTCCATGTAAGTAAAATAGTGGCCTATGGCCCTAGTATAAAACTCACAATTAGAAGAAATCCAGTAGTGCCCTGATGAGCATGTGCAAAATAATCTGTGAAATTCTATGAAGTCTTGCAGAACACATGCAAGGCATGGACATCCCACTGGCTTATACAGTGCTTGAGTTTATACAGGTTTTCATGTGTGTAGATGTACTTTTCTGTTTCTATAAAGACTAATTTATCTCTTAATTCCACAGTACTACTTCATAGCTGTGAACTGCTATTAAAACAAAATACAGGATCTGAATCCTTTGAATGAGTACAGTTTACAATGGGAGCTTCTACAATGCATAGAGGAGAGCAACATACCCTGAAGCCTGACCTGATTGTCTGGAAATCCTCTCCCACAGTCTTTTTGTATAGATGAAGCCTTATAAGCAGTAAGCCTAGCTGTGAATAGGTAAGAGTTCTTACTAAAATTTATTAAACATCCCTTAGACCTTCTAAAACAATTTGAAAGCCCAGCATTTTTTTGCAATGAATACTTTCTCTCCTGGATAAACAATATGCATCATGGAGTGTTTGCTGAAAGGATGACAGTATTGACTTTAGAAAATACAACAATATGTATCAGTTTTTGAGTGATATTTTGACTCATTTTCCCTGCTCCTTATAGTAAAAATCCAGGGAAGTATCTTTTTTTGCAGTTAACTTTTCTATTTCAGTTTCTGCCAACAAAACCTCTCTTCAGGTTTATCTGTCTGTGTGACAGATGTCCTAGTTTTTCATTCAAATCTGATTTTTGGGTGACTTTTCTATTAAGCTTTGTGAATATTCATAAAAACCTTCTGATGTACCTGGAGTTGACTTAACTAGGCAATGAAACAATTGTTGCTAAAACTTACATACAATGGGAACAAAAAGAGAAGGATTAAGCAAAATAAATAAATAAATAAATAAATAAAAACAAACCAACAAAAAAACCCCAACCATCTTTCCATCTTTTTACAAATACTGTCTTGATTGGGAATAATTTTGGGCTGAAAGAATCTCTCATGGAAATGCAATCATGGTAATTATAGGATGTTATTATTTATATATTTAAAAATCAGTTATAATGCTTTTGAAAGTATGTCTGAAGATGACTGTGCTTTCAGTCTGAAAACAATTTCTTGACTTAATTCTTTCCTTGGTGTGTTTACAGCTTATATATTCTTAGTGTTGCTATATGTCTTTCTTGTCGGAGTCTGAAATTACCAATAAGGCTCTGGACAAAGAGTCAACAAAGTCTCAACATCTTTAAAAAAAGCTAACATGAAGTACATCTGCTGTATTCTCTTGTATTTCTGTATTCAGGAAGGTGTCCTTATTGCTTGTGTGTTAATGAGTGCCCTGATGACTGAACTTTTTGCAGTAGTTGTGGTAGTTGGACACAACGGTGGGGCTCGATTTTAGGGTTTCAAACACTGAACAAATGCAAACCAAACTCAGTTCGAATTACTTTAAACTACACGTCTTGCAGAGTTCTGATGAAGTGGCTTAGAAAGAAGATGCAAAGAAAAAGAAGGAGTAAATAAGAAAAAGAAAGAAACAAATTTCATTTATTTTGCTTATACTAACTGATAAAATTTATAGTCTCAGCTTTATCACATCTTCCAGTTTGGCTGAGCTATGATATTAAGACCTGAAGCTCTAGAGCCATGAGGTACATAAAAGCATTCATTTCATCTCTTATTTAAATTCCCCTCTTTTCTGTATAACTTCAGTCCTTGTCTAAACCCATTTATGCTTTCGGACTCGGTAACAACATTTAAAGTTACTGTCTTTTGACTACATGGTTGAGACTAGCAGGATCTGAATGAGAACCAGAAACATTTTTTATTTTGTTTATGTAAATGGCTTTGCTGTTAAAGATAGCTTGTTATATGCTACATCATTCTCCCCAGTTAGCAGTCTGCCCCTGCAGATTTGCCAGTTGTTGCCAAGCTAAATCTGTGCCCCTGTTAGTGGCCATACACCCTTTAATTTAGCAATTGTGTTAAGAAATCCAGGCACTTTAAAAAAAAAAGTTTGTCAGTTATTTTCCCTTTCCTAGTTAGAATCTTTGATTCAGCTCAGCAATCACAGGTACACTGCTCTGTCTGCCTGCTTGATTTGTTTTCTCTTTATAAATAGATTTATTCCTCCAATGAGTTTAATTTTGGAGGGACATTAACCCATATCAGAAACTGAAGAGATTGGGTAAACAAAGCTTTGGAGGGAGACTAAAATAAATTAAAGTAACTGTGTAGATTTCATTTTGTTTTCATTATTCCAAAGTAAGATAGCATTGTGGATAATTTTTTAAATGAAAAGACAATGGAATCCAAATTATCTAAGCATTCACAGTCGGAGTCACTCTTTCTGATAAATTTTCAGTGTCTTTACTCCCTGAGTACTGACTTGCTATTACTCATACCTCCATTAGTTATGTCATCCCAAAAGATTCATGTGAGACTAACAGTTCACATAGTCTGTATTGTAAAAATAAAAAGATGCTCAGTAAGAATAGTTACGCTTTGGAGCTGATGTTGAGTATTCTCCTTTGATCCACAGATCATCTAGAACTTGAATTTGGAAAGATTCTTCATCTGGTGGGTAAGAGATTCACCTGAATCTCTTTCTAGCAGAAGTTCCTGCATGTAATTTCTGATTCTCATCTCTTTCTAATAATTCCTTTCCTTCAGAGAAGGAGATAACGTATCCATGTGTCAAGAGATACGAGTACATGTCTGACCTTTATGTCTTCTGACAAATGGTTAGAATCTAAATAGCATTGGCGGGTGGAGTGCTTCAACTTTTCCTCATGAGAGCTGATATTTCTTTTTTTTTTTTTTATTTGAACCGTCACTTAAACCAGTGCTGTTTCTGAAGTTCTGTTCATTATGTAACAGTATTAAAGACCATCTTTCTTAACATAGTATAGGATAAACCTGCCTAAACAATATATAACTCCCTTTTGTGGTGTATTCGAGGGAAAGAAATATCAACGTCCTTTATTCTAAATTTATGGGACAACCACAGGAGCTAAGTATACGTCAGGTAGAGCTTAGAACAAATTCAGTTTCTTTACAGTAAGGTTCTCGTAATCTCTAATAAAATTTTCATCTTAGCCTGATGTCTTTCTCTCCCATAAGGTCTCCAGTTATAGTATACACCAAATATTTAAATAAAACTATTCTCATATTCTTATTTCCACCTGTGTGTATATATCTATATATATGTATGTACATATAAATGGGAAAAAAAATCCAGAACTCTTCAGGACTGAGGATTATATCTCCTTTGCTTTATTGTATCACTTTGAAAAGAATGTCAGCTTTTAATAAAAGAAATACTGATGTGAAGAAAAAGGTGTGTACAATAATTTTTCAGAGGAGAATGAGAAAATGGAACTTGCTAAACTTGATTATTAAAGTCCTGTGGCTTGTTCTGACAGAGCCAGTAGCTGACAGACTTCCCCAGATATTACAAATTAAAACAGAAACGATTAAGAAAATATAAATCATCATCATGGCTAGGCTTCGCAAAGATTTGCAAGGGCTTTACCTATGCTTGCTACAAACACACTGGTGGCTAAAAAGGCCAATGTGTGATAGGCAAGTCCAATTCCAAAAGGCACAGCGGAAAGTCTCCATCAGCACAGCTGGCAAGGCACGGTTCTTCCTGTGCTGCCTTCTTTCCCCCAGGCTGATTCTGCGTGTGTTCTCAAAGGAAGCAGCAGCGTTATGAATGGTGTGTCTCCATTTCTCCTGATTGTAAGACAGATTGGACCATTGATGCTGGTCAATATGGACAACGCTGAGATACTGTTTCAGGGAGTCCTTGCATCTCCTCTTTGGGGCTCCTCCCTTGCAACAGTCAGTGGCAAGTTCACCACAGAACACAATCTTAGGGAGGCAGTGATCCTGGAGACGTGCCCTGCCCATCACAACTGCATTTTCAAATGCATGGCCTCGATACTGATCTCTGCCTGTTCAAGGACAGACACATTAGTCACATGATCAGACCAGTACATGTTTAGGATTGGACAGAGGCAGCGCTGATGGAAGCATTTGAGGAGTCGCAGGTGGTGAGGGTAGATGACCCATGATTCAGATCCATATAGAAGAGTAGACGGTACAATGGCTCTGTAGACACTAATCTTTGTACTTTTCTTCAGCTGTTTATTGAACCAGATTCTTTTACGGAGTATTCCGAAAGCACTGTATGCCTTTGCTAACCTGTTGTCTATTTCTATATCAATCTTACCATCTGAGGAAATGATGCTTCCCAGATAGCTGAACTGCTGGACTGACTTAAGCTGACTTCCAGCCCAAATTGCGAAGCAGCCTCTGCAAAGCAGGATATTAAGCACTGCAGAGCTGCTTCTGTGTGCGCAAAGAGGGCGGCATCATCAGCAAAGAGCAGCTCACGGGCAAGGTGATTAGTGTGGGCCTTCAGTCGCCTTAGTTTGAATAGGCTTCCATCGGTACAATATCGGATGTAGATGCAGTTTTCTTCATCGAGGTCTGCCATTGCCCTTTGGAGCATCATGCTGAAGAAGATTGTGAATAGAGTTGGTGCGAGAACACTACCTTGTTTCACAGCATTGATTATTGGAAAGGGTTCAGAGAGTGCATCGCCATATCTGACTTGGCCGCGCTGATCCTCATGTAGCAGGATGACCATTTTGAGGAACTTGGGGGGACATCTTAATCATTCCAAGATCTGCCACAGACCTTTTCTGCTCACAGTGTCAGAAGCTTTGGTGAGGTCAACGAGAATTACATAGAGTCCTTTGTTCTGTTCCCTACACTTCTCTTGCAGTTGTCTGAGAACAAATACCATGTCTGCGGTACTTCTATTGGCTCTGAAACAACACTGGCTTTCAGGTAGAAGTTCTTCTCTGATAGAAAGTATTAATCTCTTCAAAAGTATTCTTGCAAGGACTTTACCAGCAACGGAGAGCAGAGTGATACCTTGGTAATTTAAGCAGTCTGATTTTTCTCCTTTCTTCTTGTACAGGGTGATGATAACTGCATCACGGAAATCTGATGATAGTTCACCATGTTCCTAGCAATGCAAAATGAGCTCATGAAACTTAGCATGGAGTGCTTGGCCTCCATGCTTCCAAGCTTCAGATGGGATTCCATCAACCCCAGCTGCCTTGCCAGTTTTCACCTGCTCTATGACCTTAAGAGTCTCTTCCATAGTAGGGGCTAGATCCAATTAATTTGTCACTGGTTGTTGTGTAATGTGTTGAATTGCTAAGCCTTGGACTACACAGTTAGCACTGAAGAGAGTCTGAAAATGTTCAGACCAATGATTCTGGATGGAGGTTTTATCTGTGAGAAGCATTTGGCCATCTATGCTGAGTAGGGGGCTTAGAGCCTGGTGTGTGGGTCCGTACACTGCTTTCAGAGCCTCATAGGATCCGCTGTGGTCATCCAAGACCACAGCTGAGCATAGTTGAGTCTTTTCTGCTAGGTTGGTCCACCACTTGTTCTGAATGTCTTCAAGTTTCTGTTGGAGCTTACTGCATGCAAGACGAAAGGCTGCTTTTCCTACATGGCAGGATGGCTGAATGAGGTGTGCTTGGTGAGCAGTTCTCTTCTTTGTCAATAATTTCTGGATTTCTTGGTTGTTTTCATCAAAGCAGTCTTTCTTTTTCTTGGAGGAGAACCCTAAGGATTCTTCAGAGGACTGCAGGATGCTATTTTTAATAAGCTGCCAAAGCACTTCAGGAGAGGGATCTATGGGATGATCTTCAGGTCTAGTTTGAAGGTTTACCCAGAAGCTGTCTCTCACTGTGCCTGACTGAAGATTGTTAACATTGATCCTCCTCCTTGGAATGCCACCCCTCTTAGGTTTGGACTTAAAGTGGAGGTTAAATTTGTATTGCACAAGGCAGTGATCTGTTTGACATTCCGCACTAGGCATCACTTGGGTGTGACAGACATCACAAGCATTTCTCTGTTGCACTAGGACATAGTCAATGAGGTACTAATGCTTGGATCAAGGATGCATCCAGGTTGCCTTCAGGCTGTCTTTCTGCTGAAAGATAGTGTTGGTGATGGTGAGCTGCTGCTCTGCACAAAAGTCTAGCAGGAGGTGTCCATTGTCATTGCAGTTTCCAACACCATGCTTGCCTAGAGCTCCTTTCCAGGCTTCATAGTTCTTACTTTGGCATTGAAGTCACCAAGTATTATGATCTTGTCATCTGCAGGAACCTTTTGGGTAAAGTGGTGCAGGACGGTGTAGAATTTGTCTTTTTCAGCATGGTTAGCTTGGAGAGTTGGGGCATATACACTGAAGAGAACAACATGGTGCTTGTTGTGTAGTGGGAGGCGTAAGGAGACAATGTGACCAGAATGACCTGTTGGCAGATTTTCGAGTTTGGAGGCAATGGAGTTTCTAATCATGAAACCAACTCCTGAAAGGTGACTTTCATTTTTGGGTTTGTCTGATCAATAGAGTATGTAGCCGGTGCCCTGTTCTTTAAGGCTGCCTACCTCATGGAGACGAACTTCACTGGGAGCAGCAATGTTGATGTTGAGTTGTGACAGTTTGTGGGCAATCAGAGCAGAACTACTCTCAGGACGTCCACCATCTGCAGAGTCGAGCATGGTTCTGATGTTCCAACATGCAACTGTTAATTTGGACACACCTTTGGAGGCAGGTGTAAGGCTTTGTCTTTTTGGGTTTGTTTTTGTTTGATTACAAGGAAGATGCCTGTTGGCCACGGCAAGCCAATCGGGTGAAGCGTGGAGATGAGCTTTGGTTAGGCCACCTTTTCTAGGCTCCTCTCCATGTGGAGGAAGCAGTGCTGTCCTTGGAAAAGGCTGCTTGGTCATTCAGGTTGCTGCCGAACCAGACTGTCATCTCCGTGTCAGTCTCGAGCGAGCAATGTCCTGAACTGCCTGCTTGCGGTGTTGGGGCTGGGGCTTCCAGTGCAGCTTATCACTTGCCATTTCATCCCTCATCTGTTGCTACAGGGCTTTGTGAGTGTGGGAGGATCCCTAGAGCCTGCACAATGGATTTTTTAGGTAAGGTGCATTGTGCGCAGAACTGGCCCCACTCTTTATTCCTAAGGTTCATCTGTCAGGGCCAAGTGAGCTTGGATTGTGACAGCAAAGTCCTCAGGATGTAGGTTTGGTTAAAGTGTCCTTCTCTTAGATGGATGGCATTATAGGGCTAAGTGAACTCCATCTGTCTGGATTTGGAGTTAGAGTTGTCCTTCTCCTAAGATGGTTGCCGGGGGGGAAAGCTAGCCCATGCTGCCCATGGACACACTTTGTCTGACCCTTCAGTTGAGACCTGACTAGCATGGGAGACCCTACTGGAGACATGTACCACCGCCAGCACAGCTCACAACCACATAAGGGCACACAAGCTTCTCCCCGGCGACAAGGGGGTGTCCATGGAGAAGGGAGGGAGGGGGCTAGGCCTGCACTATCGAGAGTCACATGGTCTTCAGCCTAGTGGCTGCACGGAGCACACACGGTATGGAAGCCATGTGGCTGGGTAGCTGTCAATGAAAAAAGTCCTGCCTGGTAGCCCACCCTCACCATGCCCTTGGAAGCCTTGGATTGGCTGCAGCAGCCCTCATTCTGGCCTCAAGCTCACTGAGTGTTCAGTGAGCTTGGCATCCTGCCTTGGAAGTGTGCCACGGTGACCATATAAATAGAGCATACGGGCTCCATCTTGCCTTCTCACCTGGGATCTGCCATCATCATGTTACCCTTTGGTGGTAGCTGTACAATTTTCTTATTTTAACCTCTTTATTCCTTTCTTCTCTTAATCTCTTCCTTTCTTTGCTCTTTCCTTAATCTCTTGTTGGTAACTTGAAACTGATGGGTTTCAACCTGTGAGCCTTTTGCCAAAATGCTTGTTTTCTCACTAAATTCAAAGAAGTCTCTTGGAAAACACATTTAGCATGTTCTCTTTATGCAAATTCAAAGTACTAAAGAACTAAAAGACTTTGCAAGAGTCAACTGGGAAATCTTGAATTCTTAAATGTAAGTAAATGGTTGAACTTGATGATCTCAGAAGCCTTTTCCACCTTAGTTGATTTTATGGCTCTGTAAAACACCCAGGCAGCTTGTGGCTGGGACCAGAGGCTTTGTGGATACCAAACTGACCTCTTTCTTCTGATATATGAGTGTTTTTGAACATTTTGGTAGGACACGTATGATCGGGTGATCAGAAAAACAGGTTGTTAGACAAGATGGACTGCGCATTTGATTTAGTTTAGTAATTCCTATGTTCCTGCAGGTAGTTGCTATGGGAAATAGCATTTATAATGTAATCCAATAAACATAGTAGCAGGAGACAAGCTAAGAACTGGAATTTTGGAATTTCATTTAAGATGAAAAATGTGTTAAAAGTAAAATTGATCATTTTAATCCAGTCTACCACAGCAATATTTTTAAGCAGTACAACTCCTCTTTGTCTGTAATTTGCCTGACAGGAAAGAAACAAAGATATTGATCTGCTATTAATTAAATAATCTAGAGAATACTTTGTATTAACCATTTGAATAAGAAATGGAAGAATACTTTAAAATAACATTTGCTACCATGTTTCATGATATTCCCACAGTAACTAGGAGTTTGATCTGAATGCTGTGCTTTTGTACTTGTATTTTCACACAGAAAAGGGACATTAGCCACTGGTCTTAAATAAGGCAACTGATCATTAATTTGCATTTTTAAAGCCCCATTAACCAGAGCATATTTACAAAATGATACACATCAAACAAACAACATAACGATTTAAAATTAAAGGAAACTATGATTCAATACTCCATAAAATGGTTTATTTAAATCTATGTTTTAAAAAATAATATTACAGAGCTTTAAAAAACTTAACTAAAAGAAAAGGTGTCTAGATAGCTTAGCATCTTTGAGTAGGATGTTGAAGCACAGTCTATTTATGTTGTTTCAAATACAGCTCAGGTTGGTGGCAAAAGGAAGCTGTTTCAAAATTGTGATTTGATTGCCCTCGTAAAACGCACTTGTGAATTTCAGAATGCTGTAGCTGTTTGAGTATTATGAAATTTATTTCTAATGAATTGGCTGCTTTAGTAACAGTGATGGAAAGTTGTCATGAAGATAAAATGAAGAGTCCTTGAACAAGCCCGTCTCTGATGGACCAAACTTAAGATGCATGTGTGCTATGGTTTCTGTGTTCTATCCCTGGCTTCACAGTAAAACCTCCTGTCACTAACTTGATACTTTTCTCATTCTAAACCCTATTAATCATATAAAACACAACTTACTTAAAATTATGATTCACATAGTCACACTGGCTTAAATAATTAATATTGGTGGTAAAAATGACAGTAGACTTAAATGGTAACAGTTTCTGTAATTTAAATTAGAATAGTATTTTCCTTCATCCTATACAGGTCCACAGAACTACACTGGGAGAGGACTAAGGCCTTTAGTCACATTTCACTCACTGTGAAAACAGTGTAATACAAAATGCTCCTGGAAGATTGGTTCTGTCTTAGGAACTTGACTCCACTAGGAGTATGACACAGCAGTGGGTTTTAAGGAGCAAAAGATGAGTGAACACAATATGTCCATAGGTTGCTCCTCCAGGGTAGAGTAAAGTAAACAATATGGAATGGCTGTGCTAGCTGAGTCTTAAGTAAGTGAAAAATAACTAACTGTCCCTACTTCAAAGAGAATTTTGTCTTTCACAAGCAAAGAGAAATTCCATCACAATAATACAGCTTCTTGATTCATAAAGTTAGAGGGATTAGACTCACTATACAAAGCATGAAACTGTAATTGTCTCTGTGATGATACCTTTACTACTAGAGTTGATACAGAGCAGCAGCAATTTAGGCATTGTCAGAGAAAGGGTTGGCCTATCACAGCTGAAGATCTCAAATTCTTGATTTGTACATATGAAAGTAATTCTAAAGGTTTACCAAACATTCCTATGTTTTTGTTTTTTTTTTTAGTATGCATTTAATTAAATCACAAGGGATGATTACCGCACAGTCAAAATGAATGCTTTCATAATGAAATGTGTGAAATTTTATTCTTAACATCCATATCGCTTGATGTGAAAACTGATAACAAGAACATTTAAAATATTTCTTTAGAATGCAGCTAGTATAATATAGTACAGATGTTGCTGTTAGTGTAACACACTGGAGTAAGTTTAAAATTAACAGAAACAAAAATATTACAGCAAGTGAGTAATAACAATTAACTTTGAACAACTAACTGCTTTAGGTTAAAATATTTGGAAATACTCTCATTTGTAGCACTGTTGAGTATGAATTGCAGGCCCATATATATCCCTTCAGGACTCTAATAGTGCAACAAAGCCCTATGGAATAGTAATGAAAAATTTATAATTTTGAAAAAAGATATGGATAGTATTTGTATTTGTTCATTATTGGTCAAACTTTTCTGGATATTAGAGAAGTGAGTTAACAATAAATGCTTGTTTCAAGCTAGATTTCACACTAGAAATAAGAAAAGACATTTGCCTTCCAGGTACTTACTGATTCCATTAGACATAATGGATTTTTTGCATTATAGAGATTCTTAGAAGATGAAAAATACTGATTGCTTCTTTTTGCTAATATAGCAATAGTTCATTTCTGAGAACTAGTTTTATTGTCAAAGTGAATAATATTTTAATATGTTCAGAGATGGCCTCGTTCTTCTTGATGGAAAAATGAAATGACTTTTGACATTAGGGTGTTTTGTTATCTGTTCCTCGAGTAGCATCAATATTGTGTAATTCTGATTGTCTGCTTCAGGTGTGATTTCTGGAGACAAAGTTCAAGAGAAAAAATGTCCTTAATGCATCACAGTTTGGATTCTTTCTCTGTAAATTGTGGTTGTGTGTTAAGGCAAAAGCATTTGGGTTTTCTATAGAGTGAATACTAAACTATACCAAAAGTCTCTATCAGAGTGATCTATAAATTAGTTTTAAAATTTATTCTTTAGCATTGAAATGTTTGCTGCCTTATCATACAACACTGATATCTAAGACTGATACCACTGGGCAATGACAGTATTTAAGGGAAGTTCTGAATGAGCGTAAGACTCTGCCTGCTCTAAAGGTAAGTAGCTTATAATTTGATTTATTGTTCCTGTAAATGGCTAGTAAGTTTGTTGAATATTGTAATTTAAGTAAATAGGCTTAATACTTAATGATTATTTTAATTCATGTTCATAAATACATTTTCTCAGCAATTTTTGATCTCATTTTTTTCAATATTAATTATGACTGGTGTTAACCAGTTTCAGTGCTCTCTGTAAAACTATTACAGTCTTTGCATTCCCTGTTTTTCATCATGATATTTAAGTTTTTTAAAAAATGTTTAGAAGACATTCTCAGTCTGGGAGCATTTCATTGATCACAGGATTAAAGGTTAGTGAACATTTTACATGTCCTGTGCTCATATAAAACACTACATAACTGTTCACAATGCTTTTTCTTGGGGTTTTTTGTTCACAATGCTTTAGCATTTTAGTTTTCTTTTATGAACCATCTACACTTTTAATTGTTTAATTGTCATTAATTATGTATATAGCCATAATTTAACTAATTTCACTTGTAAGATATGAAAAAATAGTAGGAATAAATTTAATGTTGATCCAGTTTTACAGATCTGGCATTCTAGACCCAAAGGGAAAATGACTTTGGACTCATCTGCTTTTGTTCTTTTTGAAATATGAAGGAAAAATTAATCTGAGTTCTGCAAGAGTAAAACCACTTGTGGATAAATCTCTACATTTTACTTGCAAAGGGAAATTATTACTTGAGGTGTAAAAGAGGATAATTAAAGAGCTCCATTTCATGAACTAGAGATTTTAAGAGGGATATGGTGGTGTTATTAGTTGAGGGAGTTTTGTCTTTGATAGAGTATCAGTATTTCCAGGTTTTCAGGCTGAATACTATTGTGACTCTTTGAAGAAAGGAAATAAGATATGCAGTAAGAAAATAATGCTTAAGTATCTACTATAAGGAGCTAACTGGCACTACATCTGTCCAAACCTTAGTGTTTCAGTTTTCTTGGTTTGCTGGCTGAATAAGCAATGGATTGTGAATGGCAGGCTTAGCTCGTCTCTAAGACTTTACTTTTGATTACTCCCTCATACGGACAAAAAAAAAATTACCAGAAGCCTGAAGAATCTATTGTCTTCCTGGCTTCAAAGCCAGAGATTAGTAATTATCTTGCTGCCAAAAATAAACCCAGAACTCAGTGGCACAGAATAATACTGAATGAATACTGAACACCTAAAACCCCAAGGGGTCTTTAGTGCAACAGTATAATGTCCCTTGTTTAGGCATTTGCTCTGTAAGCAGTCTGTCGTGGTGTGAGGAAGTTGAGTGTCACTGTCGTTGTTTGACCCTGGATAAATGCCTGATGTCCAGCAAAACTCCTTCAAGGCCTCCCCGACCCCCTTGCACCTTCCAGAGGGAAGAAAAGAAAACCAGCTAGTAATTTACAGCTAGAGATAACAACTGAAAGAGGAGCTTTGATTAATACCGCGGGCAAAGCAGAACTTAGAATAATGCTTAAATTTATTGCTAACAAACTAAAAACTAAAACTAAGAAATAAAAACAGGTTAGAAACACATTCCCACCACCACCACCCCTCGATCTGTCCATGCCCCCTCCTTTCCCTGATGGTGCGGGGAACAGGGGAATGGAAGGTTTACAGTCAGTTGTTGCTGGGTCAGCCATTCGCAGGTCTAAGTCCAAAACTCAATCAACAGTTCTGTCTCAGGGGGCTTTTCCTGTGGGCTGCAAAGGGGACAGTTCGCTTCACCACAGTCATCACCACGGTCACAGGGGAATTACAACTTTGAGTCCTTCCCCTGCGCTCCGTGGGGTCCCCCCCACAAGAGAGAGATCCTCTGCTCTCTCGTGGGTCATTCCATGGGGTGCAGTCTCTCACGAAAAACTGCCTGTACCTACTTAGTATGGGATTCTCCCTTCATGGGTCTCAGCCGCAAATCTCTGCAAGGCTCTGCTCCACCTTGGGGGGTCTCCTGCTCAGCGTGGGTCCTCTCCCTCCGTGGGTCTCGGCTGCAAATCTCTGCGAGACTCTGCTCCAGCTTGGGGGGTCTCCTTCTCAGCGTGGGTCCTCTCCCTTTGTGGGTCTCGGCTGCAGATCTCTGCAGGGCCTCTGCTCCACCTTGGGGGCTCCTCTTGCTGAGCGTGGGTCCTCTCCCTCTGTGGGTCTCAGCTGCAAATCTCTGCACGACTCTACTCCACCTTGGGGGCCTCCCACGAGGTAACAGCTTCTTTCATGCCTCCCCCTGCTCCGACAGGGGGGTCTTTGCACCCCGATGGATCCCATGGACTTCGAGGGGACAACTCGTAATCACCATGGTCATCACCAACGTATTCAGGGAAAAATAGTTTTAAGTCCACTCCCTGATCCGTGGGGTCCCTCCCCCTCCTCCTCTTCTCCTCCTGCACTGACCTTGATGCCTGCGTTGTGATGTTGTTAACCCATGGCTGCCGAATTCTAACTGCGCCACAACTTCTTAAATATGTTTTCATGCAGGGGCGTAACTTAATGGTTCAAAAGCAGGAAGTTTTCCTCGGAGCTGGCCCTCATTGGCCCTGCTCTATAGGATGGAGGGAAACTTCCAGAGGCTTCCAACAGAAGCCAATCTTCCTCTTATATAAAAAAAAAACCCTAACCAGATAAACCCACGACAGTCACATCCATACAACACATAAAACCAGCTGGAAAACAATGTAATCAGCCAGTAGGGAATTATGAGGACAGGGAGTGTCTGCCTCTTTCTGGGGTTTGGGCATTTTATACAATGCTTCCTGGCAATTCCTTCCTTTACGTGGGATTTTCAGTACTGAGCCTCCTATTGGTTTTAAGAAGTGAGCATGCGCCCTTTGAAGTATGTCAAAAAGAGAAGGTAGGCAAGATTCTTAATGCATTCATCCTTTTTTAACTTTTAAAAGTCATGTTATGTGAAACATGAAAAATTCTGAATGATCCTATGAAATGCCTAGTTTTTTGTTTGGTTTTTTTTGTTTGTTTTTTTTTTTTAAATAAAAACCTCGTTACTCTTAAAGGAAGAGCTTTTGTTTGTTAATTAGTGAAGTTAATTATTATAACAGCTGATCAACAGTTCAGTAGGTCTTTGAAAATTTGGATTTAAAGACACTTGAGACACATCATTTCTAATAAAATATTTAAACTTAGAGGCTTGTCCAGTTCAACGCAGGCAGGTAATAAATAGCCCAAGTTTCTGTAAGCATCAGATCCAGCAGACATCAATGAAAGCTATTTTAAAACTTATTCAGCAAAGAAAACAGCTGATCTAGGAAAAAAAAAAGATAAAAAATCCAAGAAAATCTGTGTTTTTATAAAAATGGTGAATAAGAAGCAGAGATAAGTGATTGTCCAATAAAATCAGAAGGGAGAAGCTACTTGCTGACAGTAAAGTATTCAGTTACCCTGAAGTAAATCCGAGATTATTATACTGAAGTAGTGTTTTAAAGGAGAAATTAATCTGGACGGAAAGAACCCAAGACTGAATTCTTACAAAACATTTTTTCTGTGAATGCACTTTATCTGTCTGACTAGAAAATGATGAAATCAGAAAAAAAGCACAGCAAATGTGAAACTAGGCAAGACAAAAAAAAAAGCTAAGCACTCATCCTAAAAAAGAATCCTTTGAATCTCATCCTTTGAAAATACTTGACATAATACTGGGCCATATCCATGGTATGATAACATGGCCTCACTGAAATGGTTTTAGGAATTGGAGTAAGAAATATTTGTGTTTATTTCTATGTAGCCAGATGGGATTATCCATTAATTTCCAATCAATTCTTATGATAATACATGATGGTTCAAGACATTGTAGCTTCTAGTGTTTTACCCAGTGTAAGAGGAAAGGCTGTTGTCATTTTGTGAGACTTTTGAAATGGTTACAGAAATTTTTTCCCTCCATTTTCTGTAAAAATGTAACTACACTCCCATAGACCAACCTGAATAATTTATGTACACAACTGTTGTTTATATCTTCAAACACAGATAATTGACATTGCATTCTGTGACTTAACAGAATTCTTACTTATCTAAATATTCATTTTGCTTACTTAGAAGAAAAACAAAAATGCTTACACAGTAGTTTCCTAGGTTTTGATTTTAAAACCTTTCAACCCACCGGAATATAATAATTAATTGTTTAAAAGTAATTGCTGTTGAATTAATTGTTTAAAATACTAAATTTTTCAAGCTATATTTCAGATAATATTTTCATATTATATATTACTCAGTTCTTGTTCAATTTCTGTTATTTCTGTTATGTACATTTCTTTACAGAGCTGTATTTGCAATACATGTCAAATTGGTAGTGCCTGCCTATTCAAGTACCCTTTTTTTACTTAGCTAAAACACTATATAAAGAAATTTGCAGTTATCTTCAGAGTGCTGAATGCTCTTGAAATTAAGCATAAATATTTTTTTCTACTTTAAATAATTCTTTCATGATGTGAGTAGATGCAGTGAATGACAATTAAAAAGATTACCCTTTTCTTTCATCTTTAAAGTATCACTATTATCAACTGGTATTATTTTTCTCCAATCACTTACTACCTTTTCCCATTTTCATGACTTTTCAGAAACTGTTAATAGTACAGTGAACTCATTAACTTACTGCTTTGATGCAGTAATATATAACTATGTATAGATCCATAAAGTATTATTTGTTATTTT
This sequence comes from Campylorhamphus procurvoides, assembly GCA_013396655.1. Lineage (NCBI taxonomy): Eukaryota > Metazoa > Chordata > Aves > Passeriformes > Dendrocolaptidae > Campylorhamphus > Campylorhamphus procurvoides. Next base: position 72,252 of record WBMV01002257.1, read on the forward strand.
ACAATGACACTTTTCAAATGTTAACATTTGTGTTTAAAACAGACTAAATTATCTTATACTCAAATTTTCAGTATTACTTCATCATGGCTAGACACACTCTGAAACGCAGAACAACAGAACAAGCGAAACATGCATTAAGAAATTTGTTATGTAGAGTTTCTAATATTTATCCCAGTCTGAATGATTTCTCTGACCATACTACTTGCTACGTCAAGGGCACATCTGCTTTCAGATTCTGTAGCCAATAGTACAGTTATCACCATAATATGCAGCAAGCAGAGAAAATGAGAAATGAGTAAGTTTGTGTAAAAAAAAAAAAGTTAAAAAGTAGGTAACATGCACATTTAAAAAAATCATTTTAAATCTGACAAAAAGGCAATCAAGTCTGGTAGGGTGTTGATACGGTTCAATTCCGCTGAGAATCTGAGTTGTTATAATCTGTGCATGTTGAAGCTTGTGAACAGCAAACCACGGTATCAAAGAAGCATACAAAGAGAGTATTACAATAATCCAGACTTGATGTTATAAAGAACAGGAATCAAGAGCTCAGCACCCTGTGGAGACAGTAAGCTTTAATCTTTACCCACTACTAAATTCCTGAGATGGTATTAGGTACTTATGACTCTCAAGTCTTATCATGTGCACAGAGATGAAAACAGTAACTTTTCTGTAGACATCATTTAAACCATGTACATTTCTACTTATCCTACTTCAATTAAATGATCTTTAGGCTCTCTTTTTATATTGACTGAGATTTCTCAGGCTGTCATTCATAGCTCACTCAAGTTTCCAGCACTCAGGTCAATGCAATTACTTTTTTACTTCATCTTTCCAGCAGTAAGATACTTTTAAATAGAGCTGACAATAGTCCCCCAAGAATTATTTTGTCAAAAAAGAGTAAAAAAACTTTAAAAGAATATTAATGATCCTTTTTAAAGATATAGCAGAAGAACAGGTCTTCACCTTCTTTTAACTCTTTCCATAATGCCACACGAACACAGACCTGCAGCAGTAAGTGGAACTTAACAGAGTTAGGGCAATCAGTAAGGAGGAAATACTTATATACTTAAAAAGTATTTGTTTTTTCCTGAAATGGCATAACTTGTTGCTTTGGAAATCTTAAGTGTTGGAGTACCGATATTGTTCAATAGAAAGAAAAAAAAATCAGAAACATTTTCTATTCTCTTAGACATGCCAATATCTTGAGAGGGATGCACAGGTTTGTGTTGCCTAGGCCAAAACATGAAAATTTATGATTCCCTGAGCTTGAGCTGAAACTTAATTTCTATTGTATTTCAAGGGTGAATTTAACCGAAGAATATAGCAAAGCTGGACTAAAACTTAAAACAACTCAAGTTAATAGATGACAGAGGAAATTTATCATAGACAAACAAAAAAGTGAAAAAGAGGTGGAAATAACAAGGAAAACCTAATGAAAATTCTGATGTTCCTAACATTTTTTCAGGGGCATCACTCACATGTTGTGCCCTATAGTTAAGGAGTTCCCTATATTTCCGAATATCGTAGATATAGTTTCAGCAAGGTTAAATGTAAATTTCCCATGATAAACAACTGACTTACAAAACAGACAGAAAAAAGAACACATAGTGTTTTTATGCTGTCTTATTATGTAAACCCATTTCAAGTGGAAAAAAGTGGCTGATTTTGTTTAGTTGGTTGGTTGATTTTATTAATCCTAGGAGCCATTTCCACAATATTTCTGGATATTTTTTCAGGTTCACTTTTTTTTTTTTTTTAATACTAGAATGAATTGAGAAGTCTCCACAATGCTTTATTTGCAATAATTTTGTAAATGAAATTAATTGATCAGCGTGAAAAGTTGTAATTTTTTTTACAGAAATGACATTACACTGTCTTCCAAAAATATTGAGGACCCTTTTCTTGAGCTCTAAAGTTAATGGTAAAGAATACACTTTCTAAGCTTTTGTGATGCACCCCAAACTTTATATACTACATAACTCTGGAAACCTATTTTAGGTGCTGACCAGACAATAGAAAGATACAAGGCAATCAGATCACTCAGGAGTTGAGCTGAATGATATTTTCCTTTTACATTAATTGTTCCTCAAAAATGCACTTTCAGAAGTGCTAAAATGAGAATACGATGCTGAAACACTATTTTGAAAACCAGAAATTATTTAGTGATTGCAATAAAAGCCAAAGAAATGAAACATTGTATCCAAGAAACTGCCATAGAATTAATGGCATTTTTTCCACATTTCCCTCAATATTTCATAGGTTAGGGTATTTTCCTATGAAATAGAGGGTTGTGTTTCAAGTCTTTTTTCAAAAGCTTTTACCTATCATATTTCACCTACCAGGCAAATGTCGGCAAATGTCCTAGGCTCCATATTGTAGTTAGTTCTATTTTTGTTATCCGGTACAATTACTATTTAAGTAGTTCATACAAAGTTCCATCTACCAGTGCATTTGTGATCTAGTGCAAAGCATTATGGTGGGTCACATCACACAGAGAAAGGGTATGAATTCAAGTTCATATTATTTTTAAAGTTTTTGCTGAAAAGAGAAAAAAACCAACGTCCTTATTCTCCTTCCTTCTAGAAGGTTCATTTTAGAGATATTTTTCCTCATTTTTTTCTGTGCTTGTTATTTTTTAGCATATGCAAAGATTAAATATTCCATTTTGGGACATGTGAAATTAGACCCACAAATACTCATGGTAGCCTTAATTACATTGCATAAGCTTCTGGTAGAGCAAAGGACTTTCAGTGCTCTCAGTAGCTCTTTTGGCATTCCAGAATGACTTGAAAACCAAGCTCACTGCTCTTTGAAGCACTCTTACACCACATGTAAAAGTGTGATTGGCAAAGGAGCACTGAAATATTCCTGTGTCGTGCAGAGCGAAATATGAGCTACATTTTTCCTTTACATAGTGAAGGAAAGTATAAATTCCAGTCAGCGATGGCTAAGGAAGTTATTACTGCCCTTTATTCATTCATGTTACAGCTCAAAATTCAGCCTTATTTAAGTTCTGAAGGTGAAAAAAAAAAAACCCTGTACAGTTACAGCTGTTATTTTGTTCAAAGGGAAAATAAATTCAGCTACACTAATGCAAATGACTGCTGTTGGCAACAGCAGCAAACACTGTTTTGTGACTTCTCCAGTCCCAAGGATGTGGGCACAGTTTTCTGATGCTGGTCCCTGTTTACCAGGCTGTAAATAATCAAAAAAAATATCCAAAACCACCAGGAATTACAATTTTGAAAACATCTTGTACATTGCTTTTCTACTTAACACAGCATTATGCAGAACAGATGTATTTCAAAGAATAATGAAGTAAAAATGGGAACTAAACTGACCACATGTTTCAGGTGAACTTTCATGCACAAGTAAAGATCATATTGGCTTAGAGTATTTGACGTTAAGTCAAGTACAAACTGGCAGAACATCATTCTTAGAGTTAAAAATAGTACCACACACCTGTTTTCTAAGCCCTGATATTTTCAGGCATAAAGAACTACTTATAAAAATCTGTCATTCTTATAGTATCCAGGAAGAAAGCACTATAACATATACAAAACAATATTAAAAATTACAATTTTTGACCAGGGTCCTTATTTTCCTTCACTGATTTTCAGAGAATTTATTTAAAATAAAACAATTTTTAATGTACTTGTCTCTTAATAGCAGAGTCTACAGGAATTTCTAGTTATAATATTAGTAAGCAATAATGGTTTTCGTCCCTTATTTTCAATATTGCTGTGCATAGTGGAAGATCAGAGTAGCAGGATAATTAGGAAGGGTGCTTCTGTTGGAAGGATGCTAGGGCCTATGAGTAGTGGTGCAGTCTCACAGTCCTGGTGCTCAGAGATACCTGTATTTTCCATCTGCTTCAGTAAAAGCTGTTGGATTACAAGACTGCATCTTGCTTTGAAAACATCTGCCTGCACTTCCATGTTATGCACTAGCAGAATTTGCTTTCAACTAAACACATAGCTCAGCTAAATGAAATATTGGGTCCCCATGGTTTAATTGAGTTATGGGAATTAGGCTGCACAAATACAATTTCTTAGTTTGTAGCAGAGATGAAGGACATTATTATCCATTGCCAAGGATGTTACTCACAGTCTGTGGTGAAAAACTCGAATCAGTAATATCTCTTTACAGCAAGAAACTATTAGATTCATGTTGCAACAGCTTCCATTTGTTTTCTTTTGTTTCAAATATGTGCTGAATAAGCAAATGTAAAAGCCTTTTCGATGTTAAATGCTGAATATTTAAATTTATTGCTACACTGAAGCAATCAATTAGATCTGCTGCCACTGCTCCCAAATTCTCTTTTCCCCAGTGCCATCCTTCTGCAGTGCACAGGTCTTCTGAAACCTACCTCCCAGCTTTTACACTGTCTATGTCAGCCTAGGTGCTGGGGGCATCAGAAACCTTGATCGTATAGAGGAGCTGAGGCCTTGAGAACTACTGGAAAGTTTACAGAGTGTTGAGCACACCCAAAGAAATAGACACCATTTTTTCTCTTTGGGAGAGAAGGAATTTAGGTTAATTTATTTCCCTTGACTCAGATTGTGGAGGAGAAATTAACTCTGATGGAGACCTTTATAAAGAAAATCTATAATTTTTTGCGTGTCCAGAGTATATCCAAACAATAGATGTAATCCTCAGCAATAATATACTTTTATTTTTGTCACCTTCCCATTGGGAGCACTGAGGTCAGAATTCAAACAGTATATACTTAAATATACTTAAATATTATTCAGCTTTTTGAGAGGTACTCTTGCTGTAGTAGTTCATGTAGTCACTGTTTTTGCTGGATATCTGTCAAATAAATAAATACACAAACAATTCAATCAGTTAAAAAGGGCTAACCCTAAATAAGGAAAATTATTTCTGGAGTGGTTTTTCCAAACAGATTGTTATTGTGCTTTTATTCTTAATAGGTTATAGGTTTCATTATATTGCCAGCGAAAAATGACAGCCTGACAGCTCTATTGTTTCTCTGGGTCAGTTTTATCTCAGTTGTTGAATACTCAAACCTCATTAGCTTGTTGCCAGGCCTACAGAACTACATGGATTGCTGTGTGCAAATACAAGCACTTAATAATGAGTATTTTTGCATTAATCTTATTGTTCTGATGAGTTTAATGGGAAAAAAGTTCACAGCTGGACATTGGAAAAAAGGGCTGTTATTCTGGGTACTTCAGTGAGTACTTAATATATGGGTAATATTTGAAAGTGATTTTTCACATATTACAGGTTTTTGTTCTGCTAAAGAAGCTGAATACATTTTTGAGTCACTCAAAAACTTTGGTCTTTATTCTTTGTTGTTGTTTTTCTTTAGAGCAGCTGTATTATTAGAGCCTCTTCTGTTGCAAACCATACCTCACATCCATATCAGGAAAAGTAATCTAACTTGGCAACAAGTGTTACATGTGCCCAAATAAGTCTGTGTTTATGCTCAAGGGGATCCTGATTACTATTCTATACTATTTTGCAATTGCTCCTGAAAATCAAGTCACAACAAAGTTTTTATATAGCAATCAAAAGTGACTGAAAATATATCCATGACTGGCAAAGGAGGAATGTGACTGTGTGTGTTTTTTTTTTTTTTTTTTTGCTTTACTACATCAACGGAAGAAATGAAAAACCCTCACTAAAAGTGCTAAGGTGAGACATTTCAGGAGATTTAGCAGGACTTATCACACAGAACAAAATAGTCATTTGGATGACTCCTTCCCTTTCCCCATGGATGTGTGTATCTCACTCCAGTGCCTATTGTACAGGATATGAAGTAGCAAACCTTACAGACATCTCCCTTTAGAATATTGCAATTAAACCAATTTCAAAAGAAAGTAAGTTTCAACTTTGGGCCCTGAGTATAGGCTAAGTATTTCTTAAATTTTATTTGTTGGTTTGAATATAATATTATTTGATGACGTGCACAATTACTAGGTGTTTTTCTCCATTAGCATCAAATTTGCAGTTGAAAGCAGAGCTACGAATGACATTATGATAAGCCATCATCAGAAGATTTCTTTTGGTTCATTTAATATCTAGAAAACAAAATTTTAACAGAGAGGGTCTTTATAGTGGAACTCTTAAACTTGCATTTCAACCGCTTTAATAAGTATGGGCTAGGAGTCTTGTCCTTAAGTCACAAAAGAAATTGGAGGGAGGGAGGGAGGGAGAAGGGAAGTGTATGTCCTCATCTGCATTTTCTGTCCCAGTCAGGATTGAGGTGTCTGGGCAGGACAGTAGAAGAAAACTCCAGCATTTTACTGCTGACCTGTGTTAATGGCCATGAACAACATATTAGCCATCCAGGCTGTAAATCCAGCACTTTACGTTGTAAAGGGAACAACTATATATGCATTCACATTTTGTTTCCAAGGTGACGGTAAAAATTATCAAAACTTTCCCCTAAACAAATCAAGGTATCCTTGTGCAATGCTGCTTAAGTGGCTCAGATAAGCAACACTTAAATCCTTTTGTGGCATTCAAAAGAATTCTATAAGAGGTGATTCTATAGTCTCAAGAATTTAGATTTCTGCTCTGCTTGAGCTCTACAGGTTAAAATTACTGAGAGTAGCCTAGGTGCTGCACTGAAGCAGAAGTTCCAATGCTGAGTAGTGCCGACTGCCCCAAGGGTGCTTGCTGCATGTACATAAGCACCGACTTGGTTTCTGTTTTCCATTATCTTTTGACCTTCTGAATGAAATGGAATTTCTATAGTGAAAAGTCTTTGTCTTAATCTCGCTTCATGCCATTATGGTAGAATTTACACCAAATAATATACACAGAGGGGTCAGAGCTCTCTGGTTTAGTCTATGATTACAGTGCAATCGTTCTTGGTTGCAATAGTTACTTTTTTATTTGCAGTGGTCTTTGGCTCAATAAATAGCACTGCTGTCATGTAAAAAAGTGTCTTTGATGGGCTAGAACAGTTACGAACATAACTTTAGAGGAGATTCATAGGCATTCTTAATCCCATCATGTACACAAGCACAGACTTGTTGAAATGATGATTTTCAGATATGACTGGCTAATATTAAGCAATTTAGGGTCAGATTTTTCAGACGAGGTGAACATCTGCAGCTTTTTCCAAATAGCAGAAAGTCTCTATTTAACTGACACTATCAAGCAAAGCAACACTTACTGAAATACCTCCTTTCCTCAGGACTACATGTGTTTTCAGAGTACTTTTTATGCCATATAGGCAGAGCTGCCAGCTTTCTTATAAAAGCAGATCTGTATGTAGGATGTTAATTAGGTACACAAATATATCTTGTTCTAATATCCATTTTGTAAATATGTCCTAAGAAACAGAATAAAAGTTGAAATGCCTTGATAAATGCATATAGTAAAAGGCATAGACACAGCAGGACAGAAAGACATATGGCAATATGTACGAAGAGCCCTTCTTGACAAAAGAAATAAATGGCATATGTAGTTTGGAAATCTGAGTGAGGACACTCTAGATGAAGAAGAAAGATAGGCAAATTAAAACCTAAAAAGCACTAAAAATTGGTATAGACCTTCTAGGCAAGATTTAAAAATGAAAGGAAGATAAGGAAACCCTATAAAAAGGATAGATCGCTAATCATTGGTAATTCAATTAGTTAATATTGACTGGGCTGGCAATTATGGATTTGATAAGAAAAGGTACCTCTTCCTGGAAGTAATGCAGGACTGCTTTCTGATACATTTTTCAGGCTAGCCAGTCAAAGTACAGACCATTTTGTACTTACTCCTATTGCTGGCAAATAAGACAAGAACAATAAATAAGATAAAAGTTGAGAGTCATTTAAAGTCTGGTGGTCACAATGCCATCAGAACTTCAAATGTCTTTCAGGTTATAAATGTAAAAGAAAATATCTCAAAATCACTTGATTTTATAATAAAAATAGAGTGTGAGTGAATGTAGATTGACTTGGAAAAAAGGTTGATTAAAATGAATTTTGATTTGGGGAATTTAGTATGAAAAACTAGGTAGATATTATAGAAGCAGCCCTGACAGCTGGCCCTCAAGAGACCTTGTTTCCTGAAGAACAGCTGGATTTTTATTCTCCTGGATGGTGTATTTTGGAAATCATTTGTGTAGTCTCTTGGGAAATATACCAATCATATAATCCTTTCTCATGAAGGCTTTGTCTTTTGCTTCAGAAGACTGTTTACTTAGACTGATGCTTGAAATGAGACATTTCAGTTTGAAGAGGAGAGATTATAGCAAAGAATAATACTCTTGGAAAGACAGGAACAAAAAGGTGCATTCAGTGAAAACATTAATGACTTTGCAAATGTTCCTGTTAGAGTAGGATTAATTTTATTGCCGCAAAAAAAAAAATGCTGCATGCTTCTTGAGTTACATGAAATGAACAGGTTGAGAAAAGTAAAGTATTAAGCTGCACTGATCATTGAAGTTGAGGGGGTTCTCTTAAAAATAAAAGAGACATCCTAATTTCATAGGGCTGGGAAGACTGGTGTTTCCCAGGGCTTCTCTAGATTAAAAGCATCATTTGTTGTGATTTTTTTTCTTTAGCTTCGTTGCTTTGGTCTTCACTGGCCTTAGGAAGAGTTACCACTCAAGAATGTGCAATATCCCAGACTGAAGGTATTAGAGTAAAAATTTTATTTTTTTTTTCTTTCAGTCCTACAAAGCAACTGTATTTACCAAAGACATGCTGTTTTCCTCCTTTTAGACAATACTAATGTTAGAGTTTCAAACCTCGGTTTGGAATTCTTTCCAAAAAGCTTGGAGCCAATGCCTCAGTGTCCGTAAAGATGTTTAACAAAGAACACAAAGGATGTGCATATCCTGATGTTATCTACCTTAGGCACAGCCTTTTGTTCAGTTCTTTCCCGAGTCTGAAAGGGGGAGGGAAAATGGGCTCGGGTGGGGGAAGGGGTTGGTGTTTCTGGCTTTCTGCGCAGGTCAGGAGTTCAGCGGCTCGGCGCAGAGGAGGGAGGACAGGACACACCAGGTCCGACATCACTGCAGGACCAGGCTTATGTCTTTTTGCCACTGGCTTTGCCAATCACCCTAGAACACCACAGAGACTGCTGTGAAGAAGAGAAACACACCCATTTTTCTACACTGTGGAGGCTGTTTTCTACAGCTCGTCATCGGACCCATGGCAGCTGACCCGGCAACTGCGCTCCTGCCATTCCACTGAGAGAGAGGCCAGCCAGCCAGGCACGACATCACCACCTGCTGTCCGTAAGTATAACTGCAACCCCTGAGAGAGTGAGCAGCCAGTGGTGGAGATGCCACAGCATCACCTGCTGTCCTTAGATATAATTCCATTTCCCCTTTTTGGGGGGTAGCCAAAAGGACCTTTTGACTGTTTGCCTTGCCATTTGGAGGTGGAGGGGTTTATTACAAACTGTTGTGGTTTGGTTCTTTTCTGGATATATATGTATGTCTATTGTGGTTAAGAACTGCTATCTTTTTCTTTATATATATTTTTCCTAATTAAAGTTCTGTTTTCTAAATTTAAAGGAGAGGGATTATTTCTTGGCCAACATAGATATCTTAGTTCTCCCCCTGAACTAAGACAACTTCCCAGTGTTCTGATCTGCATGTAACCAATAGCTCAGTGGTTTAAGTACTTTCATGAAACCACTGGAAAATTGTGCTCAATTTCACTAATGATGAAGGAATTAAACTCTAAGGCCTCTTGTTCTGAGTGAATTAATAGTTGTGTCACTGGGCTATTGATTAGAAATAACATATTATAGATTTTATATATTATATATTTATATATATATATATATATATTCCCTTTAGTGCGTTCTGTTTAGGAAACAATATATAACATTTTAATAAAATCAGTTGTCCTGACAGCACACACATCCTCCTTTCTTTTTAGGTAAAGCAGAGTGCAGGTTGGGGATAGTTTGGTTTGAGGTTTTCACTCAAGTGTTGCATGGAAGTATCAATTAGTCTTCTAAACCTAGCAGGCTGCCAACACACTGGTCTAGAGAATATGGAATGGAGTGAGAGTATGCTGCTGGTTTCATCTGTGACTTTATATTCCAAATATTTAAAGCGTGTTCTTTACATTTAAGACAAATGTAAGTTTTATCTAGCTAATTGGTTCCCCAGTAACCTTTGAATATTATTGTTTCTTTCATAGACCAAAAGCTTCCTGCTGTGAGACTTTTTCTTTATTTCATTATAGCTGAACCTGGAACTTTGGCCTCTTAATCTACAGTGACAGCTGAGGAATTCCACATTGCAAATTACATCAGCTTCAGATTCAGCGTTTGGCAGGACATTAATGGACACATATCTCAAGAAGTTTGCTTTTGCAACATACTTTATAGAATTTTGACAAGACAATTTTGAATAATAACTTATTGAGGAGGAGCAGTTCAGGTATAGGAGTCAAGAAACAAATATTTAGTCCTATTTCCTTACGGTAAATTACTGTCAAAATAACAAGATATTCCAATAACATTTTGAACATTTTAGTTTTCATGTCTAGTGAATGAACAATACCTTTAAAATGCTTTTCTAGATCTTGTAACATAAAATTTGAAAGCCATCTCACATTTCTTGAGCAGTGATGCTGAAAAACCTTGAAAATAAGACAAACTGCTACAAGAAATTTTAGTCTTTTAGCAGCAAAGATACTTATTACAGTGGTGGATAACTAGCCAGTTTGAGCTGGACAAACTAGCTTCCAATTATTAATGCCGAGCCAGGTAATTTATAGGGTCTACATACATGATTGCAACATCTCTACATACATATTCATGTCATTACTACATTTAGTCATACATATTAATGATCAACAAAGTCTAGTCAAAGTCCAGGCAGAGCTTTCCAGTATCTTCTCTTGGCACCAAACTGGGTGGTCGCTTTCACACTTCAGTCTCACCCCAGGGATTGTTAGCTCATCTTCATCTCTTTGACCTCTTCAACTTTCTTTGTTAGTGACCTGGTTACTGAAGCTTGCAGAAACCACTGGCTTAAGGCCATTCTATCCTATCCAAATATCTACCTTGCCTTAATTTATGACTACTAGGTTGATTATATAATAATACTAATACATATATAATAATATGTATTAATAATTATATTATATAATAATACTAAGATCAGGTCCAGTGAGTTGAACAGAACAAATCACCTATGTTCTATGTTCCCTAGCAACCCAGGCAGAAGCAGGTGTTGAACAATTTATCTGAGTATGGTATCTTTTACTAATCCAGTTAACTCCTTGAAGGTTTTGCTCTCATTTCAGTGGTTTAGGTAATGAATTAACCAGGATTACTTCTTATAAAATTCAGGGTTGTTTGGTTTGCTGGTTTTTTTCCTTCCAGTAAAAGAAGACTATCTTTTTCCCCTTAAAATATGATTCTACAATTTCAATTGAATTGGAAAATACTGCATGATTCATGAAGTAGGTAGTACATTGGCTTTTATCAACAATTATGAAGTGTTACATCTATGTGTAAATGTGTATAGGTAAATATTGTATGGGAAATACTACCTAATAACAAAAAGATGAGTAAAGGAGTAAGTGGAATTGTTACAGCAAGAAAAGCCAAGAAACTAGATAATATTCAAGTGTAAGTAGGACCACAGACTGAAGCCTGAGGAGGTTGCTGTAAGTAAAGAAAGGTTTCCTATTAGAATATAAATGTGGACATGAGGGGAGTTATTCCTAGAAAAGCCACTGCTTTAAAGCCATTTGCCATTCCATTGCAATTACACTTGAGGAGCTTTCCGTAAGAAAGAATTTGCAGTCAGCCAAACTGACATTGTCCCTCTGGGTTGAAGGAGCTAGACTTGCTCTCTAGCAATTAATTTATGAAAGTAAGATACATACATTGGGCCTGTTGTTTGTGGGAACCAGATCCATGGTCATAACTAGAGGTACACTCAGCTAGAGATGTCTTGGCTAGAGACAGCCATCTCCAACCTTTCTCTTCACCGATCCATAGTGAGACCTCAGGTAGAAGAGGAATAGCCTTGACATTACGTTAGTGGATCTATTGCTCAGTTAGAGGAATAATTTTGAGGCAAATTAAACTGTCTCAGAAGCAGAAGAATTGAGTAAAACTCCCACATATGTTCTTTGATATATCATTACAATATTAATGTTTAACTATTTTGCTAAACTAAGTTCAAATATAGATGAGCACATGGTTATCTAATGCTGTTAGGGAACTGTGATACTGATTCCAGCAGATTTTGCTAAATACTCCAAATTTCTGATGCATTTCACCATCATTGTTTGTGTTTGACTTCATTCTGAGACTTTCTGTTTCTAGTGGTGGTATACAGTTAAGTACTTTGGTGAGGGAATATGATCACACCCAGGCTTGAATTTTTTTGCCATCATAAGCAGAAGTACATGGAAATACAACTGGAAGAAGGTAAAAGTAAGATCTTAGATTTGGAATAAGACATTCACAGCCAATACCATTAGTGCTCAAGCTACTGACCCTTGGACTGATGCTGGTTAGGGTTCACAATCCAAGGTTCTTGTAAAATATGGCATGCCTAACACAATACAAGCGGCTATGTTGGAAGTAGTATAGCTGCATTAGCTCTGAGGTCAGGATAACGATGTCTTTTTTCCAATCTTAATCTTGTGAAGAAGAATTTGTTAAAATTATATAGCTTTCAGTTTCCAAGCCTGCAAAATAGACTAGAGAGAAAGAAGGAACAAAAATAATAAATTGAATGGTTATATCAGAGAAACTTTTAACTTACTTTAGCTTTGTTTAGTATCAATTTTATGATTATTTATCAGATTAAATTAATTTTTCTAATTAACCAACGGTACTACAGAATATGGATTTTCTCAATTACGAAAATGTGGTTTCCTTTACTATTCCATTATTATACCATCCTATTTATGACTTTATAGTAATAATTGCAAGGTATAATTTTCACTGATATTATTGCACCCAAAATTGCTTATTCAACTGCACATCATTTTATAGAAGCCATTAGATGCACCTGCTTAGAAGTTATACTACAAGATCAAACAGTATTTCAAAGAGAGAGAGATTCTTAATGTCTGGAAAAATTATGAATGTCTAGAAATGATTAATTGATAGTGTCACAGATACTATGATGATAGGCCTCTCAAAAAAGCTTATATAATTATATTGGTGAGCTTTGGTGAAAGATATGATTAGCACTAATATTTCCCACTGTAAGTCGTGGAAAATTTATTATTATTTACTTTGAATAAACTGATTCAGTTTATTTTCAAATATTAACTTTTCAGTAGGACCTTTCTCAAGGCCCCCAAAATGCCTTCTTTCAATAGCTTAATCACAAGTCTGTGCAATTTCTCCCAATCGGGACATGCCCATAGCATGTGAATTCAACACTTCACATCTGTACTGGAGAGTGATTACTGGAGACAGTAAAAATAGCAAGTTAGTATGAGATATCTAGTGTGCTTCCAGTCCCTGTGCTAACTAGAATTATGTTAGTACAGCAATGTGCTCTGTACACAAGTTATGTTTTCTGGGGCTGTAAGAAAGAGTTTGATATGTTTTGTCTTAGCCCAAGTGGCAGTGATCTTGAAATAAGTTGTTGCAGAACTTTAGCTGCTGCAGTATCAGCAAATGCTGTGCAGATTTGTCAAAGTTTTGACTTTTCTAGCAGCTAATTTAAACAGATTCCATACTTGAAACAATGCACCTCAATACTGTTCATTCTTTAGACTCTTTAGTAGTCACTGAAGCTTCCTCTGAATTATTTTGCTGTGAAGTGTACCAGGTTCACAAAATGTTGACTGTAATAGCTTAAAAAACAAAATTGCAGTCACATAAGACCCATTATGAGTGCCTATTGTAAAGCGATCAAATGGCTTCTCAAGAACCATGCATAAAGGCAGCAAAGACTACATTTTTAACTGTGGATAAGGCATGATAGTCATTTTGTGAACCTGAATTTGAGCAAATAGTCCCTGGCACCAGAGAAATGCCAGTCATCTTTGAAACTACCAATTAATATGCATGACTTTGGAATCCTCTCTGGGTTTATGTGATAAAACATCATGAGGTTGATTGGACTGCTTTTCCACCGCATAATGTAGCTTCTCTTTGATTCTGAGAAAAGTTCGAACTCTGATTATAAGGTCCTACACAAATCCTTAGGAGAGGTAAGCAGAGGTCCCTGTACATCATGTCTATCATTTTCTTATAACAGTTCTATTATGGATAATTCCCTGGAAGTCAGCTGTAAAGCTCAGCAGGTCCCCTCCTGATATCCTTCACATTTGGATAATTAACTGAGCTGTTTGAACAACAGAAAGTTTATAATGTTCAGCAGTGGGTGTCTTGCAGCTGATCAGCTTTACCTTCATCAGCACTTGTCATTTTAACACTTGAAAGGTAATATTTCAGGATGAATATAATCTTCATCAGGAAAAGAAAAGATTTTAAAAGTACAGCAAAATAAAGGCTTCAATAAATTTATTATGCAGACTGTAATACTTCTTGTGCTGCATTGCTCATGTACTCTGTGCTGCTGCATAAGAAGGATTTAGTCAACCTTGTATCTCTACAAAATAGGCTTTGCTTCATTGCAAGGGAAAAACAAGTAACGAATCCTCATGAAACCTATCCCTGACATCCTGAGAAAGAGCACGCAGGAAACCTTCATGCTGATCACAGCAGTGTTTCCCAGACAAAACTTAATTTGTTTAGACACAGCAAAATGAAATAGCTTCTTATTTTTTGTTCAATTCTTCCCACAATTAAAAAGACCCAATTACCAAGACTCTGCAGAGCTCAAAGGAGCAAAGTTGTTGGTTTCTACTGAAATTCAGGGCAATGGGACACTGATTTCTAAGCCTAGGTGACATTTATTTATTATCCAACTGACACAGACTGCTTGTAATTACAGAATCACAGAACATGCCAAGTTGGAAGGGACCCACAAGGATCAAGTCCTAAGAGTCACACCATGTGCCCAAACGTATTGTCCAAATGCTTCTTGAACTCTGTCAAGCTTGGTGACCACTTCTCTGGGGAGCCTATTCCAGCATTCAATCACCTTCTGGGTGAAGAACTTTTTTCTAATCATCAACCTCCCCTGAAAACATTTCAAGCCATTCCTTTGCATCCTGACATTGGTCACCACAGAAAAGAGATTAGTACCTGCCCCTTCTCTTCCCCTCATGAGGAAGTTGTAACTGCAATGAGGTCTCTGCTCAATCTCCTCTGCTCCAGGCTGAACAGACCAAGTGCCCTCAGCTGCCCCTCACATGCTTTTCCTCAAGGCCCTTCACCATCTTCATTGTTCTCCTTTGGATGCTCTCTGAAAGCTTAATATCTTTCTTATATGGTGGTGCCCAAAACTGCTCACAATATTCAAAGTGAGGCCACACCAGTGCAGAGCACAGCAGGACAATCCCCTCCTTTGACTGGCTGGCAATGCTTTGCCGGATGACCCCCAAGACACAGTTGGCCCTCCTGGCTGCCAGTGCACTGCTGCTCATATTTAACTTGCTGTCAACCAGGACCCCCAGGTCCCTTTCCATGGCATTGCTTTCCAGCATCTCATTCCTCAGTCTGTACATACATCCAGGGTTGTCCCATCCCAGGTGTAGGATCTGGCACTACCCTTGTTGAACTTCCTATGTCTGGTGATTGCCCGGTCCTCTAATTTGTTGAGGTCTGTCTGGAGAGCCCACCTGCTTTCAAAGAAGTCAACAGCTCCTCCCAGTTTCATATAATCTGCAAACTTGCTTAGTGTCCCTTCTAGTCCCACGTCCTACTCATTAACAAAGATGTTGAAGAGTGCAGGGCCCAAGATGGAGCCTTGTGGAATCCCACAGGGTCACTGGTCTGATGTTACCCCATTCATTATGTGCTCGACCCATGAGCCAATTGCTCACCTGCCACATGATGTGTTTATCCAGCTGTATGCTGGACATTTTGTTCAGAAGACTACTGTGACAGTATGGGAAGCTTTAATGAAATAAAAAAAAAAATACATCAGCTGTCTTCCCTTGATGAACCAGGTGGGTTACCTTGTCTTAAAAGGAAATCAGATTTAATAAACAAACTTTCCTCTCATGAAGCTGTGCTGGCTTTGATCCAATGACAGTATTGTCTTTCAGCTGTTTTTCAATACCTTCCAGAATAATCTCCATAACTTTACCAAGCACTGGAGTGAGACTGACAGGCCTGTAGTTTCTGGGGTCCTCCTTCCCCTTCTTGAAAATCAGGACAATGTTCGCCATCTTCCAGTCAATTGGGACCTCTCCAGATTCCCAAGATCACTAGAAATCATCAAGAGAGGTTTTGTGATGATGTGAGAAGCTCCTTTAGGATTCTGGGATGAATCAAATCAGTCCCCATAGATTTGTAAGGATCCAACTGGACCAGCAGAATCTGCACAATTTCAGGGTTGACTGGGAGTTGATTATTCTCACAGTCATGGTCTTCCATCTCAGGGCACTGAGACCTCCTCAGTCTATCATCCATGCTGAAGACAGAGGCAAAGAAAGCATTAAACACCTCTGCCTTGTCTCTGTCCCTGTTTGTGAGGTGACCATCTTCATCCTGTAACAGGATGACGATATTTCTATACTGCACATTGCCATTAATGTATTTGAAAAACTATTTTTATTGGCCCCCACATTTCTAGCCACTTCAACTCCAGCTGAGCTTTGCCCCCATGAATTTTGCCCCTACAGGCAGAGTCTTTGTCCAATGTCACTTGACCTTGTTTCCACTGGGCATAAACCATTATTTTTTTGCCTTATATCCAAGAGGAGACCCCTGTTCAGCCAAGCTGGCCTTCTGTCTCACCTGCTTGACTTCTGACATTTGGGACCTGCTGCTCCCTGTGTCCTTAAGAGGTGATGTTTGAAAAGTGACCAGTACTGATGGACCCCAGCACATGTAAAAACTTCTTTCCAGGGAACTTAACTTACTAATTCCCTGAGCAACCTGAAGTCTGCTCTCTTCGTGTCCAGAGCTGTGGTTTTACTGGCACTTTTCCTCCTGTCAACAGAGATTTTAAGCTCAGTTAAGAGCAGTTTGGAAATCTTGGTGGATTATTTACTGTCCTGAAAGATGGTTGCACTAGAAAATTATTCATTACAGTGAGATGTTATTGTTTTGATGGGTTGTTTTTAACTGAAACAAAAATACATTTTTAAATAGAGCAAAAGCAACATATGCACAGTGTTAGAAATATCCATAGTTATTGAAGCAGTTTAACCTAATTTTAATGACCTACAGTTCAACTATCAAAATAATCTTAAAAGGTTTATTCATTATTCTTAAGTTTCTGGATGCATAGAGGCCTAAAAAACATAAATATAACCTGACAGAATACTGTAAGTAAAAAAAAAAAAAGTCTCCGTACCAAGATAACTCATTATATCCTGGGTAAGAACATTTCCCTGGATGAATTTGTAAAAACTGAAAAACTGACATTGATTCCCATGAGACTCATACTGATGAGGTTATGATGCACTATGTTAGGTCAGGTTAAAGGTTGCCTTCTGAAGAGAACTGTTCAGCATTTGTTTCTTTTCCCCCTTTGCTCCCCTCAGCTTGGATAAGAGCAAGTACAGTAAATATTGTGTTACATTCCCTACTGATAGCAGGGAGACTGTTTGTTGTGCTAAGCCATTCTTCTTAGCACAAAGTAGACTGCTTTCTATAAGATAAGTAGAATGCCTTTTCAGTTAAAGACCTGCCAGTTTCTCTAGATCTTTACACTCCTCTGAGACGTGAATCTATTCTTTAACAATACCAGCAATATCTAGGCTTGTTAGTACAGCCTCCCATGATAGTATTTCTTCAACCTAATACAGTGAAAAAATATGTAGTATAAGTCACCCTGCAACCAGGTTAACTTAAATATTTTATTAAGATAGAGGTCATTAAACTGTAGATAAAATAAAACTCAGTGTTAAGCATATCGGAATTTTCTCTGACATCTTTCTCATATTTCTTTTTTTTTTTTTTTAATACTTAAGGAATATTTCAGGTGTCACTGATCTCATTCTTGTAAATGCCTTATGTTAGAATTTTCTGCAATGTACAACTCTACAAACAAAAAAATTAATATACTAAAAGGCTTTAGTCTCCTACTAGGACTCAGATAAACCAATATTAAAACACATTTATGCATGAAAAACTAATAACCTATAATTGAAAGAAATTGCATACAACTCAAACGATTTCTTAATTGTTACTCATTAAAATTAATTATGGTGTATTATCCCATTTACAATGTTGAAAATAGAATTTAGCAGCAGTCATTCTGTCAATTTACCTTGCATTCTAGCTTTTTTATGGCAGTTGTGTTTTGAAAATAATTTGTCTTATTCAGACAGTGTTGTATTTTACAACTGGTAGCTACAACTCCTCGCAAATACATCCTTGGGTTAAACATTAAAGTTCACACAGTAGAGTTAACTGAATGTTATTATAGTGAACACTAAGTTGTTGCTGTGGTTCAAACAACCTACAAATCTGTAAATCCTTACAATTGCATTGCTAACTCTAACCTTTCTTATTGTACACCAGAGAGTATTACAGAGAGCTGATGTTGAAAACCTCACTGAACATAGAAATAAGCAAAATAGCAAATGCTTTCTCATTATTAAAGTGCAGGTTCAGCTCATCCAGTGAACGTGTCTTTTGCAATCAGCTATTGGGAACCTCAGTAATGCTCCTGTGTATCTTCATCTGGATGTCTCACCTGGAATTAGGGGCACCTGGACCAAAAGAAGGAGAACAAACCACCAAATCAGGAACAGTTTGAGAATCTGTTGTTCCTAAATGTAATGAGTCCTTCAGAATTTGGCCTGATTGATGTGAAGGATTAGTTGTTTGCTTGAATTCACTAACCCAGAATGACTCAAATATAATAAAAGTTCAGTTTTCTTGCAATCCAGGCACAATTTACCACTTTTCTTTGTTGTTAAAACCAATGCCTTTCATGACAACACCATAAGCACACAGGACATTTCAATCTGAAATTAATCATTTTAATTGTATTATCTATATTTCAAGATCAGGATTCTAACATTATTTTATCTTTCTTGTGGTTTAATTCTTGATTTATCTTAGTTAATTCCACTGTCTCAAGCTGGTTCTGTAAAGGGTAGGTATAGCTTAAATTATGAAGATGTCTACAGTGGAATTAGAGAATTTTCTGAAGGCATTAGATTGAACTGACAGAAAATTATGACTAAAAATCTTCCAAAGCTTATGGATTAGCTTCTCCTTTAACGGACTTATTTATGCTTATTAAGTAGAGAGCATAAAGGCTCCATCTTGCATTCTCTCCTGGGACCTGCTATCATCATGTGACCCTTTGGTACCAGCTGTACAATTTTCTTATTCTAACCTCCTTCTTTATCCCTTCTTTCTCCTCTTCACTAAATTAAAAGATGTCTCTTGGGAAACACAAGCAGAGTGTTCTCTTTCCACAAATTCAAGGTGTTAATAACCAAAGGCTTTGCAAAAGTTTGGTTGAGTGAAAATTTTTGAGCCTTAAATACATTCCGGGGCAACTTGTGACTTTGACCCAGGGATTTACAGTACCCATCCAGGGAACTGCAAAGTATTACTAATCTATAGATGTTGCAGAAAGGACAAGAAACCTTACAGAAAACATCTGCCAACTTGAATGAAAAGGACAGTGGGATGGCGCAGTAGAAATATTGGAAGCATAGTACAGTATAACTCAAATTGAACTGTGACTTTAAATTAGTAAATCTAAATTGTATTTTCTATAATTGACTGTGTGTCCAAAAAACTGCACAACATGGTTTTGGTGTTACACTGGTACCACTTTTCCATGTCCCTTTTGCCACTGGAGTTGGCAGAGGTTGTAATTTCACACTGCGGCCATCTGCAGACATTTCCCCTTTTATAATGATAAAATTCTGGTTGTTAGAATGCACTGATCTCACATCAGCCTTTCTGTGGGTAGGTTTTACAGTCTTCCACAGAACAGAATGGAGCTTTCTTCCCCTTCTGCTCCACGTTCCTTTTCTCCAGGTGCTCTTCCACACACAAATCTTCCTGGTGTTGTTTAGCAGAGACCGTTTCCAAGAAAATACATGTTTTCCTTAAATGTTTTATTAGGGGAAAGGTAAACATCCAAAAAAAGAGTCAGACTCCTCTTTAATCTTACTGCAATAGATCTTTAATGGCTTTTACAAGTTCAATACTGGAAAACAAATATTAATATTAGAGTAACCTGACTTTAACTTCACAACGCTGCTGTAAGGGGCAAAATATATCATTATCTCCATTTGCTAGTGGCAGCCTGATGTACAGGTGGATTTTTGTGTGTCTGGTCCAAGGTCATGTAGAAATGTTGTAACAAAAGTATAATTAGATGCAAGATCTTCTGAGTTCTAGATTAATGCTTAATAGCTGTCCTTCCTGTGCTGTTAATAGCAATGGGAGGCATTTACACTTACACAGGAGAACACTAGCCTGAAGAAATGGTTCTTTTCCAAACATGGCAGAAAAGAAATTTTTACTGTCTGTTGTGGAGGAACCGGTAACCAATTACTCGGATTGGAAACAACAGAATGCTAAGAAAACTCAGGAGGCAAAGAAAGGGAAAATCACACTGAAGAAGAAACTCCCTCGATCCTGGAAGTGATCTGCTTGAGAGGAGCCCTGTTCGTCATTTTTGAAATTATTATGGATGTTCTGATAGATTAGACCAGTTTATTGTATTAGAGTAGTCATTATTACATTTGTACTGTTCAGTCGTTCCTATTCGCTGTTTTTCTCCTGTTTCCCCATTGGTCCCTGTTTGGTGCAGCGCACCATTCCCTTATATGGTTAGTCCCTCCTGTTAAATCCTTTGTTTGGCACAGTTGCCACCCCTTCTTTCCTTGTATGTTGCGCTCTGCCCCAACTCCACCCCAAGTCACTCCTTAGTTCTAGAACCCTCTACGCGAACCCTATAAAAGCCTGTTGCTCCCCCAGTAAACGGCCATTCCTGTTCATCCCACCTTGGAATGTGCTCATCATTCTTCACCCTCACGGAACATGACAGTCTGTGATGGCTTTTCTTGGTCTTAGCATGCAGTTAGCTAAAGTTGTCCAGGTTTAACCTCAGCAATAAAAAAATCAAAGCAGTTGCAAAATATAATTCTGCAGTCCTGGTATGGTTAGCATTCTGAGGTTCCAACCTGCTGCTGCTTCAGTGTTCTGAGTCACATATATTGTGTTTTAAAGTAGAGACGAATTTTCTTCCTGCTGTTTTTGGCTGCTGTCCTTTTATCAGTCCATTTTAGCAATAAAATGTCAATCTGGTTATCAGTGGTCTATGCATCAACAATGCATGTGATACTTAGTCAGCTAATTTTCTTCTAGGTCACAAAAAGTAAAATGTTTTCTTGCTCTTCCAAAAGCTAGGAAAGAAGAGAAACAAAAAAACCCTGATTAGTCAGTGTCAGAAAGATATGGCAAGTGATGACGTCAGAAAAGGGTATTTGTTAATTCTTTCACTATTATTTTCTTTTATTATTAGTTGTTTGTCTGTTTTCTGTAGCAGAGCAATGCTTCCAAGGCCTCTGCAATGCCAGAACTGCTAGAGCATAGGGGAAGAGTTCACCAATTTATTTCATTTATTTTACTGTATGTGCTTACTTCCATGCAATCCCACTAAGAAAAGGACTAAACTAAAACTTTCAAAGCTCAGATATGTGTTTTCAGTGCTTATACTTTTGACACCTGTATTCTTCATAAAAAATGCTCAAAGATACAAATGTAGGGGTGTCGCAAAAGGAATCAGAACTGCAATTAAAACTTCATAAGAAAATAAAATCAGTGTTAGAAGGAAAAAATATTTCTTTGAAGCTTCACTAGGTTATTTTAAACAAAAATAAATATGTGAAGTCCCTGTTTATCACAGGAATCTTCATATTGCAAAAGATTGCCACTTACATGGAAATGAGATCTTTTATTCCAACACAGCGATGCAATTCCACTAGTAATACTGTGCATCAAAACATCTCTATAAGATATTTCTGAGTTATGCAGTAGTAAATGGTGGGGGGTTTGATGATTTTTTTGGTTTTCAATTCTTTCAGTGACACTCTAACTTCATCGTTATGGTAAAATATTTCTCTTCATGAGATTTGGTAGTGGTGACAAAGACAAGACAAAACTCTTTATATATAACATATCTTTTAAACTAAATAAAGGTTGCTATAACCTAATTGCTAATAAAACTCCACAGGAAATCAGATGAATCACACAATTTATTTGTCCTTGCTGTATCCAGAAAGGACATAATTCTTTCGTACAGTAATGTCACCCAATAGATGGCAGCATCATCTTTGTGATTAAATACTTTTTTAGCAAGTACAAGGACATTTGGGATGAATTTCAGCTTCTGGCTGCCAATTGCGAAAATAAATATGGGATTTTTTCTTTTAAAAAGTAGCATTGTAGGAAAACACACTAGAGTGCATCTTTAATAGAACTTTTGTCAGTTCTTCTTAATACAATCACAATTTCATTCACTGGGGTGCTGCTGTTCTCACTAATCAAGAGGAAAAACTATGGCTTGAATGGTTCCAAATGGTCATTGATGCCTGACTGCAAAAGACTTTGTTTCTGTTTTTTGAACAAAAGCTTAAAAAGGAAATCTCAACTCCATTATGAGAGCTAAAAATATGTGCACACACACACACACACACTCAAGGCTGCAGTCTTCAAGATGTCAATTGAGAAAAATCCATCTTTTTATATAGGAAAAAATATTTTAAAATATATTTTTGTTGCAGAGCTATTATTTTGGAAGGATGAACAGATCTGCATAAGAACGGAGGTTCTCATGCTAGGAAAGATGAATCTATATAAATCTGAATTCCTGACGTTAGAAAAAGATGACATTAAAAACATGAACGCTTAAAGATTAGTGATAACTCCATTTATTAATAATTTATAGCTTTATTTCATAATTTAGAGGAAAATGTTAGGTGACTGATTTTCAAATTTTATTTGAAGAAAATACTTCAAACTCATTGACCATTCTGATTGCTAGCACTGCTACATTTAGAGCAAGACAGATAGCCTGGTTGGGAATAAAAAAAGGCAATTTTGTGATCACTTTCAGAATAATCTCCTTTTTCTCAGTGTGAAAATGTCCTTAGTTCACTAGATGCTTATAGGTATAAATATTATTAGTGCTTCAGAAAATAACAGAATGTGATTACCAGAACAACCTTGTCATACACACAGAACAGTGTTGTTATTTTCTTAGTAATAACCAGACTAAATAAGATAGACTGTCAGTAAAATAATACTGCTTATCCTTCAAGTAATTACAGCTATATATGTATATCTTTATATGTTACTTTATGGTTTCTAGAATAGATCAGCATTTTTTAAAGACCATAAAAAATTAATCCTTAATTTGAAAATTATATTACTCTCTATCAGAAGAGCAAAGCTTTCTGCTCAGCATATCCTGTGACATTTTATGTCCTTCCTCCACTGAAATATCTTGACTTTCAACAGGGTTCTTCAATTTAAGCAGAGAAAGCCCTATACACCCATAATTGCAGACAGTTGTTAATTATTGTTTAGTAGTGTATGATATTTAAATAATTAAAGCCATAAAATCCATTCTGCTATAGTATTCTGATTCAAAAGAATTAAGATAATTAAGATGAAAATATCATAACCACTCCTATTGACAAGTAAAATCACAGAAAGTAACGAACAGTTGGCTCAAGTTTTCTTTTGAAATGTTCTCTAAAAATTGATGAACTATAGTTCAGATAGATGCTGGATGCTTAATTAGTCATGTATGGAATTGCTATGCAATGATTGTAGCAATATGTAAACTAATAGCTGCGACATGGTATATTATTAAGTTTAGAATGAACGCATAGTCAATGAAAAAAAAACAGTCAAAGTTAAACCAAGATTTATGAAATTTTACAGATGTGTGGTAGTGAGCCTAATGACTGTTCAGTTCCTATGCCCGTTTTCTAGGAAAGCTATGATAAACTTACTAATAAGTAATGGAAATGATAGAGCAACAGAAAGACATTCATGTAGCAAGAGACTACAGTTCTTTACTGAAGGACAGGGGAGGACAGAGATGCATTGGGGACTGCAAATGTGCTTGCCTGGCTGTTTTGAGGGAAGAGTCTGTCTCCTTGCACTCTCTGTCACCATGGTTTTATGGTGAGTTTATGGTTTTATAGGAGCTATGGAAGACACAGAACAGGAGGAAATCCTTCATTGCAAAGAAGAGGAAAACAGGATAGTATTGCAAAGACCATTTTAGCTCCCCAAAAGGTCACTGAATCAAGACTACAGAAAGTGGCAACGCTTGTTTTCAAGAAGATAGGGCTCAATATCAGTACCTTCAGAGGTGAATCTTTCAGGAAACTAGAGACATGATGTAGAATTCTATTTGAACCAAAAAAAAAAAAAGTGAGAGTAATTGTTTTGGTTGGCATTGATTCTACCAAATTTTAAGAAGCTGATTGAGGATTATAATTAAGAATATAGTTGTCACAATGAAAAGAGAGACACTTCTGGAGGCGATTCAAGTCTTGTATTAACTCAGTCACTGTAGGAGAAGCAGCCTATTTTCACTGAGCCTTAATCAGCTTTTTACTAATAAATGCTAGTTAGGTTGTTTCACATTGGAAGGCTGATGTTTCAAAACATTTAGTTTTGAGAACTAGGCTCCTAAAGTGGTTCATTTTTATTCTTTGTGCCATAACAGAATTTGTTGTTTCTTCTGTCTGTCTTTTTCTACCATTCTTTATATTGACCTCCTCTTCATGTTTAGGTGAATATACAGGAAACAAAACTTTGACTAAGAACATGATTTTCAACATGGGTATAAAAAAAAGGTAAAAAAATGCTACAGCATAATCCCTTAATGCATCTGAAGAGCTGAATCTTTCCTTGAAGACTTTTCAATAGAAGCATGAAAGGTATGGGCACCTACTCTCTGTCTTGAGCTGAGCTCTCTTCAAGGTATTTAATCCTTAAAGTAATTTTCATTTCTCCTTGTTTTCTAGGCATTTTGTTTTATATGCACACTGAATTCTCTCCCATTCACAAACATAACCTCATTGCAAATAATATCCTGTAATGGAGTTATTTGCTCCATTTGAGCAATTAGTTTAATAATTTCTTTTGTTCCCTGCTTCAATTTCCCTGCTGTTAACAAAGCCTAGAGAGTCTCAGACCACAAAACAGCAATTGCAGACAGACTTGACAAGATATTGCCATCCATCTCAGCCAAATGTTCAACTGGTGAGATCACAAATGTTCTGTTCCCTGCCTTTAGCACTGAAAAAGTACTTTAGGTTCGATGTGAGGTTTTTGAACTGGTTGGACCATGCAGGGCTTTCACTCCAAGGTTTAACTCAGGTTTCTTGAAGTTGTACAGGTATATTTTTTCCTCCTTAACCAAAGAAAGAGAACACTATTTTTAGATGCCTGAAGGGTTGGCTGGCTGACTCACAAACCAACCCATGTAAATCAGCTTCAGAATTTAATAGCATTGTTTAAGTGAACAGACTGCAGGATTAAAGAGAGTCAAATGCACATAACAGTTCACTTCAGCTCTGCAAAGAGACAGGTAATTATTATTTCTCAGGATGTCATAATTCAGCATTTATAATATTTAAATATTAATTTTAGAAGTCTTAATTATAGCAACCAGAATTGTTCTGTTCAAAATAGTCCCAAAAATGACCTAGCAAGAAGCTAATAACAATTTATCTGATTGAGGAACAGGTAGGGGTTTAATTAGAAATGGAAAATGCAGTTTGCTTCTATTTGCATAGTAAATTTACTCATTTGGAGGAAGTTTTTACTTGTTTTTCATTATTGAAATAACAGATTATGAACAAATTCACAAAAAATAAGGTTTATTTGATAAGCATAAACATACTGTTTGCATTGATATGTGCCTGATCCATGCCTATTTTGGTTATCTCTAAACATCAAGTAACATCAACATTGCAGTATGTAAACAATATTTTTACAGTCATTCATATTCTTTTATATATGGAAACAACTTAATTTGCTCATTTTCTTCTCAGTGGAATTCTAATTTTAATCACGTCCCTCACTGGCAAGAAAATACTATGTAGTTTTCTATTTTTGTCTTAAACAGTAGTTGTGCAATGAATGGTTACATGCTGGTTCTGTGGCTGGCATGTCCACTGGGATTTCCTGTTTTCACATGGCTTCTGTGGAGCTGTCTATACTGACTCTCAACAGCAACCCAATTGAAATGTATTGCTATTAAATTCAATTTTATTACTAACAGCACTAATCTGGAAGGCCATACTACCATAAATACATAAATAATAAGGTTTACTTATTAGTGCTGTAGAATTTAAATACTGCAGCTGTGATCTGTTGCAACTATGACAGGTTCCATAGATCCTGCTGTGGAGACCTCACATTATAAATAGGCCAAACAAAACAAGAATGTCTGTTCCCCACTTCACGAAATGGGAAAATCGAATATTGTAAAATTTAAATAATTTGTTTAACATGGAGAGAAGAACACTTCTTGATTCTTTTCTTAACTACATTGTTTCAGCTAATTCAGATTTTTTCCTCCTTTCATGCACTATAATGTACTAGCACTTATTTTCCTTCTCTCTTTAAGGAGCACAGAATATGAGTTCTTCCCTTCTTACTCTTCTTTTCCCCTTTTCTTCTCCCCCACCCCCCTACCCCAGCTACCAGGATTTACCTTTCCGAGTTACCACTGAGTTACCAAACCTATTATAGGTCTGAGCTGTTGTGAGAATTGTTACAATACTTCCCATTATTCTTAATTTACCTTTGGTGGATACAAGGAAACTGTTTTATGATAAATGCCTTGTACCCCTTTATCCAGTGTAGATGCTTGCTGTACAGTGGCGAGAATACTCAGAAGTTGGTGTTCAGAGCTTCCCTGAAGAAAATGCATTTTTATTCACCAATATAGTCCAAAGAGAAACTCTGCTTGAAGGAAAATGGTTTTATTATTCTGAGAGAATTGTCTGAACTTAAAAGATTCAATACAGTAGCCTTGAGGGTAGGAAAAAGATGTCCAAGCAGATGAAATACTTTCTATCTTGGTAATTTTATTATTTTCCTGAGATGGAGATTTGAGTATTTGCACCAGGAACTAATCACTTAATGCAAGATAGAATAAAACTTGCAGAATGTGAGAGTGAACAGTCAGTGGGGGACATGAAAAACCAAAATTCAGTCTTCAAAATTAAATCAGTTTCTTTTTGTGTGCCAACAATAGACAGCTGGGCCTTGTGCTTTGCTTTTGCTCATCATGGCCATAAATTTTATTCTGGGCATGAGATATTTGATGGATTTTAGCGGTTGAGTCTCTCCATGAATAAACAATTTCTGATGAAAATGTTTAACTGAAGAATTTCTGACTGACGGTGGACACTAGAGGAGGTTACTTCAGAACTGTACAATATCAGTATATAACCCATCAACCTTGGCCATGCTCCTTCCTTAAAAAAACAATGGTCACTTTTTCTTCTGCATCTGAATTAATCAGCAAAGATTCAGTGGAAATGGTGGCAGTAAATTGCACAAGCTCTGTGCTGCCCCAAGCCTGACCTAAATAAATCTTCTCTGAGCCACATGTCCTGAATTTAAATCATGATACTGGCCTTTCTTGTAAATAGTGTAGAAAATGTAGAATATAAATACTCTGTGGAATACAGCATCAAAACAAATGATCCATTGATTCATCTTTAACACAAAACTTGCCTCATAAAATTGAAGGAACTTTTCATGCTTTTAGAAGTGGTTTCTTGTAATCCCTGATTAATTACTCCCTCTTACTGGAAGCAGAAACCAAGTGAACATTGTTGATGGCCATCAAAAAGTGGTTTGCTTTACAACTTACACCACTGGTAAGCAAATCACTTCAGGACTGACAAAGTTGCATTTATTACAAAGATTAGTGTACATAGCTCCCACTTTTAGTGGGTTCCTATTTTATACAGGTGTTGAAACAACTCTGCAATGAAAAGAGACAGGGTAAATATACCATTAAAAATAAAAAAGAAATAGTCCCCAAATCCCAAATGGCTTTCTCTGACAGTGTTGAATGTACCATCTGTTTCCATTGCGTTATAAATTGATGTAGAAAATTGATATGTGATGTTATTTCTGAGTAGCTTCTCATTTACATTTGTTTTTGTTAAAAATGAACCCAACTGAAAACTATCATGAACTCTGGAAGGAAGCACTCAACCAGCCTGAAGTGTTCCAGCCTGAGCCTGGATCCGGAGCTAAGTGGTGCATGCAGCTGCCCTGTGATCAGTTGACCTTGGCCAAACGCCAAGTGTCAAAGGGCCCATGAAAAAGGCCCCAAAGGCCCCGCGGCCACAGGGAATAGGAGAGAAGGAAGAAAAAAAACAACCTGCAAACTGAATTTCAGCAGAACTGAAACAGTTTAAATATATTTACACATATATACAACTTATATACAGAGAAGAAAAGAGAAATAAAACAAGTTTTCACTTCCTTCTCACCAAGACAGCGGCTCTTCGTGTATCTCAAGATGCCTTCTCCCCGACCAGGCTGGACGATCAGCAGGCCCGCACCCACGGCCCACTCCCATACCAAGGGTAACTGCAGGGAGCTCCTCTGCTCTCCTACACTGCTGGAAGAAGGACTGACCTATGGCTTCCTACCCTTCATTTCATATCTTTACTTATGTAAAGAATAGGATGGAATACTTCCTTAGTTATGATCTGGTTGCCAGGAAAAGGCCTAAACCAAACCACGACATGACCACATATGACTAGTGTGTCAAAACACAACTTTGGATCTAGGCACCACACTGCTTGTGCGATGTTCAGGCTTCTGGTCAAAATTATCCACTTTTATTTAGCACTTTAACAATTTACTCATTGTGTTGACATAAGGCTGATCACCTAGCTGCATTCAATAACCATACAATTGGTTAACTGAGGCCACCAATATGTAATGGCAGCAGTAAGGTTACTTTCAAAGAATACCAAGAGTCCAAACTCCGTCATCTTTGATTTATTATGTATTGTACAATTAAATCTCTAGAACAAAACAGGGTAACCAGTTGCCATGGCCATGATTGTGATTAATCTCAATGTAAATCACCATCCAAAGCAACATTTCTTCCTGTGGCTGGAGTAATCTGAGTTATGACTTTCTAATCCTGTGTAATAGTCCAAATCACTTGCAGGCAGATGTGGAACAGCCAAACAAACCTCAGCTGGTGACATATTGTCTCTGTTGGACTCTATGATAGGCAAGAACAAATGTAAATGAAACTCCTCCCTCACATCCACTTCTTTCCATGCATGACCTGTTTTGGAGAGGCTTAAGAGACAGAAGATGCAGAACCAGACCCAAAAAGTATGTGAGTACAGTGGATATGTCTGTCTCCATGAGCAGATGTATTTGTGGAGCAAGAATTTCTGTGATTTTGCTTAACAGCAAAAGGAGCTTTGAATGTCTACTTTATTATAAATAGCAGAAGTTATCTTTTCTGTCCTCTAATAAATCCGAAATAAGATTTCTTGTTTGATTTAGTCCTCTCCATTCCTTGTTAATTTTTATTAGCTTCTGAAAGGCACAGAAAGGGGAATTAAGTAAATATTACATTTGCTCAAAGAAATGTTTTGCAGTACTATTTCAGCATTCTGTTGAGTAGAGGTGTTAAAACCGTGTGAATGCAAACCTTCCTGTGCTGTCTATTTGTATTTCTGGTACTTAGAAAATTTCATTCAAAGATGCAGTCACAGGCAAGGTTGAGCCCCTCTCACAATGATGGCATGAAAAGAATTGTCTGCACAAATGCAGAGAGACATGGCAAAAATATCCACACCTCTGCAGACCAGTAGGAAGGTAGTTTTGATACACAAGGGATGTGAGTTCATGCTGATTTACCACAGGAAAATTTGGGTCCATCATTCCATATTCTGGGTTTAATCAGCGGCCTGGGATTCACTGGGCATTAGACCCAGCTTGTGGTTCCAGGCTGGCAGGACAAGCAAAGAAAAGGTTAATTTGTCATTCCTATGATTTCTGTCTTCTGTCTGTGCAGAATTTAAATACCTGGGTTCTGGGTTGTTATGGTATAATGTTACATTATGCGTGTAAGTATAGAAGAACCTTTCTGGAAGATTTAATTTGAGGAGGCAAGGGGTATGTCACTCAAGAAAGCTTTGCGGCCTAGAAAGAGGCATCTTTCCCAGGGATAGTCTTAAATGTTTTCTCCTTCTGTATTCCAGAGGAGCTGACTCCCTGATATAAGAGAAAGTAAGTCCTTGCAGACATGTTTGAAGGCCCCATAGGGGAGGGTTTGGATGACAATAAAAGCCCTGAGAAGAACAGGGGTCGTGTCTTTTCCAGGCCTGGTGCAACTTGTGTCAAAATGTTGATGTTCTCAGTTTTTGGAAATAAATTCTCCTAAATCCTTCCACTGCCTAGTATTTTGGGGCATCTATGTGTAGCCTTTCTTCACAATGTGATAATATGGAAATTCAGATAAGTGCATAACTGACAGATATTTGAATCTCACTGCTTTCTATTCAGTAAAAGAGGTTGGCTTACTTCTCTGTATTATTTGTTAATGAACTGGAACATTTTCTTCTAAAATTCTCAGCTGGTATTTGCATGTTGATCAAGCCACTGCTTTTTAAATTTTTGAGGTCATAGTCATCAAAAAGTTCAGTATTAATGGCATTGTATTTTCTTCTTTGTTGCCATGTCTTGCTGACAGGATGCCAGAGAAGGAAAAGATCAAAATTAATATATTCATTGAGAAACTGCGGATTTAAGCTTGCTGTGCATTTACTGTAAAGAACCTGGAAGTATAGAAGACAGTGAATCTGGAAGCGTAAATACGGAGAATAGAAGGTCAATTGTTGTAGATCTCTCACGTTACTCTTCATTTTTTTACAAATGAAGTCTAAAGGGTGCATCTAGCATTAAAAAAAAAAGTAATCATTTTTTTTGACTGTATTTAGGGTATTGGATGGCAACATGAATATTGCCATTAGGAAAAAGCAAAATATACCATGAGCAAAAATGAGCGCAGATGAATTGGTAGTACAATTCAGCCACAGGTTTGTGACAATATGAGGGACCTCAGTTGTTTGAAGGCTGTAATCCCAAATGATGCTGCAAGTGCTGTTGATTTTAATGTTGCCTATGTGTAGCTGGGTCACTGTCAGCTTTTATGCCACATTGAACTTGCCGCAGGTGTATTTTCTGAAACTTGTGCTTTATAATCTACTTTCTGGACAATACAGTGTATGGCAGCATCAGTGTCAGTCTATTTATAGTGTGTGAGATGTATTCCTCCTTGGGAATTGTAAAGTTCTATTTCGGTCATATCTGTAGGGACCTGGATGCTGTCTGCTGCAGAAAAAAACTGTGATGTTTCTGCCTGCTTGTAAAGGTATGTCTGAAATCACACACTGGGGCCTACCTTGTGTCTTTACCATGGCTTACATTTCATTAGTTGTATCACTTGAAGCATTTGCACTAGCATATCCAAAAGATATCAGTACTAGAGAAAGGACTGAGTTTTGCAAGTACTCCTCTCCCTACACTTAATAACATTTTCTTTGTAGGTGCACTGGGCAGAGGAAGCAAAAAACAACCTGAAAGGACTTTTTCCTCTTTAGATTTGTACTTTTCCCTTGCTTGAATATTCTGCTTCAGAGGTATCACGCAGGCTAGCTGCTATCTGAAAACAAATTGATTACTTATGATTTCCAAGTATCTAAATCACACTGCTAGAAACCCTCCAAGGAGACACTGGGACACAGACCTTGCAAACATTTAATTGAATCACATATATTATATTAGCAAGGTTTCAAATGCTTTTGGATCAGAGAGCAAGAAAATGATAACAGGTGAAACTAAATAGTTCTGTTTACCATTATGCACACTTGTCCGTGAGCTTTGAGGGCCACCTAACTCTAAGGAGTAAACATGGGCCTAGACTGTCTAAATAAGTTTTAGACTTTTTTTCCTGGTTTATGCTGTCCAGTTCTTTAGAAGTAAACAAGGAATGTTTGGGTGATCATGAAGCAGGACTTCAGGTCTCCCCAACAGTGTAGACTTGAGCTCAAGTCAGTATAACCAGAGATCACAGGTTACAAGTTTCAAATAACATTATTGCTCTTTTATTTCCCCCCCGCTCTCCCCTCTCTCCTTGCCCCCCCCACTCACCCCCAAAAGTTATTTAGCAAGACCAGTAAAATTTTGCTTTGTAGGTCATGAAATTAAAACAAACAAGCCTGGTACCTCATCATAGCTTGTATGATCAAAGGAAAGTTATTGAGTCTGAAGACGTAAAAAACGGGAAACTTTTTATAAATATTTCTGATTAGTGATGTATTCAGTTAAATATATTATTGACTCTGTTGAATATACTTTTGAAAGGACTGAACATTAGAAGACCTTTTTTCCCCCTTGGTTCTTTGTAAAGAGCACTGATAATTGTTAGGCATTTAAAAGTATAAAAACACCAGCCCATGTAGTTTATTTGATAAAACAAATCAGTTTCTGACTCCCTTTTCACAAAGTCATACAATAACCAAGAACTGAATATTGTTAAGAACTCATTTCACAACAGAGAAACAAAGTAAAACAGAGAGTAAATTAATTGTCCAAGGTTACAAAAGCAATCAGTGACAGAGATGTCCATGACCGCAGTGCATAGCAACTTCTTAATATAAATGCTGTTCTGTCTTTTAAGCTGATACTATCCTGAAATCATGCAATATTTGCTGAAGAAAACGTTAATCCATATTTCCTGTTCTGGATTTGTTGTTCTAAAAATAGTAGCCATGTTATGTTAAAGACTCAAAATCTATAGATAATTAGAGATTTTTTTTCCTCACTAGAAACTAAAATTAAAACAACCTTAAATCAGTGCTAAAGCAACAGTAAAGCTGGTATTGATCCTATTGAACAAAGAAAGTGTATATGTTGGTAGTTATCTTACCCATCAATAAAATATTTAGAGAAAAGAAGTTTGCAATCCTCGGAGCCGTTGACAGCAGCAACAGCAAGAAAGCATTGCTAAAACAGAGAATTTCATTGATCATTTATAAGCTAATATCTTCTATGTCAGTCACTCTTTCACCTCCAAGATACAGATGTGGAGGTTTTGCTGCCATCTGATGAAGAGCTGCCAATGTATCCCTCCCTCTTGCATGCAAGCTTCATCAACTTCTGAAACATTCAGCAGCTAGGAATAGCCACTCAAAATAATCAATTTTCCTTTTCAGCTGTGACTTTTTTATCATTGAGCCTGCAAAGAGTTGTAGAAATAAGATCTAAGGTAGATATATTTCTAGCTGAAATAATCTCTATGATGTCCTTAACAATTTTTCCAGTTTCTGAAGATATCAAGACATACATCCTATCTCTCAAGACCAACATGATGATTCTACAGTTAGCCAAGAGAATGCCACTTAGCACTGCAGCTCTCAGGGGCATCCTAAGAGATAATGCTACAATTTACTATTGCTTCACTCCTGTAGAACTGATTCTTTGAAAAAGGGAAATGTGTTTGTCTGTAAAGTTGGAAAATCTTGTACTGCAGCCACATTTGTTCTGCGAAAGTAATGAAAAAAGATTTCAGCTTCGCAGGCTCTCAGAGCCATAGCTTTTACAAGCACTAAGAGAATAGCATGAACTTGAAATCTAGCCATTCTTAGGAATGTTAGAAGCATCTTGCCTACTAGACTGTCTTGTCACACTGTTTTTGTGGAATTAGTTACACTTTCCTAATTTTTTTCTTTCTACTGCTGTAGGGAAGAACATTCAAACAAGAGTAGTCTGTTATGTGTGGTAAAAGCAAGCAAAAAAGGAAGAAATTATTTCCTTGCAGATCTCTAAATACTGTATCTAAAAACATGGGGAAAAGAACAGGCTGTCTGTATGTCTCTAATTTTTTCTAGAAAAATCCACTGAAAAAGAGTATTTCAGTCTTCAAAAAAACTCTATGTAGATAGTAGTAGATTTTGAAAATATGTAGATAAATATGAATTTTTCAATGACCATAGAAATTAAAGGATTACTAATTTCTGTGTTTGGGATGTCTTTACTGGTGTTGAAACTTTGGGGAATAACTGATTAAATACTAAACAGTATCACCTTATAAGGACACTTTAACAAATCTGTTTATCTTTCAAAGACATTAATAAGTATGATGCATGGAAAAATTCCTAATCTGAACCGAGCAAAATGCAGGCAAGTAGACACCTGTGTCTTTACTCTTTCCTTAAAAATAATAACTGGAGTCAATATTTGAAAAAAAACCCTTAATAAAATCTTTCTGCAAGCTGAATGGTAGGCACAGCATTCAGTGGGAAAAAATGCTAAGCATCTTGAATAGTCCAGATAACAAGAAAATCTTTATGAGAATGTTTATTTCCATTAACTTAAATTCTTTTGGGTTTGAATTCTGAATAACTGTCTTGGTTGGTATCTTTATACTCAGTCAATTGTATCATGCTGAATGGTCCAATAATATTTTGGTTATATATGTTGAATATCATCTATCTTGCAAAATATCATCTACTCCTTCATTACTTTGAATTGTCTGTTATGGTACTTTTTCAGTGTTTGATTAGGTGATATTTAACAGTGAATTCTAAGCTTATCACATTGTCTCTTTTAGGGATGATTCTACATATACTTACAAGCAGGTATAATTTATTTTGTGTAGCTCAGTTAGCTGTGATGGAAGGTACCTGGTAGCAAGTTCTATGAAATGTTTGTAAGACTAGGACTTTAAATTTTAAGCTTTTCAGACCCCCAAAAGTAGCATAATGCCACGTAACTGCAGAATTCCCTTATTTGCACATTATTTAATGTTAAATAACTACCTTTTCCACTATATAATGCATTATAATTTTCTGGGAGCTAATACACAATTGAAAAGTGATATTTCCAGAATCTAGGAAGGGGCTCAATACTTTAACTTCATAGCTTTTGCACAACTTGTATTTTCATAATCTCTGCAGTCTTTAGAGATGAACATTTACCAACATTTTAACTCTTAAATCTCTTCTATGCTTATTGATTGCCTTAATGCACTCTTGTAAAGAATTTTACTCAAAGTAAAGAATTTTATTTGTATGCTTCATTCACAAAGTATTTTTGTGCACTGAACTCTGACTCAGTAAACGAGATCAAGTGATCCACCTAATTAACTCCATCTATGTCTATTTATAGGTATCATTCTGCCCTTTTTCTGCGATGTTAAAATTTGAGAAAATTTTAAACTTGCTTTTGTATGCCTTTACGTCATTAACATCACAAGTAAAGTGTTGGAGACCTGGTCTAATTCTTAATAGCTTCAAAAAGGTCTATTAACTGTCTGATCAATATCTTTGGCTAAATCTGTGCAGTTGTCAAAGGGAATCCAGCTGTGTATAAAATCTGTTGATTTATCCTTGCCAAACAGCATGCCCATAGCATCTGCACTGTCTGGTTTTTTTACAGTGTAGTAGTAAAAACAGTTTCCAAACTAGTGTCCACAGTTGATTCAAAAATATGCAAAGGTTTTAAACCAAATTCATAAATACAAGAAAGTTCCTGAGGAGACAGGTCAAATTTTGAATATTTGTGCTTCATAGTGAGCTACTAATAGTGAATCTTCTAGCATCTTCTGGCTAACTGCACAAATGTTCCTGAGTCTCAGATGTTTTAATTACTTGAAATGGATCAGTTGTTCATATAAGAATTCCTCCTGGACATGCCAGTGAGAGAGTGTAAGGAGGAAGATTTGCAAGAAGATTGACAGCCAATATAATAATTGAAACAGTCCAGTAACCATCCACTATGAAATCTGAGAATACATAAACCAAACATTTCACTAAAAATAACCTGAAAATTAGTTTTCTAAACTGTTCCAGGAAATCTTACACATAGTAAATGTATTAAAGACAAGACTTTGCTTATGAGCAATTCATAAATCTAATAGAACTGAGGTGGTAACAAACATTATTATGCAAAAGAAAGGGATAGCTCCATTAACTTTCAGTCATCAAAGTACATGGTAAGTTCTGCATACAACCCAGCTCTTCGTGCCTGTTCTTACTTGGCTTCTGCCTAGTTAAATTGCTGAATAACTGAAATTGCATAATTTCGTTTAGAGTTTGTCTGGGTAGCACTAAACTCTTTTTCATGTAAAAAGTATTTTTTGGCCTTGTGAAGTATTGGACTACAAACATTATAATAGAATTTGAGTTGGAAGGGACCTTTAAAGGCCATCTAATCCAACACCTCTGAAATGAGCAGGGACACCTTCAACTAGACCAAGTTGCTAACAGCCCTGTCCAGACTGGCCTTAAGTTTTTCCAGGGATAGGCACCCACCACCTCTCCAGGAAAGACAGATTGCCACTTTTACCACCCTCATCATGAAAAATTTCTTCCACCATCTAGTCTGAATCTATCCTCTTTCAGTTTAAACCATTACCCTGTGTAGGCTGTGCTAAAAAGTCTGTCCCTATATTTCTTATAAGCCCCCTCTGAGCACTGAAAGGATGCAATAAGGTCTCATTATAGATGAGTTTTCTCTACTTCAGGATGAACCCCAACTTTCTAAGCACACAGAGCAGTTCTACAGACATCCACCTGGTAAAAGACAGGATGTATGCGTTTTTCCCATGTATGTGTATGGAGAGACTCCGTAGTTTTGCACATGAAATGATAAAACCACACTGAAGATGGTTATGTCAGTATGTAGGAAAAAATTAATTTGGGAGTCATAGGCGTATGCCTTAGCTAAGTGTTCCTGATTTTCAAAACCAGATTAGAGTCTTCCCTTTTTCCTATATTTTTGATGCTTCCAACTCTGATTCTTCTGCTGCCATTTTGATTGTAAATATACTTACCAGTTTTTCTTCCTGCAATTGTTTCCATACAGTTTTGGGGGTTTTTTTTCAGTAAAGGTAAAGTCATCCTTGGCCATTTAAATATTGTGAACATTTACTGCACACCATTTTACTCTCTAGAAATGTTCTGTGCTATTTGATACTTATTTTTACTTTAGTCCATTTTTTTTTTGCTTTTTTTTAGAAATAGTGTTTGATGTGTTCCCTCTGCTTTCAAAATGCTTGTTTTAGTGACAGATTTTGCTTTGAATATGATTAAATGCTTAAACCTATGGGAACATATACGCTGGGTTAGCCAGCGTACTTCATTTTTCTAGGAAAACGTGGAATATTTAACCTATTTCTACTCTTCAGTTATAACAGAGTTAGTGCAGTTCCTGCATTTTGGTGGTACCCTGTCATCAGTCAGAGCACAATTTTTTTTAATTTTCATTTTTATGGAGCAAAGCTTCTGGCCATCCAATCTTGTAGGTCAATTCTTTTGCCTTTCTTAAACTACCTTGGAAATTGCCCAGCTTCTAAAATCAGGCTTCATGTAGACCTGAGCAGCTCCAGGGGGAACACAAGGAGGGGTTATTCTGTAAGGGAGTGCTGCAGGAATGCTAGAGGGCTTGGGCCCACTACCTAGAGAAAAGGCTCTTGGAACTAGGGTAAGTTTTAATAAAGGAAGATAAAAGAGAGGCATAGTAACAGTTTTCAAACATGTACATTGTTTTAAGACCTAAAGGAATGAGTTTTTTTCCATGGCCACTGGCATATGAAGATATAATGGCCTAAAGTTGTACCAAGGGAGATCAGATTAAGTAGTCAGTGTTTCCAGTGCAAGGAATGTTAAGCACTGGAATGGTTTACTCTTGAAGATTGTGGGACTTTCCTCACAGGAGATTTTTTAGCACGGGTTATGTTAAACATTGTCAGCCATGTTTGTGGTATAGTTAATGCCACAGGGTTGTGAGGGGGTCCCAGACAAGCAAGATGTTGAAGGAGATCAATTGATCAGGGCCAAATACTTCCCTGATACAGAAGCCAGCAGTGTGTGTGCCAGTCTGAGCCCATGGAGTGAGTGAGTGAGCACATGTTCTTTGTACTGACTTATTACAACCACTTGCTTCAGCTTTCAATTTGAGTTCAGTTGACTGGCAAAGGCAATCAAATACATAGATAAATACAAAGCTGAGAGAGTTTTTTGGTTTGGTTTGGTTTGTTTTTTTCTGGAATTCCTGTAAGTATAATTTGATAACTACATAAATGTGTGTACAAAGTGATCATTTAGCTGTAGCCTCAGTTTTGTATCATCTTGATGCTGACAGCAGGTCAGCAGTTTATGTTCTGTTATGACCTGAGTAGATGAAGGAAAAGCTAATAAAGATAAAAAATGTGAAGTGTGCGCATACATGTACATATAGACACTAGCCAATGCGACAGCTGCTTGTAGTGGTCAAAAAGTGTTTTCACATTTTGACAGACTTGTTGAAATGCATAGCTTAACAGGTCTCTCTTCGCAAATTAGGTTTTACACAGTGCAATTTTAATTTAAATTTCCTTAAATTATTAATGCCTTATTGGGGGCTACTGAGAGATGACAACGTCCTAGATGGTTGCAAATTTTTCCAGTGTCACTGTCTACTTCTCTGCTCCAATGCTTTGAAATAACTCAGTAGTCAGCTGAAATTTGTTCAGTTTAATTAAATTCCACCTAAATATATGCTGAAATTTCCTGGGTGATTGTTGGAGTTTTGAAAGCCCAAGAAGGAATTCCTTC
>WBMV01002258.1:0-24946 GCA_013396655.1 Campylorhamphus procurvoides
CCTGAAGGTGTGTCAGGGGAGGTATGTGTTGGAAATTAGAAAAATGTTCTTTACCCAGAGGGTGGTTGGGGACTGGAACAGGCTCCCCAGGGAAGTGGTCACAGCAGCAAGCCTGGCAGAATTCAAGAAGTGTTTGGACAATGCTCTCGGGCACATGGTGTGACTCTTGGGGATTGCCAAGAGTTGGACTCAATGATCTGTTTGGGTCCCATCCAACATGGCTGTGACTGTGATTCTGTGGTTCTGTGATTGTCAGGAACAGCTACTTTGTGTTTCTGCTTTAGGGTAGTAAGGCCACCAAAAGGGAAATGACAGCCCTGAAATTCCAGATCCACATAGTATAGCTCTGTTTTATTGCAGTGTACATCCTGCCCCATCCTTTACCTCTGAAAAACATTGGCACCTTTTCAGGGTCCTTTTCCCTCTGAAATGAGCTATTGATGAAATCAGGGCTCATGTCATATAAGAGCAACTTCAATAATGGCTGTAGTGAACTATGGTATGACAAGATAGATTTCTCTTTACATAAGAACTGAGTACTCCCTTGTAGCTTTTGAAGCCTCTGCATTCTAGAGTTGTCAGCCTAAACCACTTCGTGCAACTTAAACAATGCTCTGTCTGGGATATATTTTTGTTTAAACTACATAACTTAATTGAAATGAGTTATTTTTGTGATGATCTACTCAAGTGTGCTCAGTGAGACCAAGGCAGTGCTATGTAAAAGATGTTTGTTTGATGTGATTTCTGACTGAAGGCAAGATGTGAATGCTATCACGAATACTGCAGCCAGCAGGATGAGGGAAGTAATTCCTCCTCGGTACCAGGACTGGTGAGGCCACACCTTGAGTATTGTCTCCAGTTCTGGGCCCCTCAGTTCCGGAAAGATGTAGAGGTGCTGCAGCAGGTCCA
Source organism: Campylorhamphus procurvoides (assembly GCA_013396655.1). NCBI lineage: Eukaryota > Metazoa > Chordata > Aves > Passeriformes > Dendrocolaptidae > Campylorhamphus > Campylorhamphus procurvoides. Next base: position 910 of record WBMV01002258.1, read on the forward strand.
GAGAAGAGCAACAAGGCTGGTGAAGGGACTTGAGCACAAGTCCTATTTGGAGAGGCTGAGGGAGCTGGGGTTGTTCAGTCTGGAGAAGAGGAGGCTCAGGGGTGACCTCATCGCTCTCTACACCCCCTGAAAGGAGGTTGTAGCCAGGTGGGATTTAGTCTCTTCTCCCAGGCAACCAACAATAGGACAAGGGGGCATGGGCTTATGCTCTGCCAGGAGAGGTTTAGGCTGGATATTAGAAAGAAATTTTTTACAGAGAGAGTAATCAGGCATTGGAATGGCCTGCCTAGAGAGATGGTGGATTCTCTGTCCCTGGAGGTTTTTAAGATGAGACTGGAAGTGGTACTTAGTGCCATGATCTAGTAATCACAGTGATGTTGGATCAAGGGTTGGACTTGATGATCTCAGAGGTCTCTTCCAATCCACCTGATTCTATGATTCTATGATATGCTTAGTGAGAATTGACAGACATCTTTGCCTTCATTTCTGTGAGAAGAGCTTTAGATAGCCTAGTTTATCAGAGAAAACTACAATCAAATCAATGATATTTATGTTTTCTACCTAATGTGCATATACCACTATAGTTTCCTAATGAATGATTTGGAATCCTATTCATGATGTCACCACTGCTATTACTATTGTTCTTGCTAGCACTAGGTTGGAAATAGTCACAGTAATTTGGGATACATATGCTTCCACTAGCATGAGTTGCAGTCAGTGTTCTTAATGTTTCATCACTCATTGTTCTTGTCAACAGTTTCCAAATCAATGTTTCTATGGCATGCTTTACACTGGAGTCACTGCGCTAAAACTACAAAGGTGTCAGTAAAGAAACTCAGTATTCCATTGACTTAGAGTTGCTTGCTCCCTGTCTTCTTCAGGCTTTCGTGGGGTCTTCAACCCACAGGGAAGGTCAAGGTGCATCCCAAACAACGTGAAGAAATCTCCCATATGTGAGCAGGAAGAGCTATCAAGCTCCACACACCATGCTGAGCTATACAATTCTTCAGGCTAAATGCAACCATTCCCATGCAGATGCAAATCTCTGTCGTCTGAAACTGTACACCTTAGTAAATATCATCAGGAAGTCCTGTACACTCTAGCCTCCTCATTTAATTCCTGCTGGTTCCCTGTCTCCAAATAAAGCTCCTCAGCAACTTCCACATGACTCATTTACCTTTCTTCCAGAGTTTTTCTACTTTTCTTATGAGGGCACCAACCAAATTCAACCATTATATTAGGGCACTAGGGGACATGTCTAGATAGTTAAAACACTCCCAGAATGTAGCTTCAGATCCCTGGTAGATCTTCCTGTGCTTGTCTATCAGTGCTGCAAAGCTGCTTTTGAATCACAGGGCAAATGTATATCAAGACTATGAAGAGAATGTGTGATATTCAGGAAGCAGCTCATTAGCTTGTCCTCCACAGTGGTATGGAGCAGGGCTCCCTTCCAAAACCACAGCAACTCTGTATTTACTCCTATGAGAAATTAACTGACCATCCCCTCCACTGAGGACGTTTCTAAAACACCTACAACTCATGAAACTATTTTTTTCCAGGTTGCCTTTCCCTGATTCATCAACCATCCCTCAATTCCCTCTGGAGAGATGTTTTTCACAGTTTTCTTTTCCCCTGCTTTGTGTTTTAGAAAGAAGTTTTTTTCCCTGTGAGCCCTCATGGCACCTATAGAAGGCAGCATCTGTGATGGGCGCTACATTCTCAAAGGTGGGGTGCTGATTTTCATTCCCTTTCTTAATTGTCAGTGTTTGGTAACAACAGAAATTAACGCTGCCATCCAATGGGTGCTCTTGGGACTGCTCTGGGCAGACTCAGTGTTAGCTCCCAAAGACTCTTCATTACTTAGCCCTGGAGCAGTTGTCTCCCAGCATTGCAGGGATTTTTGTGTGCCTTCCCAAAATACAATAGCAGCTAAATTAAAAATTTTAATGAATGCATAATGGGAGTTATTTAATTCCTACATGTATCTACATGTACATGAAAGCAACAGAGAAAGACAGAATGGGAGAAAGCAAGTGTGAAGCTTGTGTTTGCAAACAAAAATCAAGTAGAGATTGCTGCTGCTGCTTTCAGGAACCTAGTGCATGGATAAAGAAACACACACTGTGCTCTGCCTTCCTTGTAGCTACACCACAACTCAGATTTATACTCAGTTTGGCTCAGAGCTCCAGCCCAGCAACATGTCAGGGACCAAAAGAAGCAGTGATACAGACAGCTGTACTCTCAAAAGTTCAGGAGGTCTGCCTTTGCTTTTTTACTTTTTTTTTTCCCCAGGTCAGAAAACATATATGGGCTCAATGTGCTTTTCTGGGTAGAAAAGGACTGTAGGGGTCCCACTGTAGGGTGCAGGTGTCTGAAGACTGTCCTCAGTCCTTATACAAAGACACAAGCAGGTGAAGTTTGATAGGAGCCACTTCTACATAAAAAGAAAAGGCAAACACCTTTTGCATTCAGTTTGTCAGCAATTAGAACAAAAAACATCTTCAGTGCGTCCTCGAGGACAGATGGGACCCTTACTGCCCATTCCACCAGAATCAGTGGGGAATCCCTCAGCAGTGGTCCTGGGGAAAGTCTTGGTACTTGGGAATGCAAACTCTGTCACTTGCTCTTGGCTGTCAAACACTGGGCTAGAAGCACCTGCACTAGACAGGACAGTACTACTGTCTCACACTTTGACACCTACATTTCATCCTATAAAAGCCTATTAGGATTTAAGTGAGTGAAGTGAAATTCATCCTGTGTGAAACATTAGCTAAATTCTCAATGCTTTCTCTCAAAGTTTTACATAAATTCAGACGTTCTGATGCACCAAGGAGGACAGACTCAGTCTGTTGTACAGCATACAGATGTGCCCTTTTTTCCCTTTAAAATATCAGGGATAAGACTCGATTTTAGACTTGCATGATATGGACCTGTACAAAGATAAGGACATGCAAGAAATCCTACTTTCCTCTCCTGTTCTGCTGTTGACAACACTGAGTCACCTATCTTGCACTGTCAGAGCCCTCAAACTTCTCCTGAGAACCCTGGCTCCTTGGGCAGCTCTGTCAGGGCTGTAGCTCATCCACTCAACAGTCTTAAGACCAAATTATTATGTGGCTTAGACTGCTGGTTTCTCCAAAGAAGAAAGGATCTATTTTTGACTTTTAGGTAAGCACATAGATTATGCTCATTAAAGCATTTTGAGGCAACTTAGATGAAATGCCTCAGACGTCAATGCAGCCTCTTCTTTCTCTGTCTGTTGTGCTGTGTCTAAAAGTGGATTACAGCATTTCCTCCTGAGCCAAAAGGGAAAGAAAAAACTGGGGGATAACCAAAGCAATTCAGCTTTAGCACAGACACAGTCTTAGTCAGATGTTAAAAATTACAACAAGGCAAGAAAATGCCTCTGTGGGAGTTCAGCCTTCCAATGGTGTCTGCCAAAATAATGTATTGCCTGCCCATTCTTCTGACCATGCTCACTGCTTCAGACACTATGCCACTGACTTTGGAAGTCAAACCATACCTTCCAGGCAGAACCAAAAGGTGTTTGCGCAGCTGGGAACACCTTGAAAAGCTCATGTTGAAGTCTGCTATCAGTCCAGACAGCCCAGGACAACAGGAGACCAAAGATATATTTTTTCAATCCTCATTCTTCAAAATTTGAAATTCAGATTCAGACCCGTATTGTAAAGTATGAGCCTTGTTGCCTATTTGTTGTAAGCCCTACCAGGGTGAAACAATCGTGCAGCTGTATGGAGTAAATATAAGCCTGAGGAATCATTTTAGCTTTTGTTATCATTGCCTGTTGCAAGTCTGCTCTTCATAAGGTCTGGGGGGATTTTTCTCCATTCCCTCTAATCTCAAATTAATCCATAAGAAGCATTCTCCTTCATTATACTGAAGCATTAATTCTGAAAACCTCATAAAACATACATAGCAGGGTTTGTGCTCCACATGTAAACATTTCAGAAAGCCAGTTATTAAGAAAAGCTAATCACATCTTGAGTGCAAACCACAGACTGAAATGCATCCATGTGCTTTGGAAAGGTCTTAAACCTTGAAGAAGAATCCCAGAAATCTCTGTAATCAAACCAGGACAGCAAATATTTTCTCAAAATACATTTAAAAAATGATTTAGATTTGAAGCCTAGTTTCATGCATTTGGGGCTTTTCTAACATAGTTTACTTTACAGTTGCAATGAAATTTGTGGAGCAAGGCACAAGAGACAAAATTAGCCGTAATTTCTCTCTAAATGATACTGTTAGATGCTATCCTGGTAGCTGGAAGGATTAGAGACAAGGGTTTCAATACTTTTTAAACTGTTTATTGTTCTGGGCACAATTTCATCTACCTTTAACACTGTCAATAGCTTATGAGAAAGCTTTACTTTTTGTGATCCATAAAGCAAAGTGTTAATGTGTTTGAAAGTTCAATTGCAATACCTCTGATTCAACCACATTAATATAAGTATAATCTAATAACAATGCATGAAAGTTACCGACTATGCAAGAATAATCATAGTCTGTTTCTGAGAAATTTCAGATGTTTCTGAATGTTTACTGTGGTCATAAAGAAATGACAATGACAACTTCAATGCTGAAGTCTTGACATACACTCTTTTCTGTCTCTTCAAAATTAAATCAAAATTAAACTATACAAATGAATCCTTGAAATCAGCAGGATTTGCCCTTGTGAGACCTCACATGAAGTACTGTGGCCAGGTCCAGAGTCCTCAGAACAAGAATGATACGAATCTGTTGGAATGAGTCCAGAGGTGGGCCATGAAAATGATCAGAATGCAGAAATACCTCTCCTGAATATAGCTGGGGAGACGTGGGATTGTTCATCCTGGAGAAGGGAAGGCTCTAGAGAGGCCTTATAGCAGCTTACCAGTATGCAAAGTGGGCTTATAAAAATGAGGGTACGGACAGATAATGATAGGACAAGGAGCTGTTAGACTAAATGAGGACAGATTTAGATTAGATGTTAGCAAGACATTATTTACCATGAGGATGGTGAGGCACTGGAACTGGTTAACCAGAGAAGCTGTGGATACCCCATCCCTGGAAGTGTTCAAGGCCAGGCTGGATGGGGCCCTGAGCAACCCCATCTAGTGAAAGATGTCACTGCCCATGACAGAGAGGTTGGAACTAGATGATCTTTAAGGTCCTTTCCAACCCAAACCTTTCTACAATTAGAGCTGATACTTCTCATCTCCTGGACTGACTCCTCAAGTCATGACCAGGCAGCAGATAATATGTTTTACTTGAGTGTATGTGAGTGAGCAAATATTTTCCTTTTAATATCTTTATTTTCAGACACATGATCTTTAGGAAAAGTCCGTGTTCCCACAAACTGTCTTTGACCAGTTCTGTTGAGAGACAGTACAATGCAAACAGTCAAACCATGTCTTGTGTGCAAGCTGAACCCAGGGAGGTGATTACTCTTAAACAAGTCCATGGCTGAGAGATCTCTCCAGCCTAGAGGATGCAGCCATGTAAGTTTAATTTCATCCCACTTGATTGTGTAAAGTCCTTAAGAGAAAATTACCTATGAGAACTTCTGTTGTTATATTCTATACCCTATACAGGGACTGGCATTTGTGACCATGAAAGAATATTTGAGGATAAATCACAAAAGGTCCCATTACTCACTGGGATGAACAAGAGATTGATAACTGTGTCATCAAGTACAGATTTTCCATGGTTACATTATAATCAGGGGAGCAATTTTGAGACTGTTTTCCTGATGAAAAGAAAAATTTTAAATTGCAAACATCTTATAGATCATTAAATAAGGATGTGTCACTTTAACATAACCAAACCTGGTTCATTTTCAAACCAGAATTGTCATTTGGTGTACAATCATGTCAAAACAGCAATAAGACAAGAATTAGCAAAAACATTTTGAAAGCCCTTTATCATGGTCCTTTATCTCTGAATTGTGCAAGTGAACCATTAAAAGCACATGCTATACTCAGAAACATGCAAATAAGGAAGGTTCCAATAGATGTCACTTAACAAAAGTTGATATAATTTTTGGATTTTTTAAGATCAATATATGTATCAGCTTGTGCACAGCAAACAGCATATTTCAGCTGCTCTTTGCATCAACATTTATAGTCCAATTTTTGGCTTCAGCCTGCAAATTGCTGCATTTATGTGTAGACTATGTGTGTGTGTCTGTGTCCATGCTGATTTGTGCTTGGTTTTGCATTAGTGCATCAGACCTAGACTAGAAGATGTCTGCCCAGTGCTATTAAATTTAGAAAGTGAATGAGGTTGCAGTTCTCACCTGTGCAAAACAAAAAATAACTTAAATTTAACCCAAAAGGTGTCTGCCACTAATAATTTTGCTTTGCAAAAGCCTTTGTATTTTTATTGAGTTCAAAATTATTTTTCCAATATAATAGATCAGTGCCTGTTTTGTATGAAGCCTTGTCTACTATGACATATAAAGGATACTCAGAAGAAGAGTGCCTTAAGAACTTGCTGTGTACATTCAGAAAATTAGTCTATCTTAATAATTTCCTTAAACTGCCTGCTTCATTTTGGAATATGCTTCTGTTCGCTACGACAATAACATAAATAATTCTTTTTTTCTATCACAAATCTTTAGGATTTTCCTGTAGTTTAAATATCCACCACCCCTATGCTACCTGATTTTATAATTTGATATGCAAGTAGTTTGCATGTTGTTACTCTTTTGCTTAATTTTCCAGCTTTGTCTCCACTATATCCAGCAATTATTCTCCACAGAGAATGGCTTGCAGTACACACTCCAAGTGATGCAGTTATAGAATACTTGCAGAAAAAATCCCTGACCCTTGGATATCCTTTTCTGAGTGGAAGCATAAGAGTCTCACAGGTTGGAACTAGAAATATTAATACACTTCTAACTATAGCAGTTACGTCTATGACACACTAACTGTATTTTTATATACTATAAATATTTCTATTTATCAATATACATTTGTTCTATATTTTTGTATTTATTTCTACTGTATGTCTTTTTTCTAAATATATTTATATTTACATTCAAGATTTTTCTTTCCTCTCATTCAGTTATATCTGCTCACATCGTAAATATTTAGTATTGCTTGCAGTTTTCACTCCTGCTAGTAAGGATTACTGAAATGGCATAAACTGTTTGGCTGAAATACTTGACACAAACAAGCTGCACCCTCAATTTCATAACTGTTTTTATCTGCAGCTTCTTTCCCTTCATTTTGCTGCCCCTGATTCTAGTTCCTCCCTGCTACACGAATGGTAAACTGTTGCCTGTGATTTTTTTCTTAGCTCCCATTCTATTACATGCTTATCCTTCAGGAAGAGCAGATGTTCCCATATGTGCCCTATCTTTATCCTCTGATGCTTTTGCTTTGCAAACAGATGATTGTATTTCCATTGCCCTCTGTGTCTGGAGAAAAAGATACAGCACTAAGGAGTTTTTCTGTGCTGCTAATCAATGGAGTTTGTAGGCAACCAGGCTGATTCCTTTCCTACATTGTCTCCATCAGTACTATCCCCAAGTATTTTCCCTTAGCATTTGTTCTTCATCTCCTCTGCTCTAATCTTAATTACACGTGGTTTTTTTCTTGCAGCTTCTCAGTCTGATGAAGTAACAAGAACTTGCAAAAGTTCACAAAAGGTATGATTCCACTTTGCTGCTTTTTCCCCCATTTTTTCGTCACTGCCTCCTAACAACACAGTGCTGCTGGGAAGCTCTAGGCAGCACCTTGAGGATAAACCAGAGGTGTCATATAGTTTTAACTCCTGCCTGGCCTCCACACAGGCAGATGTGTGGTAAAGAAGGTCTCTGTGGGAGGACCTGACACAAGTTTTTGGAGTTTTTTGGAGGTGAATGTAAACACAACTCCTTAGGCATACAACTGCAGTCATGATGTGGCTTGGGTCTCACTGCAGGCAGTATTTCGTGGTCCAGTTCGCCCTGACCCCAAAAGCAGTCCCTGTCCCTCCTTGTGCTCCACAAAACCATTCCTGGAACTGTTCTGCACCAATGCCTTGTAGGAGAAATTCAAGGTTCATTGCTAAGCAAGCTTAGATTAAACTACATCCCAAGTATCTCTCCTCCTTTAGCATATAGGGTCTAAGCACCGAAAGGTCTCCTGATAAAGACTGTCTTCGTTAACAACACATTTCCTCACCTATTGGCAGAGATAGTGTTGGGAGACTAACGTGAGAGAAGCTGATTGTAATTATAAAATATTTTGGGCCTTTGATTCAGCTACTTAAATGCCAGCTGTGGTGACAGGGCTAAGAGCAAAACAGGACTGTATCTGCAGAGCAACCCATGGGACGCAGAAAACCTGAAGCTCACACTACATATATTGCAGGGATTTTATTTTGTCTTAGCTGTAGTCTGGGTCTGTAGGATGGACACCTGCTACTGGCTGAGTACCTTCTTGTTTTTGCTTGTCTTCTTGATGGGAGTGCCCTAGCATGAGAATCAAACTGCAGTAAACAAGGGCAAACTGGAAATTTTCTTCAAACCATACACCCCAACTGAAATATTATGAGTCTACAGCCTCATTTAGCAATGTATAGCAACCAAAGTTTTCTCTTAGTGGGAGTTTGCCGTCTAGATACTCTTCCAAATCTATATTAGCTGCTATTTCTCACTGTCATTATTTACTATGGAATCCTTTTGTTCTCATATTTATTCCATAAAGCATTTCCAGATACAGCTGGAATCAGGAATGCTACACAAAATAAAGGCATATTGGAGATTTCTTTCATAAAGAGAACATACTATTCTTGCCTAGGCTGTTATGAGACATTAGGCTTTTTATGAAATTTCTGTAACATAGCATCTTCTGCTCTTTGTGTTACAGTAGGGAATACACATAGGTGGCAGGGCCTCATTTGGTATTCAACTACTGCACCCAGCAGCCCCTCCCACAAAGGATATTGCAGGATTAGACAGAGGTCAGAGTGGGGCACTGGAAATATTTAAGCACATGAGAAAACTGGTTAGGGAGGTAGATTAAAAAGACTGGGATTGTTTATTTGTCAAAGGCTGTGAAAAAGAGTAGACATGATAAGAGCCTACAAAATAACCAATTGTTATAGAGAAGGCAGAGCAGAAGCCTCTATCCTTCCTGTCTCATAACATGCATTACAATGAAGCATTCAAAGAAATCAAAAGGTGGCAAATTCAGACCCGATAAAAGGAAATATTATCCCATACAAAACGTAATTGGACTGGAAGCAATTACCACTGACTGCCCTGCTGGCCAAGAACACAGTTCAAAGTTGAAGTTCAAAAAGAAAAGAGAACGTTTTCTTTGTATAATAGGGTACATAACAGTAAAGCAAAAAGGGAGGAAAAATGTGTCAGAAAATCTTAAGTATTTCAGAGATGCAAACCACTCAGTAACTAATACGAGTAGGATGAGATGGACTATGTGTTTCCTATCTGCTTTTCACTGGGTTGCGTTAACTTTCCTGAAAGCACATGGATTTGCCTCTCTCTCAATGCACGCATCTGGTATCACATATGGAAAATAAAACACAAGACACCTGAAAGTAATACAAGAGGCTGTGAACTTAAGTGTTAAACTGGTGGTTACTACTGTCTTTGCTTGCTTAGCTGCAGTGGGGGTGACTGCCAGCTCATGGAATGCAGCACCTTAGATTGCCTCGGCTCAATTTTCCACAGCTTATCTGGATGCATTCTGAGAAAATACAAGACAAAATGCTGTCATACTTATCTGGTTGTTACTTCATGCATATTTCATAGTCATAGAAAAGGTCATTTCCGCTCTGCTTGCTGGTATCATTTGGAGGAGAAACAGATATGTGTTTTGCAGCTTGAAATTCTTCACTACAAGGACCACTCATAACCACCTCTTCAAGGTCTCTAGGTTCATAGCCTTCCACACTTTGTGGACATGCAGCAGTGCCTACAAGGGAGGAAAAAAAAGTCTTAACACCATAGCAGAAGATAAAGATTGCAGTTATTTTGGCATGGAACTTAAATACTTCTATCAGTTCATAATGCTAAAGGCAGAAAGTGTGAGCATGAAAGCAATTGAACTGCAGGAACAACTCAGTTCCTCAGTAAAGTCTGTCCATTGTCAAGATAAAAATTTTCTTTTTGACAAGGTGAATATAGGCATATATATGAACTGAAATCACACATTTCTCTGTATACGAAAAAGGCATGTATGATTTGGACTATGGATTTTAGATGAGATAGTGATTCAGTGGTGCTCTCAATGCAGTTCTTTGGGAGGAGGTAAGAGAGGCAAGCAATGACCTTATGCCTGCACAATGCACATTAAAACAAGAGTCCAATGGACTCACTGTATACAGAAATTTTATTGTTAGCATACACATTGCTGGGTAACCATAGCACAATTAAATAGGCATCTGAGAACAGAGGAGTGAAATAATAAGGTAAATAATCCTCTGCTTCTTCCACCATAGACACATGAGACAGCTTGAGACAACTCATACTTGCAGAGACTCTTGAGCCTCTCCCTCAATCACTGTTGAGGGATTACTCATTTTAGAAAGTAGAAGCCCTTGATGAATTTTAGATCATTATATATATTATATTTATATATGTTTTATATATTAAGGATTACTTTAGAAAAACTTACTTTGATCTACACCAGAATAATTAATAGTTACTGAAATACAGAATTTTCTAAATACACTTCAGGGGTTTTTAATCTGATTCTCAGTTTGGAGCAGGTTTTGATGATTAAGTATTTGTTTTATACTGATACTATTTATATTGATAGTGAGAAACTCCATGAAGTTGTAATTCTAATATTTTATAATATAAATCAGCATATATTTTAAAAAATCATAGCATAGACAAAATGAGAATGATTTGATTTAGTATATTTAGAAATACTTTTTTTCCACTTCAATTTTAGCTGGAATTTTCTTTTTCATGACAGAAACAAAAAAGCCACTTAATTCTTTTGACTGGTTCTGAGTGAAAGACTAGAAAGCCTTGGAAAATTGATTTCATTAAACCATATGGTACAGTTGAAATAGAGTAATTTTCCAAGTTAGTCTAAGTATTTTAGGCTTAAATTCAAGAGTTGTCAAAGTACGGGATCAAATAAGGATAAGAATTTGTGTTTTAGACATGTATCTCTTAGAATCTCAGCTCCTCTTTTAGTGTAGAATGAAACAGAATAGAATTTCAGTTGGAAGAGACGAACAGCAATCATCTAGTCCAACTGCCTGACCAATTCAGGGATGAACAAAAGTTAAAGCATTTTATTCCTGTTAAACACTGACAGGCTTGAGGCACTGACCATCTCTCAAAGAACCCTGTTGCAGGGTTTGACCACTCCATGTTTCCCAGTGTCTGGTCTGAATCTCCCCTGCCACAGCTTTGAACCATTCCCTGTGTCCTGGTCATGAGAACTCAGGAAGAAGAGATCAGCACCTCCCTCTCCATGTCCCTGCTCNAATCTTGTATTTGTTCTTGTTGAATTTCGTGTCACTGATGATTGCCCAATGCCCTGATCTATCCATATCCCTCTGCAAAGCTCTTGGCCCTTGAGAGAATCAACAGTACCTCCCAATTTGGTATCAACAGCACACTTGCTACTGGTTCATCCAACTCCTGCATCCAAATCATGGATAAACATGTTGAACAGAACTGGCCTTACATTTGAACCGTAAGGAACACCACTGGTGACCAGTAACCAGGCAGATGTAGTCCCATGCACTAGTCTTTTGAGCTCTGCCCTTCAGCCAGTCCTTCAGTCAGCACACTGTGTATCTGCTCAGTTGGACAGCTTATCCAGAAAAATGCTGTGAAGAATAGTATTAAAATCCTTATGAGTACAGAGAAAAAACACCTCCCATTTATCCACTAAACAGGATACAACAACAACTTTATCACTGAAGAATATCACATTAGTTAAACAGGACTTTCCATTTCTGACTCCATGTTGACTGTGTCTGATGCTTGTATTTTTCTTTAAATACTCTTCTCCATGATTTTTTACAGGAATTTAGGTTAGAATAACAAGTTCTTTTTTTTTAAAAAAAAAGGTTCAAATAAATGAGAAGAGAATGTACTTACAGTCTGTCATTTATGGTAAGTAGATATCACAGATAATTTCCAAAAGTGGCATTGACATGTTTTCTTACCAGTGAATGACAAGCTCTTCTATGTGAGTGTTCACATAATATTGTTGAAAACCCCCTGAAATTATTGTAGCTCACTTTAAATGAATCAGGGAATGCTCCTGCTTTCTATGTGCTGGCTAATCTGCTCCACTGTTTCACCTGAATGCAACTGAGTTTCACCATCCCCATCCAAGCTATTAGTATTTGTTGTAATTAATGAGTAGACATCCTATATGGGCTTATTTTTTTCCCCAATTCTGAAAAAGTCTCATTTTCTTAGAAACTCATATAAATGAACACAATATATTTTGTTATTTAAAACCAACACTTTATCTATCATTTCTGGAAAGAAGAGAAAGAGGGAGAGAGAGAGAATTCATTTTCTTAGCAGTTTTTCTCACACTTGGTCTCTTTTTAAAACAAAATCAAATTGTTGTTCTCAAGCCACCTGGTAATATTCTTTAAAGAATTTTTCCCAGTATATTTTAATGCCCACCCAGAGAGATGGAGTTCCTGGAACATTTTATCAGTTCAATGAGAGGCTAAGGAATATGAAAGACACAGTGTTCTTTCAGTCAAATTCTTCCTGTTTTGATAACACTATTCCCTATTAAAATAAAAGGTCGTCAGTTTCTGCTGATTCTAGGTCTTGGACTAGCTGTGTAATTCAGATTTCAGTTTGATAGAGAGATCTCCATCTGTGTACACAGATAAATGGGAAGAGAAGCTGATTCTTCTACATTGTATAAACATTTCATTACTTTGGGGAAAGTTAGCTTTTCTTGAAGTAAGTCAGGAAATTACATGAAAAGCAGATCAGACCTTGCTCTATGTCTCTGATTTATTTCTATATATTGTGGCAAAACTATTAAAATAGCATCAAACTGGTAATGATAAGCTTGAATAAGGCATCTCTGACGAACAGCACCTAAAACAATGGCATATCATGGTTAAGCAATAATTAAGTATAATGAACCAGAACAGCTGTTATATGCCAGCTATGCAGAGAAAGAGATGTTATGGATTATCGATAAAACACTTTCAAATACTCAGTGGGACCGCTTCACCTCAGAGTTGTAGTAGTCAGTAACTTCAGGGACAGTGAGGCTTTTCTGTAAAATCAGATGCTTACCTCATAGGGATAAGGGATGTGACTAAATTCTGTTATGTGAATGTTTCACCTGGAAATATGGCTTTTTCCTTACATATATATCTTTTTGTTTGTAGAAAGCACTGAAGTTATCTGAAGCAGCTCAAAGAAAAAAATACAAATACCTTTACAAATACAAACCACTTATCTGAAATGCATGGTTTGTTTTTTTTGTTTGATTTTTTTTTAAATATACTCAATATATTATAGGTTTAGTTCATCTTCAAAACAAAAAAAAAAGTACAAACCCAGTGGCCCAATTAGTAAATGTTTTTCACTTTCACCTTCCTGGTGAATTACTTCAATCTCTTGCAGATCTTCTAATTTTGTATATAAAGTATGGATTATCCCATGTCAGATCTCTGCCTTAAAAAAAACCTTCTTTTTGAGCCTTTGTTTGCTTTTGGAATCACCTGAAACAGCAACAAGTACCTCAAAAATGAGTCTTACAATCAGAAGAGCAAGTCTTCAATTTAACTGAAGAAGTTAAACTGTTGTTGAGGGAGTATACATCTGTTACTGATAATGCACTTGGAAATTAAAACAAGCTGGGCATCCCTCACAGTAGGTTTCCTGCTCCTCATCTCCAAACCCCTCCACAATTCTGCCCTTTCCTCCTGTGAGGTGTTGTACCTGCCCAAATCCTTTTCCATCCCACACCTGACATCCCTACTTTGTCACCTGATGAGCCATGAGCCACATCTGCTCTGGTGACTTTGCAAAGTTCTTGGCACAGCAAGACCTCATCCTTTGTGATGGTTGTAGATACCAAGTGGGTGTGAAGGAAATTCTGATATAAACTTACAACTGGGTTAACTAGCCCATAATGAAAGATGAGAGGAAGTTCTATTATTCATTATTTGACGTCATAATTTTTCCTGCCTGTGTCTGATCTCTAGTGAAGGTAAAGGCCCTTTCAGAGTGAAGAACGATCTCTGTATTGCTGTACACCTCCCGGGTTCAGGGCCACACTGTGTACTTCATGTGGGAATAAGGCCAGGAGTGACAAGAAAGAGCACTTGAGGAAGCCACTGGTGTTTTTCTATTACTTGCTTTGAAAGATGATTCGACTGGCTGACTCAAATTCCAGCACTGGAGAAATTTAATGTGTCTTACAGACAATTCCAGTATTTCTATTTTTCTTGCATAGCATGGTTCAAGTGCTCGTATAGTTAGTACTACTTTCTTTAAGAGTATTATATTCATGGGAGTAAGCAGAGGAAATCCTCTGAGGGCAGCCGTGACTAACACATTTGGGATTTATAAGTGAAATAAGGTCTGGGACTCTAGCTTAGTCTCATTAAAGGAGCAGTCACATCCAAAAAACAATTTCTTGGAATGAGCTGTAGTCTCTAATCATGAAAGCCCAAGGGAAATAAGAGTGACAAAAACTAAAAGGTTCAGAGAAATTGGGCAGTAAAAAATGGCCAGCATCTGGTCTCATTCTACCTAGTTTTGTCAGTCCCTAAGCCATACAAGCAGCAAAGCTGAGCATAAATTTTGTACCAATATGGTTTTGTAAGAGAAAAGAAAAAGCAGTATAGCGCTTCACTGCTATTCAGAGGAAGAGTGTAAGTACATTTCTTCAAATGCGGCCAGATAGTAAAGCAGTGCCATTTGTTAATATAAACAAATCACTCTTTAAAACATGTTCTTTTTGCAAATAATATAATTAGCACAAAGATGAAATTGCCACAAATGACAGACTGCAGTCACACAGTTAAGTGCATCTTTGAACAATGGTGCATTAACTTTTCAGTCTAAAAATATGTCCTAGATTTCACTTGAAGGTAAGGTACAGGATATGTCACATAATTTGTTTTTTTGAAAGTCCTTGATCTTATAAAACAGGAGGCATTTTGCATTTCTGTTGTCTTATAATGCACTTTAGTGCTTTGTTACCATCATGTGAAATACAAAAACTTGGGCTTAAGAAACCAGTCTGCTCTAAATAAAGATCAAGGCAAGAACAGACAGTTGATCTGAAAGCTTTATTTCACCCTAAATACACAATCTGAAGGGTTCAAGCTTAATTTTTAAATTATTTCTCTTTTGTATCACTGTAACTCATTTCACATATGATGCTACATTCGGTAGTCCAATCTACCATGACATAACACTAACAATGAATAACAATAAAAATAAAAGATTGCGTTATTCTTTCTGTAATAAGCTGTTAGTGAAAATTTTGCTGAAGACAAACCCTTATGAGGACACATCAGCTTTGGCAGAAAAAAAAACCCCACAGATATGCGGGTAGCAAGGGAGGGGGAGAAGAAGAAGTTTGACATAGACTAATTTTCTATTCTTTTGAAATCCTTTGGTGTGCTTGCTCTATAGTTTGTGTGTAACCAAGTATGTAACCTATAAGTAATTTATCTTAAGCTTTGTGTAATTAAGTTAATCTTGCGGAAAGCGCATGAGCAGAGGGGGCAGATATCTGAGGAAGAGGATGAGCCTTCAGCCCAAAGACCACCAGAAGGCAAAGAACGACCACCTAGCAACAGGCGGACGCAGGCGCAGAGGCATCACGACCAGTTGCGAAATCCGGAAGAAGAACTGTATAAAAGGCCCAGACAGGGCTCAGTTAGTTGCGGTCTGTTGGTGGGGCAGGAAACCCCTAACTGCCCAGCACTGTTTTTGCTCACTAATAAATATTGTTAACTGCATATTGGCCTTTGCAGTTTATTACATTTCCTTTGTGAGAAGAAAGGTGCTTACAGAAGAAATTAGATTGGCAAAAGAAGGTCTTCCCAGCATTTTTAAAGCTTCATCACTGTTTTTATGCAGAAGCATTGGATCATTTCTATGTAAAACTTTAATATCAGGGACCTAGCATAAAACTTCCTGTAGTTTCCTCCCCACCACACACTATATGCAACCATCACAGAAACTGTCCAGGTCTCCCTCCAGCATTTCATGAGGGCAATGAGAATTTTCCCCAACAGCATAACTCTGTGGTTGTCAAGTGACACACTAACTACCCATTGCCTACAGGAGTAACATCATGGAAATAATTGGTATTTTAAGGAAAAAAGTGAATTGCACACGGAGTTTTCCTTGATCTGAAACAGTATGTTTAGCTCAATTCTGGAAACTTGAATGCTTTTGAAGTATTGCTACTACTTCAGAAAGTTTTGAAACAAAATGTTCTAGAATGAAAAATTGAAGTGTCTCACTTTGAAAATGTCAAAACTCTGTGTTCCAGAAAGCATTGCCTTCATCTTGAGCTACTTAACAACTAGACACAATGTCAAGAATTGTTTTAGAAGTTCCAAACCATTACTTTTTGGCAGACTTAATTCCAAACTTAATATTTCATACAACCGGAATCAGAGTATGGCAGCATTAGAGTTTACACACTGTAAGCTCCTCTGAGTGTTCCTCAAATCCAAGGGCTAGCTACTTGGATGGCAGCAGACATACTTAAATTGTCTTTTTCTACTTTTTTAGATCATAGGATGAGTGAAAGAATGATGATAATTTAATTCAAAGGTCAGTTAATGTACCTGGGCAGGAAATTGCTTCATGTCTTCAATAATTAGATTAAATAGCTGTTGTTAGCACTGTGAGGGTGGAGCTTTCTTATTCTAAATATGGCTCAGTGAAAACTGCTGGAAGTAAAAATTCTCAGCCTAAATCTTTTGTTTTCTCTCACCAAGGATACTTGAGTTTCTATGAAGAGATAAAAAAACCCAAAACAAACCATTAAAAAGTCTCACAGCCAATTCTCTGACAGTATCTTTCTATGCAGCAGATAACTGGCAGGTCTGTTGCTGGTGTGGGCAGCAGGAACCTTTCACACTTGTTCACACATCACTGTCAGTTTCCTCAGGATGCCTCCAGCAGCACAACCTGATCACCTTCCTGAGTGTGCATGACAGGCAGACAATAGAGTGCAGATCCTGCAACGTCTAATGCAGCTGCTTGAATCCTTCCAGGAAAAAAGTCCAAGTCATAGAATCACAGAACGCTAAAGGGTTGGAATGGACTTTATGGGTCGTCTTATCAACTCATGGCTCTCCTCTAGACTTGCTCCAACAATTCCATGTCCTTCTTACACTGGGACATCAGAACTGTATGCAGCACTCCAGGTGGGGTCTCACCAGAGCAGAGTGGAGAAACAGAATCACCTCTCTTGACCTGCTGGCCACAGTGCTTTTGATACAGCCCAGGATTTGGTTGACTTTCTGGGCTGTGATTGCACACTGCCAGTTCATGCTGAGTAGTTAACTTTTCAGAAGCTATAAAAAGGACCAGGAGAACATGTATTCTTAATGACTATTTGAATAATTAAATTGCTAAAATTATCTATGAAATACTGAAGTTTAGGTAATTCCAGACATGAATTCCTATTATTCATGTGTTTTAGCCTTGATGAAGACTGATGTCAAAATTGTGCCTTCTGTAACTCATGTATTTCCTTAGGAATTTTTCTTCTAAACTGCCAGAGGTGAAGGCTTACATACGTAAATGTTACTGCTTTTACATGTTCAAAATCATACTCAACAGTACCATTGGAACATATCTACTTCACCCTATTTCTGTGATCACAGGCATTAAAACTAATTTCAGAGATTACAGGCCATTGCAATGATACTGGTTATCTTCTGAAGTGCATTATTTTGTCCACTTCAGGATAATTAGGATTTTGACATGTCTTTGCAACTGTTGGCTCAAATCATTGCAGTATGCTAGGATGGTAAACACACTTAGATTAGACACACTTAGATTTTCTCTGGATGTAGTATGTGTCTAACATACAAATGGAGATAATATAAATTTTAATCAACCTCCATGAAGTCAGTTGTTTTTTTTTTATAAGCAGAGTTTTTATGCTGGATGGGCTTATTGGTTTTATTGAGCGATATATCAGTATTTGCCAGCATGGTAATCCTTGTCAGAACATATATATGCTTATGTATGAGCATATATATTCATGTAGAAGTTGTGGGTTTGATTAGAACAGAAGCCACATGGTTTTGTTTACACTAAATCACATAATTGTGAATAATGCATTTTCCTATCATTCTCTGTCCTTACCTCTCCCTCTAGCCCCCATTCCTTTCTCTTCCTTTGCCATTTTTTCCCACATTATATATACAGAATAATAACTCTTGTATCCAGAATACTTTATGTATATCATACATAGATAGTGAAGTAAAAATAAAATGGCTTATAACCATTATGCTCTTTCTTAGTGCAGGATGAATTTTCAGACATTAGCCGCTTCTGTAGGTCAAGAGCAAACAAAAAGTAGTCACCTAGACTGTTTTTTATGATAGGTATTTTCTCTGATCCTGGCATATCTTCATTCTCCTCTTACCACAAAACACACAATTCCAATTTTTCCTAGCTTCTGAACTTGTAAGGAAACCCCTTTTAGAAGACACTGCATCCTGGTGCAACAAATGTAGTCAGTCACTGGTCAGACTTCAAACCTGAGTAGTCTCACTGAAAGCAGTGGGGCTGACCACATGCCATGAGGTGGGCTCACAACTCAGTGTAATGTCTTGGGCTGATACATGAATATTTTGTGTCAGGCAACTGAATGCAGCAATGCACCACATTAAGAAAGTTATGTGCTAACTATTTCTGAAATTTAGGCTTCATGTCAGGGCAGGAAAGATGGCAGTTTCAGGAAAATCCTGATATTCTGGTGATTTTTTTCAAAATTTACTTTCAAGCTCCTGTTAATAGCTATATTTTGGAAGAAAACACAGATGGGGTTCTTTCCTGCTTCAAAATACTATATGTCTCTAATCTGAGAAATACAGTTGACTAAACCAGATAAAATCAAGACTGAAATTAACTTGTATTATCTCCTTCCATTTTGGTCCATTTACCTACTTTATCCCAGGTATTGGTTTGAGGGTACTTGATAAACCCACTTTTTTTAAGACATAAGGCACTCCTTCTGCAAGTACTCTTGACTAAAGTAAGGAAGTGGGGAGGAAGGTCTCTTCCACAATGTCCTTGTTTTTAGGAATTTAGGAACATTACTTACTGAGTACTTGTTCATATTTTTAGAGAGGCATTCTTCGTCCCATGCATATTTTAACATTGTTTTAGTACTTCAGTGATAGAGACAGATGCTAGATTGCTATGCTCACCAAGACTATGATCAGCTGTGTAACGACAATGTAAGGGTACCCTTAGAACATTAGCATTCACTTTTATATTCAGGTTATAACTGGAACCCCATTTGTTTTCTTGAAATTGGAAACTTCTGGTAGAAAAATTGGTTTTGAATTGCTAATCAGTGTGGGGAAAAAAAAGGAATGGATTTTTACAGGCTTAAGAATTGTCAGAAACTCATTAGAATGACATACAGTCATCCATTTTAGTGGATTACATATGTGTGCGTATGTGCTTCCATAAATACATACATAAAATACATAACATGGAAATGTTCACCCATACATGTACACACATACATATATAAGTGTGAATGGATGTATATACATAAAGACCAAGAATGTCTACTGACAGATGTTGTACATAAGGTGCTACACTGCAAATGTTTCACTGAAGGTGGCATTTAGGATTTGTTTGGTATCTATGCATTCCAAGCCACTCTTCAATTCCAGAGAGAACCACCAGCCTTTTCAGAGGTTCATATAATGTAGGACATTATAAATTTATACACATGATGACCAGGTTTAATTTCTGTACTTGAAAGAAATACAGAAAATTCAGACTGAAAATTGGTGGCATCACAGTCTGAGGGTGACAGATAAAAAGAAACCAAGTTAAGTCATCAGGAGGTGTCAAGTGCTCCAAATTAAATAGCTGTGAAGAAGCATTAACCTTCATGAAATCATTGTCAGATGGTCTCTCTTCAAAGGAGATTTTAGACTCACAGTCTCATGGAACCAAGCTGCTGGAAGGGACCCAGGAGGCTGCCTGGATCCCAGTGGTTAAGGACCCATGATTTTTGCTCATTAATATAAATAATGACTTAGGGAAGGCTGTCAATGGGGATTTACAAGCAATAGAAGATGAAATGACCTGAAGTTTTGGATTGGCTACTAGGAAAAATTTCTTCACAGAAAGGGTTGCCAAGCACTGGAACAGGATGCCCAGGGAAGTGGTGACTCACCATCCCTGCAGGTGTTTAAAAGATGTGTAGATATGGCAGCTGGGACATAGTTTAGTGGTGGACTTGGTAGTTCAGGTCAGCAGTTGGACTTCTTGATCTTAGACATCTTCTCTAATCCAAACAATTTTGTGATTCTGTGAATCTAAGATTTCACCTTCCAAAGACATCTGCCTATCCACATCCCCTGAAGATGGCAATGCTTCTGGAACACATTTTAAATTTTTTGGATGGGATGCATACAGACACATGCATGCATATGTTAAGACAAAGTTTTCCTCTAAGGCTCATAACTTTGATGTTAGAGATATAGAAAAAGGTCATGAACTAGGTAGGAATTGTGAATTTTCATAAAAACTAGATATGAAACTACCCGAGAGTCACTCCCCAAAATGATCTGGAAAGGGCCCTTTCTTTCCTGGTAAGTTACAGTATTTATCTCAAGCAAACAAATAACATGAGGAAGCATTTGAAATTAAAAATACGTACCACATCACAAAAAATACCATCTTCAGAAGGCACAGGGAAAGACATATGACTCTGGAAGCTCCTTGGAAGACTCCTCCTTAAGCTAAAATAATTAACCAATTATTAATATACCATCTGAAAGATTCTTTGAAAACAGCAAATTCTTAAATCAGTACAACATATCTAATTTATTAACTGAAGTGGGACCTGTATTTAAAAAACCAGTGTGATGTGAATGTATTCTGTATGTTAGTTTCTCACAGAAAATGAAAGGTACTTAACAAGGAGTCTTTCAACTACTCACCAGGTGTTACATGCAAAAAGAGGAGGCGGTAGATGCAAAGTGTGACAACAAACTCTACTACTTTTTCTCCTCTACTCACATGCCCTACATTTGTAAGGAAGACCTGAAGTTTAGCCTTTTAAGAGATTTAGACAACTGGAGACCCATTAAGTGCTTAAGAATAGGCACTGAATACCACCTGTGAAGCCTGTGGGAATAATTTCTGGCCTCCAGTTTCCATGCCAGATGGAAGGAGGTCTCCTGTACCTTACACACTCATATGCAGTCTTGGGGTACAGGGAAGAGCTGGAGTCTTTCATTCACTCAGGTGCCAGAAGATCCATGTTCTTCATTTGGATTTTGCCTTACATGCAGGGACAACATTCCAGTTCACAACCTAAGTTACTATTAAGAGAAATTTCTGTTTGTTTGCTTTATGGCTGGTTATAGGGCCAATTTTCATAGATTTGCTCATACATGCTGCAAATAGCCAAAACTGTAATTTTTAATTATTGTTCCGTGTGTTATGTAGATCAGAGGACCACCCTACATCAGATCTCACATGAAACTACTGTATAACTTCTAAAAATCTCAACAGCACTTTAATTTAGCAGCAGTCAAGAATCAACTCAGTATTTCATAGATTCTTTCAATGTTGTCAATAATTGATGAGATGCTCTAATTTTACTTTCAATTTTTAAAGTTGCCTTGGTCACTTCTAGCTTCCAGGCATTGATATATATGCCTTTCTCTCCAACAGACCAAACACATCAAACGTATAAACCCCTTGTAGGCAGCCACAGGTTTCATGGTACATCAATCCTTTATCTTCTTTTCAATCCAGTAAATAGACTACAGTCCTTGAGCTATTTTTCCAAAGCATGTCTCTCTTGCCTTTGATCACACCATTAGCTCATCTCTGATCCTTTCCAGAACTAGACATAGAATTCCAGGAGTGACTTTATGAGATTCAGATAAGAACACTGAAACATTTGTCTACGCCATTGCCGAAAACTTTGCAGATCGAGAGTCTTCTGATCTGTCCCCATCTGCAGGCATGGGATGTTTTGGGTCTATGACTATGAATTTGACTCTGTTAAATTGCATTCGTGTTACAGTTTCAAAATCTTTCATGGAATTTTTTCTCTCCCTTACCAACACAGAGGTTTGGGAGCTGAAGGCCACCCACCACTACCTGCTCCCAGCACCAGTTAACAAAGGGGTGGCTGATAGCTTTGCATTCCAGCTTAATGGCTGGGAAGGACTGGGGGAGCTGGGCCGGGGGAGAGAGGGTTATCCAGGTGTTTTTGGCACGCTTCTCTGCTCCGGCTGCGGTGTGTGCCAGCCACCATTTGCTGGGCTGGTGGACTTGGCACTTGGAGGGAGCTCCCCTGGCTTGGCCCCCCTACTCCGTGCCCTGGTTTGTCCTTCGGAGAGAGGGCAGTCGGCCCTGCCCGGGTTTGCTACAGACTCCNGTTTCAAAGGTTTTGCCCCTTCCTAGTCCAGATGGGCATCTTAGTTTTCTTTTACACTGAGGCAATTTGTTTGGAAGAAAGAGTATACCAAGTGATTGATATCACTCTCTCTCAGTGATTTGCCTTCTAACCTGTTTAGCTATCCATAATATTTATATAATCTGCTGTCTCTGTTGGTATAGATTTTAATTTTTCTTCCAAGTCATTAATACACAGTATAACCAGTTTTTAATGCAAAGAAAACCAGGAAGGACTTCTACAGGTATGTTAACTGGAAAATAAATGTCAAAGAAGGTGTAACCCTTCAAATAAACAAGGTCGGCAAACTGGTAACAAGGAAGGAGGAGAACGTTTAGCTACTCAAAAGCTTTTTTGCCTGAGTCTTCAATAGCAACTTCTCTTCCCACACCAGCTGAGAAGATGGACCGCCGTATTGGAGCAGGTGAAGCTAAAGTAAAGCCTTTTAGTAAAGATCAGGTTTGGGACAACCCGAGGAACCTGAATGCACCTAAGACTGCGGATGAGATGCAACCCAGAGCCCCAAGGGAATTTGTTGATGTAGTTGCCAAACCACTCTCCATGATATTTGAAAAGTTATGATAGTCTGTGAAAGTCCCAGTTTACTGGAAAAAGGGAAACATTGTATCCATCTTTAAGAAGGGTAGAAAAGAGTACCCTGGGGACTATCCATCTGTCAGCCTCTCCTCTGTGCCTGGGAGTATTATGAACCCGATCCTCCTAGAAGTTATGCAAAGACATCTGGATGACAGGGTGGATCCAAGACAGCCAGCATGGCTTCACCAGGGGCATCTAGAGAGTAGCAGTCAATGCCTCAGAGTCCCAATGGACATCAGTGACAAGTGGTGTCCATCACAGGTCAGTATTGGGACTGGTGTTATTTAATATCATCATCAGTGATTTAGGCAGTGGGATCAAGTGCATCCTCAGCAAATTTGCAGTTGACTCCAAGCTGAGTGGTGTGGTTGACACACCTGGAGAATGGAATGTCATCCAGAGGGCCCTGGACAAACTTGAGTAGTGGCCTGTGGGACTCTCATGAGGTTTAACAACACCAAGTGCTGCACCTGGGTTTGTGCAACCCCCAATGTCAATTTAGGCTAGGAGATGAACAGATCAAGAGCAGCAATGCTGAGAAGAACTTGGGAGTGCTGATGGATGAGAAGCTGGACATGAGGCAGCAATGTGCACTTGCAATCCAGAAAGTCATTTGTATCCTGGACTGAATATGCATGGCCAACAGGTCAAGAGAGGTGGTTCTGACCCTCTGCTCTGCTTGGTGAGACCTCACCTGGAGCACTGCANACCCTCTGCTCTGCTTGGTGAGACCTCACCTGGAGCACTGCATCCACCTCTGGGATCCCTAATGCAGGAGGGACATCAAACTGTTGCAGTGGGTCCAGAGGAGGCCACCAAGA
>WBMV01002259.1:0-12179 GCA_013396655.1 Campylorhamphus procurvoides
AATTTGTCAGCAAAGGTTGCAACTTAAATTTCAAGTTTTTATCCTCCTCCCCTCAGTGCTTTGCCATTTGTTTTATTTTCCTAACCTTACTCAGTCCTTTTTGGTTTAGTTTGGACCGAGTCCTATAAATTATTCTTTCTTGAGAGTTTCTATAAGACTCTCAATATCACCCACAATACACCTTTCTTCTCTTCCTTATTTGCCTCTTCCCCATTGAAAAAAAGAAAAAAAAAAAAGTAATCCTGACATTCTTTTATGAACTGTGTCAGTATTTCAGCTCAGAATATATACAATTATATACACAGATAAAAAGAAATTGTTTAGTATGGTGTGAATTTAACATTCTGGTTTTTCCATGTCATACTTAATAGAACAGTCCCTTAAAAATAAAATTGAGTTTCATAGGACACAAAAGATAATATATAAATACCATTTCAAGACTTTTCCTAAAACCAAGTTATAAAACAAAAAATTACTTTAGTTTTTAGATTGATTCCAGGAGAGATTGGGGCACAGAGAAATTGTTTAGCTTAAGGTCCCATGACTCAAAATATTTATTTTTCTCTTTCCTTTCAAATCCTGGTGTTGATATACGGCTCTTGTGTTCTTTGCTAAAAGATGAAAATTTACAAAAGCATTAAAAAGCAGCAGAAGACAAAAAGAAAACCTTTTTGGAAGGATTATGTGCAAAAATAACTTCCAGAAGTATAAGGTAGTTATGGTCAACCCTGGTAACAGAATTTATCACATCACTGTTTGAAGATCCCTTTTTTGCTGCAGATAGATATTATTTTTGTTAAACACTATGACAGTGCAATGTATATGACTAATAGTAGCATTGTTGTGCTGGTTTCAGCTTAAGTAGACTTAGTTTTCTTCACTGTAGCTAGTATGGGGCTATGTTTTGGACTTTTGCTGAACCCTGTGCGGGTGACGTAGAGACACTTCTGTTGTTGCTGAATAGTGCTTACACATGGCCAAAGACTTTTCTGCTATTCATACTGCCCTGCCAGTGAGTGGGGAGCGTACAAGAAGTTCTGAGGGAAGACAGCCAGGATAGCTGATGCAAACTAGCCAGAGGTATATTCCATAAGGTAACCTACTCTGTATAAAAAAGCTGAAGGAATAAGAAGAGAATAGGTTCAGAGTTATGACTCTTGTCTTCCCCAGTAGCCATGACTCATGATGTAGCCCTGCTTTCATGGGGATGGCTGAACACCTGCCTGTCCATGGGAAAGGATTCTTGTTTTGTTTTGCCTGTATATGTATCTTTTGTTTTACCTACTAAATTGTACTTATCTGAATCCAAGGGTTTTCTTGCTTCCACTCTTTTCTCCCAGTTCTCTCCTTCATCCCACTATGGGGGAGTGAGCAAGCACCTGGGTATGGCTTAGTTGCTAGCTGAGGCTAAATCACGAAAATCACGCAATAGTGTCATCCAATAACTGTATCACTATCCTAGTCATGTTGATTTTCACTTGAGCAATTACAGACTAATCGAGCTGATCAGATAAACTTTGCCATTAAACATCATGGTATTTTCTCCAAGCTCCCTTCTATGCTCCATTTTTCTACTGGCATTATGTGAAGACTCAGAAAAAAATTGTGATGAATTGCCTGTACCCATAAACTCCACTTAAGCCAGAGAGTTTAAAGACAGTGGGAAAGCTGTCATAGTGACTCTTTACTTCATGAAAAGTAGCGAACACTCACTCTGCTGTTTCAAATTATCTTTTGCTATAAAAGGAATCATGAGATGAAATATTAAGGGCTAAGTCTATCATGCAATGGAAAAACTTGCATAGCAGAAAACAAAGGCTGCTAAGAACTGTTAATTAAGAGGTGACTCAAAGGCCTCTAAGAAAGAGAAGAAATATGAAAATTTCTGAGGATGAAGAACTATCATGGCATGAAGTTGATAAATAGCATTATCACAATAATGATAATGTGGAGGGGTGCAGAAAATGTGTAATTTGATCTGGCAACTGTGTGTGCCATAAAAGGCAGAACAAATACCTAGGCTTGGCTCAACATTAAAGGGTAAATGTATAATTTAACATATGTGAGCTTGGAGATTGTTCTCCAGTAAAAGGGGAGTACTTGAGTGAAATAACAGGCAGTTTCTATGAGTGGATTTTCTCCCATCTAAGCAGCTTTTAGGATTCTGAAGGTGGGGGAAGTTGGCTGCTACTGTAGGGTACCAAACTGGCTGTTCTGGTGCCAAAACAGAAGTTCCCAGAGCCAAACTAAAACACACCAACATATTTTCTCCAATAAGAAAGCTACTTTCTCTCCTATTAGTAAATAAATAATCATTGCTCTGCAATTCATAACTTTTTGGACTGCTTAATGTGATTGGGTGTAATTGTTGCTAATCACACATGAAGTGAGGTTAGCAATTGTGGAAAATTAATGTTCTATGATTTTTCTTGAGAAGAGGTAGCTGCTACACTGGAATCTGAAAAAAGGCATCATACTGAATTAAAGCATAGCATATTGCAGTGAATTGTCTCATCCTTAAAAATGATAAAGGAAGTCATGGTACGATCATATTAAGATTATTCTCCCATTATTCATGGGAGATTCTCAGTTAATAAGGAGTAAAGTCCCTGCTAGAAAATGTGCATTTGAATTTGGAATTAAAGAAGACCAAAAATGTGAACTACTTTCAGATCTCCTATCTTGAGTCCCTGATGAGATATTTTGGACAAATAATTCTTTTTTCCAATGCATTCTCATAAACTACTGTTTACTGGAGAGAAGCTGTTTCAAACACTTTATTGTGTAACTTGATCAAGACTTTTCACAAATTCACTCTGTGACAAACTCATTGTGTTTTATCTCCTGTCCATCGCCATTGCATGAGGACCAAAGGGGCAGAAGGTTCTACTGCTACAATGTCTAATTACAGTCACTTTTCATGGATTTTTCTGTCAATGGATATTTATTAGCTAGAGAGGCTTGACAGATTGACCAGTCTGTTGCATAACTTCTGCAGTATACACTATCATAAATGGCCTGTTATGACAGAACTCTACCCGTTTTTGTATACATATTATTTCCTCTTGAAAGCTGAGATCACTGCAAGCAACAGGAATGAAGTCCTTAGTTTATTCACATAGTTCACCAGGTTTAGTGCTAGATGAACTTCTCTCATCCTTTGTCCAGAGTCTATCTTGCATCATCATCGTATCTTAGCTATAGAACTTTTCTAAAAAACTAGAGATCATGACATATGTAATACATATGTTTTGAAAAAAAAGTACCCACCTCAGGGGATTTCTGAGACTAAAATTTTTAAGTTTTTAGATACCTACTAGTATTTGAACTGCAGTCATGTCAAAGTATAACAATTGTGAGTAAATGTTGAAGCACTTGTGCTACTGTTTAGGTGTAGAAGAATTCACTGCTAAACGAAATCTCCACTTACGTTCTAAAATGAAAAAGTAAGTTAACTTTTTAAAACCACAAGTATACAAATTGTTGAGATTTTAGATAGCTAATTATTGTCTACAGCTCTTTTGGGTATTAACAAATAGACATGATAATTAATTTCTATTTTCATTATTACCAGGGATCTAACTGGACTCCCTAGAATAATATGTACTTTGAGGAAGCATCTCCAGTACTGTACCCTGCAGAAAATCAGAGAAGCTCCCAGTACCTATTCCTGTGAATGCAGTTCTGAACCTTGACTTTATTAAATCAAATAGTATGAGAGAATAGGGTTAGATTTGAATGATTCTTATCTGAAAATGAGAAATGAAGCATATATTTTGTATCTAGAAACATGGTAATTTAGGTAGGTCTGGTCACACCATCTAACCTATGCAGAGCAAGGCCAATTCATATCATGGGCTTCATGTAGCTTATCTTCATTCAGTATCTTAAAGGAGTGGGAATATCAGCCTGTGTAGGTAAACTCCTTTGTGGGGTTCGGTATCACCACTGTGAAATATTTGTAATATTAAATGGGAATTTCCATTGGTCCAGCCTCTCTTTCAGCCTCTGTGCACCCCAGGATGAGTCTGGCTCAGTTTTCTAAACCTTCCTCAGAGCAATAAACTCTCTCTCTGGCTCTCTTTCATTCCAAATTAAGAAGGCTTTCTTCAGTGCCTCAGTCTCTCCCTATAAAACATGAAGCTCTTTCTGTCTTTGTCACTGAAATAAATGAAAAAATGTAAATTAGTATCATCCAAAGATGAAAGCAAAAGTAGATCTCTAACTAGAAAACTTTAAATACTCCTGAGCGTAGCATTTATTAGTGCCTGAAAGGTACTGCAAATAACCTGACAATTTTAAGAAAATATAAAATGTTTTCAAGTTTAGGTGAATTCTTCTCATAGATGTTATTGCTTTTTGAGAATCAACCTTCCCTATCCTCTGAAAACAAAGATAGTCTAGCATATTTAGCATTTATGTGTGAGTTAATTTTTCCACTACCCTCATTTAGCATGAGTGAAATGAACATTTCAGAGGAAAATGAAGTGAAAAAAAAATTATCTTGCACTAGGTTTTATATTTGACTTTTATTTATATAAACTAGCACATTAAGTTGATCCAGTGTTTATGGATTTCAAGAGAAAGACTTTTAGGATTAAATCCTTTAACGCTTTGAAAGAAAGAAAAGCAACACAGTCATAAACAGCAAAAATCATAAAAAAATATTGCTAATTAAAAAGTAAAAGCATTGGAACTTGAATGTCAAGAGATGAAATGTCACATTTGCAACAAATAACTTACAATCTAACTTTCCAGGGTCACAGATCTATATGGAACACGCTTTTGCCAACACTGTAAATAGCATTAAATCTGCTTTAACATGGTTCTGATAAAAATGTCTTGCCTGACAATGTCTAAAATATGTTCATGATTTAAGAGAGGAACAACTTTTTGGACTGGTCAACCTCATACTTGACTTGCAACATCCTAGATGATGATGGCCTTTCTGAAGTGACCTTAAAACCAAGGCAGAGGAGATATGTAGATGTCATATGCATGTACATATTAAGTATTTTTAAGAGAGGAGGAAAAATAGAGTAACTGAAAATAATTTTGGACTATAGTAAGAAGTAAAATGACTGACTGATATAATTCACTGCAACATTAATCAATTACAACTTTTCAAGTCAAATCTACTAACTGATTACTTTAGGCTTAGAACATAGTATTATATGGAGTTTTAAAATCCTTTATAAAGAGATATTATATAGGTATTTTTTTCCAAGGAAAATACCAATTACAATAAAAGCAAAAATTTAAGAAATAACCCCAACAATGTCTAATTTTCAGAAGAGTTAGTCCTACACAGTCTGCAAAATTCAATATGTGAATAAAACTTTTTTGAATGTGTTATAACCTTCATTTACCCGTGAAAAACAATGATGGATTCCTTGTAAGTAGAGAGTTGCACACTGTGGGATTCTGCCACCTATCCTAAATTTTGGATTTCCAATTAGTAATTCAGTGCATTTCTTTCATGCCACTGGGCTGGCCAATTAAGTGCTAGTGAAATAAAAGACTGCTGACTGAATGCAGTTTTTTTTTAATTACAAAGCCTCAGACATACATATTATATCCCTAAATTGTAAGCTCAGAGGAAAAAATAAAGTTCTGAAAGCCAAAAGACAAATGGAAAATGTGTTAAGAACAAGGGAAAATGTTATTACAGGGTAGTGCAGAGAAAACAAATGAAATTTACTGTAAGTTAAAAATTAATTTTATAAATCTCATATAGAAATAGCCACACAAGGACTCTGCACTAATTAGCATATTTATACATTTAATGTAGCTTTTCTTCTTATCTATTTTTCTTTCTATGTTGTCTTTAAGCATTGTATGCTGGTAGTGATTTCAACAATCTCAATAGAAAATATTTTCATATGCTGTTTTAAATGAGTGTATGTGGTCTTAACCTCTTAAACTTTACAGGGAATGTCTCTGTCCTGTTCTGGGCTTCTCAGTACATACAGAACTACTGAAGAAGGTCCAGTAGAGGGCCAAAGAGATGATTAAGGGAATGGCATCTCTTTCTTATGAAGACATCTGGCTCCATTTAGTCAAGGGATGACTGAGAGGGGATCTCGTTAATGCATACAAATCTCTCAAAGACAGGTTTCAAGAAGGTGGTTCCAAAATAGACTAAGCTTAATTTAAAAAAAAAATAAAAATGATTACTTGTCTAACCATTTAGTTTTAAAATCACTTTCTCTTGCTCTCTATTTTCTCTCTAATTCTTGAAGGATTGGAGCAGTTGAAGCTCAAAGGTTTAATTGTAATAAAAAGTCTCATAAATTAGAATGAAGAGGACAGAGAGAGAAGATAAAAAGAAAGCTGACAAAAGAGGTCTGGCAACAATAGTAGAAATAAATCTCTATTAGAGTGAAGTAATAGATTTCCAGTACTGACTCTCTGTTAAAAGAAAGGAAATAATGAGGACTTAGTGAGATAAATAAATTTCAGCAAGAACCCCTATTTTACAAAGAAACTGGAAACCATTAAAAATGAAAGAGGATTTGTACAGTTATAATGGTGATATGAGGTATATGACTGTTTCATTCATGTAAATAGGAAATTTCACTATCAGAAAGAAACTAAATTGGAAGAAACAAAAATGAGCAACTGTTCATAAACCACTGAGTTTGAGTCAAAGTAGAATAACAAAAGAAAGTGTAGTTTCCACTCTGATCCTCATTTTGGTTAGATTACAGTTAGGTAAATATATTTATACTCCTCATGATTTGTAGGCATGGCCATAATATGAATGTTGAAGTTCATTTTCTTTTTATAAGACTAATATTATAAAAATATTTGCAGTCCATTTAAAACAAGTTCTTACCTCATTCAGATGCTTCATTTTTAAATTGCATTATATTTTGATGCAATATGTTATATTAATAATTCCATTACATTAAAGTATATGAGGAGAATATAAGCTTCTGAAATCCTTTCTTCTTCCTCTCCTTCCAAAATATGTCCATGTTACTCTTAGAGTTGTGATCTGAAAAATTATTTTAAATTATAATTAATTTTTCTGTTGATTTTCAGGGTTTTGAATCACACCTTCTGCATCAGATAATACTTACATTTCAATGTACAACAACAGCATTTCCTATCCACATGCATGTCAGGTCTACAAAAATGCTAATAAACTTCATAAAGAAAGTCCTCCATTAGCATAAAAAACATTTGCAAAACAGCATCCGAAACCTTCTGGTTTGGTGATGACAACTAAAACACTGAATAGGCCTCATCAATTTTATTTTCAGATGTACACAACTTAATAATTCTTAAAGAAATGATCAATTATTTCCAAAGATATTACAATTTCAACTAAGTTTCTAATTCATGTATCATTTTCATTGTTTTCTGCATTTGTGTATGTATTCCTAAGATACTTTACCTCTAAAAACTGCTTTATAGGAGAAACATTTTGCAATAGAATACATGTAAAGTATGTTAAATTTCTGAAATTGCAACTGATCAACACAGCTGAAGATCTTTTGAAGAGGGTCTTTTTACAGGGTCACATAGAGATAAGAAATGGGAGAATGGTTTACAGTGAAAAGAAAGAGAGTAGGTTTAGATTAGATATGAGAAACAAATTCTATATTGTGAGGATGGTGAGACACTGGAACAAGTTCCCGGAGAACTTAGGCATGTTACATTCCTGGAAGTGTTCAAAGACAGGTAAGATGCAGCTTTGAGTAACCTGGGTAGTGAAAGGTGTCCCTGTCCATGGCAGGTGTCCCTGCCCGTTGCAAGAAGTTAGAATTAAATTAACTTTAAGGACCTTTACAAGACAAGGTATTCTTTTACTCTATGATTTTAAGATCTGCCTTTTCTTAAATCTTCTTATAGATTAGAGATCTGTATTTGTAACATAAGAATTTTTGTCTATCGTATGAGACCCTGGGTTACTACATTATCAGGTGTGTCTGTGTGTGTCTGGGGGGAAGGGTCAGATTGAGTCTCACGGAGGTGAGGTCAGGCCACATATCACACAACAGCCCTTGCAGATTTATGGAGCAGCTGTCAGCCAAAAGGCAGCCTGGGAGCACACCCACACCCTGCCTCCTTGGGCCCTTAACCCACCCTTAGGTTGGCGGACGCTCTGGGAACACTGTCCCTCACCTTGTCCTGGAGCCCTGGAGTGGCCAGTGAAATTTGTGGAATGCTTTGCTTTGGTTGTATGTTACCCTTTTAAACTTTTGCCACGATCTCTTATTTTCTCCCATATTTTCTTCCATATTTTCTAAAGCTATCAGTAAAAGTATTGCCTGAGAAGATGTGTGCCGCATCTTCTCTTTACGCTACTTCAAGGTATTAAAGAACTGAATATTCTTCAAAATATCCATTGTGTGAATTTTTGAAGCCTTGTATATTTTTAAAAAGAAAATTCCCTGGCTTGAAGGCTGGAGTCTTACATATGGTTTCAGAGTTAACAAAACTTCTTTTGCTGTACTCTTAATACTATAATATGGATATACAAATGTGTACAATGTTTTCTTGCTGTCAAATGTGAGTCTATTTACATACAAATTTTTAAAAACTACTAAAAACTTTATTGCCCACATCACTTTACAAGAATGGAAAAACTACTTATCAAGTCAATTTTGTAATATGGAATTTTGAGAAGGCACTCTCCAGTCTCAGTTATTCCCTTCAGTTCATCTCTTTAGTTCTCCTCCAGTGGAGAGGAACCCTTCCACTTTTGTGAAGTCTGATTGTTAACTTAATTTAGTCTAAATATATAGACACCGACCTTGAAAAAATATTGTATAATTACTTCTAAGAAGATGTTTGTTTTTTTTTTTAAAGCCTGTATTTCAGAATTTAGCCAGAAATTCAGAAAACATGCACAGTGCAAAGCTTAGAGTACCCAGGGACTCATCTGACAAAATATAATACTGATATTTTCTAACCACATTTCTATTTTTTGAAATTATAGAGTAGTAGGTAATAGCTGAAAATATAGCAAGGTTATGGTAAAACCTCTATGCAAACTATGTCCAAGATAAATCTCCTGGTTCAAATATTGAAGTATTTGAGAAGATTTTGTGCGCAGCAAAAATCTGGGCTGAGCTTTATTACAGACAGTTTTAATTTTTATACTGAACAGGTGTGACCGGTTGAAATTGGCTAAATACCAAGAGCCAAAGGGCCCGGGACAGAGGCCCCAAAGGCCCCTCCCAGCCACAGGGTTGGGAAAAAAAAAGAAAAAGAGAAGGGGGGAGAAAAAACCCACGAACTCAAACTTCAGTAGAACTAAACCGGTTTATATATATTTTTATATATAAAGAGGAGAAAAGAGAAAGAAAACAAGTTTTCACTTCCCTCTATCCAAAACAACTGTTGTTCCCGAATCTCAGGACACCTCCTCCCGAGCCAGCTGGCTGATCAGCAGATCCGTGTCTCCGCCCACTCCACAGAAGAGCGATCGCAGGGAGCTCCTCTGCCCTCCAGCACTGCTGGAAGAAGGATGGCCCCCTGACTTCCGACTCCCTTCTTTATACCTTTGCTTATATAAAGAAATGAGATAGAATACTTCCTTAGTTATGACCCTAGTTACCAGGAAGAGCCCAAACCAAAACCACTATAACAGGCAATTCATGTATTTTTTTATTAAGCTTAAAAGTGTTCTTAGTCCATGTAACAACAATGATGAAGATATGCAGTGCCTTAACATATTAATTCTAATTATATTTTTTATACTTTAAAACATCCAGATCTTTTTCTTCTTGGCATTGAGTGTCACATTCCATTAAGACTAATTCAAGATTAATTTTTTATCAAATTCTTATGAGTATTGAATATATTAATCCCAGGTTATTCAATAACATTAGTCTCCCATTTAACATTCAACTCTACCAAGTAAGCTATAAAGAAACCTAGATTAATTTAAAATTGTTTACATTTGGTTTATGGCCCACAATTTGTTTCCTTAATTAGGTTAAAAATCTCAGAGACACTACAAAACTTGTGGTCGAATTATTGAGATTAATTCTAACTGTATTGAATTCTCTGCTCTTTATCACATTACTTGGCATAGTAACTGAAATGGAAAATTATGAGAAATGGCGGGGAAAAAAAGGGAGGAAAATGAGAAAAAAAAAAGCCAAGGGCTCACTTTCTTAGGATCTCATACATGTAAAAGACATATTTTTATAAAGATTTAAGTCATATTTTCCCATTGTACTGTGTTTCTGTGCCTTGGTTTTGGTGGCAGAGAGGCTACAAGGGAGGCTTTTGCAAGAAGCTGCCAAAAGCTTCCCACCATATCCTGCAGAGTCAAAGTCAGCTGGCTCCAGGATGGACCTGCCACTGGCCAAGGCTGTGCCAATCAGGAGTGACAGTAACACCTCTACAATAATATATTTAAGAAGGGAAAAAGCAGTTGTTGGGTAGAGAAAACTTGCATCCAGGGAATAATGGAGTGAGAACCTGTGAACAATTCTGCAGACACCAAGGCCAGAGGACAAGGAGAGCAGGAGGTGTTGCAGGTGCCCAAGCACAGATTCCCCTGCAGCCCATGGTGCAGACCATGGTGGAGCAACTCTGCTCCTGCAGCCCATGGAGGACCACGGGGATGCAGAGATCCACCTGCAGCCCATGGAAGAGCCCATGTTGGAGTGGGTGGAGCCCATGCTAGAGGCTGTGACTCTGTGGGAGACGCATCTATCGAACAGGATCCTGGCAGAAACCCACAGAGCATGAAGGGAGGAGCCTGTGCTAGAGCAGGTTTTCCTGGCAGGACTTGTGGCTCTGTGGGGGACTTATGCTGGAGAAACTTGTTCTTGAAGGACTGCACTGCATGGAGAAGTGAACTACATGGCAGCAGTTTGTGAAGAACGTGCTGCCTATGTGAAGGACTCACAGAAGAAGTTCATGAAGGACTGTCTCCACAGGCGCAGGGAAAGGACTTCTATTCCTGAGCAGTGACAGAAACAACTGACCTTAACCCCCAATCCCTGTCTCCCGAGACCACTGTGAGGAGGAGGGCTGGAGTGAAGGTGTTTTATAAGATTATTTTACTTCTCACTCTTCTGCTTTGATCCTGTTAGCAATGAATTTGATTAATATCCCCTCTTTGAGCTGGTTTTGCCCATGATGGTGATCAGTAAGTGACCTGTCCTAGCACTTGTCTCAACCCATGAATCCTATGTTGTATTTTCTCTGCTCTGACCAGCTGCAGAGAGTGAGAGAGTTGTTACTTGGTATCCAGTCAGGGCCAACACACTACAGCCATGTAGTCCACTATAGATTTATTTAAAATATGTGGCTTTTTTTGCAAGTGTGTGCATTTTTGTGTGCATGTTTCTGTTTATCAGAATATATGCCAGTAAGTAATTTGTTGGTGTTGATGCCTTAGGGTTTTTATGTATTTGTAGATTTTTATACTTCTGTGTAATTTCTTACATTTAGAGTAGCTAGCAGCCTCTAACTCTGTGCTAGCTGTCTTTAGGGTTAGATAATAGCTGGAACACCATGCTGGGAAACTTACCAGAGCCAAGACAATTAGATACCCTGTTAGTCAAAACAAGAAAGCAAATCCCAGCAACCTTGGAGAAGCTCCAATAAGGGAAAGTGACATGAAGTAAGGGATCTTAAGACCTCCAACTCAATCTAGAAGACATGTGCCATGGGGCAAAATCAAGGGAAGTTCTAGGTATGGACATTTCTTAGATTGAATGCAACCTTTAGATGTAATTGAGTAGTCTCATAAAAGTAGTATCCTGCCATGTAGGTAGGGTGAGCTTTCTCAGCTCTTACACATTGTTGACATTTCTCACACACACACACACACACACACACTCTCTCTGCATGCCTGCCTTGCTCCTGCTGCCCAGCCTGGTGTGGTGCTCTGAGCTCTCCGCCACTGAAAAGACAGCGGAGGGAGCTCAAAAGAGCTCTGCTTGCAAGGGGGTTTTCTCTCCCTTGCTCTCCTTAGGTGGGGAGAGAAGATGTTTTTCCTCCCTTGTTCTCCCAAGAGAATTTGCGAGATCTCAAGAACCTCAAGTCCTACTTGAAGGAAGACGAGACCGGTAATGGGAACTGGATACCAGCAGGAGCTGATGGGGTAGCTGAGCTGCAGGGGAGCAGCTGCAAAAGGGAGTTTCTCCCTTGTTTATAGTATGTTGGGAGGTGAGCTGACTTGGGTCCAGATGTTGCAAGAGTCA
>WBMV01002259.1:12698-69765 GCA_013396655.1 Campylorhamphus procurvoides
TTCTGCTTTCCTAAATTTAAAGGAGAGAGATTATTTCTTGGCCAGCATAATATCTTAGTTCTCTCTTGAACTAAGACAAACACTTGTTGTACTCTTTTACACTCTATTTATACTTTATATATTCTTTTATACTCCTTTATATTCTGTACCCCTAAAACCCTATAAGTAAGAGAACTCTTCTCTAGTTTACCTGAATAATGTTGTCTTGGAAAGTTTATTACTTCGCCTTACGGCAACAGTGTTTTGACTTTATGTTCATAACTTCATTTTGATTTTGACAAAAGTACTGATTTTTTTTTTCCACATCTCTCTTGAGCTGTTATTTCACCGTTAACTTTCACCAATAATTCATGTTCATTAATTTTTAAATGGGCAAGGCATGTGAAGATTGTTAGTTTTTGTACACTCTAAAAAGTCCTCT
The DNA here is from genome assembly GCA_013396655.1 of Campylorhamphus procurvoides. Taxonomy (NCBI): domain Eukaryota; kingdom Metazoa; phylum Chordata; class Aves; order Passeriformes; family Dendrocolaptidae; genus Campylorhamphus; species Campylorhamphus procurvoides. The sequence continues at coordinate 13,120 of WBMV01002259.1, forward strand.
ACACTTTATTTCCAGCTATTTTTGCTTTGGGGTTAGTATACACACAGCTCATGGGGGGGTTTTTTAGCTGTGTTTGGGATCCTTAAGCAAATGGTCCACTTCTATCATTAAAAAAAAAAAAAAAAGGAAAAGTCCTAATAATTTGATGCATCAGGATTCAAATCTGAATGTATCTGTGTGGTGGTTTGACCCTGAATAAACCTCTGGTGTCCAGCAAAACTCTTTCAAGGCCTTTTCTTCCCTCCCCCGCTTTTCGCCTTCCAGAAAGATGGAAAAAAAAAAAACAATTAGGAATTTATGGCTAGAGATAACAACCAAAAGAGAGGCTTTGATTAATACCATGGGCAAAGCAGAACTTAGAATAATGCTTAAATTTATTACTAACAAACTAAAAACTAAAAGTAAAACATAGAAACATTAGAAATGCTTTTCCACCACCATCCCTGAGTCTGTTCATGCCCACTCCTTCCCCTGACGGTGCGGGGGACAGGGAAATGGAAGGTTTGCAGTCGGTTATTGTTGGGTCAGCNGAGGGGACAACTCATAATCACCATGGTCATCACCAACGTATTCAGGGAATAATAATTTTAAGTCCTCTCCCTGATCTGTGGGGTCCCTCCCCCTCCTTCTCCTCTTCACCTCCTGCACTGACCTTGATGTCTGTGTTGTGATGTTGTTAATCCATGGCTGTGGATTTCTAACTGCACAACAACTTCTTAAATATGTTTTCATGCAGGGATGTAACTTAATGGTTCAAAAATAGGAAGTTTTCCTCGGAGCTGGCCCTCATTGGCCCTGCTCTATAGGATGGAGGAAAACTTCCATAGGCTTCCAATCTTCCTCTTATTAAAAAAAAAACAAACAAACAAACAACGTAATCAGAGAAACCGACGACAATCTGGAAAACTTAGCATACCCAAAACACTTGAAGCACAGTTTGGAAGGGATTTACACAAAATGCAGATGGGAAGGAGATTGGTGGGGAAGTACTGCTGCTGAGCAGCACAAGCATAGCTATATAGAAGCCCTTCAGTAGCACCTAATTTAATTATGACCAATTTTCTTGCAAGTGAAATATGTTTCTGCTCCAACAAAAGACCACAGTGACAGGGGCAAGCTGTTTGTTTTTCTGTGCAGCACTGGTTTTTTAAGAAATTTTCTTACCAAAGTAATCAGTGTATAAATTCTCATGAGCAGACATATAAAATGAAATTAGGAAAAAAAATTAGTCTTGGTACAACTCCACCATCTGCAACACTAGAAATCCTTTTCCTCTGAAATTGTATCAGGTCTAATGGCCTTACATTCTGAATTAGTTTGACCCATACTAATGGACACCAAAGGGAGATATTTCCTAGGTAACAAAAGTCAATACAGAGTTACTCCTGGCTGTTGCAAAATGTCAGCCTTTGTGAGGAACTGGAATAAATCCCATGACCTTAAAATGTTTATGAGTAGAAGCACTGTTTCTATGCAAAGGTCACTAAGCAGCCAGTGTTCTCATCTAGTTTAGCAGCTTAGTGCTTCTCTCCAGATGACAACATAATTTAACATCTCACTGATGTGTTGGCCACCCGACAGGTATTTCAAAGTAGACATCTGGCAACATGCCTGAGGAATCAGCTGTTGAATAAAACCTTTTCAATGAGCAGGCAGGTAACAAGTATGATTTCGAAATAGTCAGAAAACAAACACCTAGCTGATTGATTCGTATCTTAAATAAATACATACTTATATTGTAAGTATAATTGTTAGGGCAAAATATTTTTTCTAGTAGTCCATGTTTTAAATGCTTCATGTGTTTATTACATTGTATTATTCTAATATATTCTAAAGAAAAATAAATATAAATTCTTTTTATATTATTTCATCTGTTTGTTATGAAAAATACAATCTTTTTGGGAAATGGCTTTACTGGTGTCTCAGGCTATTCAACAACAATATAACCCAATGGTACATAGCCATGTAAGTGTTAAAAATACTAAGTTAGTTTATAGCAATGGACTTTTTATTTAAAAAAAAAACTCAATTGTTTATTCACAGAATAGATGGGTTGAACTTTTTTTGGTCCTTTTTTTGCTTCCATTATGTTCTTGAATACTGCATGTATATGTTCTTTCAAATCAATTGGAATACCCTAAAAGTTTAGCAACCTTTGCAATTTACAATAATATGATTGAATCCTTTTTATAAGACACTGAAATATACATTAGTTTAATTTGCATTACTTAAAGGCTTATTTTTATCAGCAACTGATGTGAAAAAACAAGGCATATTTGTTTTTCGAGTAATTGACATTTTTTTGCTATAGGCTAGCACATCATATTTTATTGCAGAAAACAAGCTTTGTAACATGGAAGAACACAGCTGGACAGCATTGAAAATAGGGATACAGTAATAAAATATTGATTGAAGGAAAATAAAATGTAGTCCTCAAAAAAGCAGTTATTCACTGCATAAATATTTTCTATAAGGAGCTTTTTATTTCACTTTTCTACAAAGCAAAGAACCTAACATTTGACTATGAATTCATGTTTCAGTAATAGCTCTAATATCTCAATTTATATCCCTGCAGATTTTGAGCATATGCTAAAGAATTATTTGTTTGCCCTTTGTTTGTCTGTTTGGGGGTTTTTATGCATACCTTTGTTAAAAAGTCCACTTTCAGAGACTGGAGAGATTCATGGGCTTTATCCACTGGACAGTAGGGTTTATCTAGTTCAGTCCTTTTCATGTTCTTCTATCAGAAAAAAAACCCTGCAAACTATTAAAGGTAATAGTATCAAATATTGGAAAGAGATCACAGAACCATAAAAGATGAAGTCTCAGTAAAATATGAATCTAAAAGGAAAGAAGATCTAGGTGATGCTAGAACAAGGAAAAGCAAATATTAGCCATTTTAAGTAACATTCCTTAGTGAGTTACTCATGGGTTTGATAATGTTTCCATTTTTTCATAAACTGTAGAACAAGGACAATTCTAGGATTTTTCTAGAATACATTTGAAAATGTAATGTATGAAGTACTTTTGGGAATTGTATATATTATTCATCTGACTTCATCTGACGTTGGTGCATTGGTAACAAGTATGGTAAATAATGTTTTCTGGTTTGGACCCATTGATTCTAATGGTCATCTCAAATTCAAAATAGGTAAGAATGTTGTCATGTCGCTATAGCCAATTGAAGTAACAGATTAGAAGCTTTACATATTTTGAATCAAATGCTTATTTCTAGTTAGAACAGAGCAAAGAGACAGGTATAATATGTAGTTCCAAAGCACTGACTTTCCAGTTCAAGGTGAATTATAAAAAACACAGCTTTTAAAAATTAGTCGATCATATTAACATTCGTATTTAAATTAATATTAATGTATTCATAATTTCTCTGAGTCCCATAGTCATATTCCATATTCTAAATAGCATATTTATTTTAGCTAACTGTTGGTTTGAAGAAGATCATTACTGTGTGAAATTTACAGTAACTGTAAATTCTTAGATTGGAATTGATTTGTTAATTCCAGGTGAGACTTTCTTTTAAAGTCTAGTTTGTACACATTCACAAGAAAGTGTAAAAAAATAATAGATATAAAATTAGAATTAGATACATATTTGCCTTAAGACAGAGTACTGCTAGTGTTGTATTTATGATCCACTGCCATACATTTTAAAGTCAAAGTAAGCTTTTTCTCCCCCTTCTAATTTACCACTGTACAAAGTGCTTCAAAGCAAAACTCTAGTGATAGTTTGCTGAGTGGATATGGAACTCTGGAAAAGATTTCTCAGCTGTGAGAATAGTTTACTCTGAGATGAATTCTAACCACAAAAATCATTTAAGAGCTAATGAAGGTTATTTCTATAGGGCTAACACAGCCACAGCCAATTCATTTGAGTTTAATAAGCAAAGCAGTATTTTTCCTCAGACCTCTTCTTTTGACATACAAACATGTTATATCAAATTGCTGTGAAGGAGCTAGACCTTGTTAATTACATGTGTAAAATTTTACATAGCACTGCCCTGCAGTAAAATACACCAATTTATTTTTTCCTACTGTGCAGTAAGATGGCTTAGTTATTGCAGTTCAGCTGATATGAACTAATGTGTTAAACAAAGTATCACAGAATCAGTAAGACTGGAAAAGACCTCTCAGATTGCTGAGTCCAGCATTTGACTGAACATACCAGATCAACTAAACCACAGCATTAAACGTCATTCAGCTGTTTCTTAAGAATTTCCAGAGATAGGGGTTCCACCACCTCCCTGAGGAGCCCATTCCAATGTTTAACCACTCATTTAAGTGAAGTATTCTTCTGGTGTCCAGCCTGAACCTCCTTTAGCACAGCTTGGGACCATTTTCTTTCTCTCCGTTGTTGGTTGTCTGGGAGAACAGACTTGCCCCCATCTGGCTACAACCTCCTTTCAGGTGGTTGTAGAGAGCAAAAGATCTCCTCTTGTCCAGGTTAAACAACCCCAGCTCCCTCAACTGCTCCTCATATGACTTACTCTCTAGACTCTTCACCAGCTCAACTGCCCTTCTCTAAACATGCTCCAGCACCTCAATGTCTTCTTGAAGTGAGGGGCCCAGAACTGGACGTGGTACTTGAGGTGTGGCTTTACCAGTGCCAAATACCAGGGGACAATCACTTCCCTGGTCCTGATGGCCACACTATTTTTGGTACCAGCCATGATACCATTGGCCTTCTGGGCCATGTGGGCACACTACTGGCTCATGTTCAGTCACTGTCGACCAGGATCCCAAAGTCCTTTTCTGCTGGGCCAATTTCCAGCCACTCTACCCTCAGCGTGTAAGCACTCAATGGGCTATTGTGTCTGAAGTTTATGATCTAACACTTTGCCTTGTTGAACCTCATACTGTTGGCCTATCAATCCAACTCATCTGCAGAGCCTTCCTACCCTCCAGCAGATCAGCAGTTCTACCCAACTATGCATTGCCTGTGAACTTACTGTGAGTGTACTCAATTTCCTTGTGCAGATCATTGATAAAGATATTAAGCAGAATTGCCCTTGGGGAACCTCAGCAGTGACCATCCAGCTACTGGATGTAACTCACTTCACCATAGCTCTCTGGGCCTGGCCAACCTGAAAATTTTTAACTCAGTGAAGAGTTTAGCTGTTCAAACCATGACTCTCAACTTCTCCAGAAGAATTCTGTGGGAGACAGTATCAAAGGCTTGGCTAAAGTGTTGTCTATCCAAAGCATTTCTCTCATCAACTACGTGGGTCACCTGGTCATAAAATGTTATCAGGTTAGTCAAGCACGGCTAACCCTTCCTAAACTCAAGCTGGCTGGGCTGTACATACCATGCAATTTCACTCCAGATGTTCTGTTCCATAATTCTCGTCAGCACCAAGGTCAAGCTAACAGGTTTTCTTGTAGGTGGACACAATACTGACTAGCCTTCAGCCCTCTGGGACCTCCCTAGTTAACCAGGGCTGTTGATAAATGATGGAGAGTGTCTTGGCAAGTTCCCTCAGGCCTCTTGGAATCCCATAGGCTTTTGTTTGTCTAAGTGGCACAGAGAGTCACTAACTACTTCTTTCTGAACTGCAGAGAGTCTATTCTGCTCAGGGAGCTGGTTGCCTTGAGGGTAACTGGTCCTACCGTTGATGACTGAGGCAAAGAATGCATGAATTAATTCAGTCTTTTCCTCATCTTTTGGTACAGTCTTCCCTTCATGTCCCATAAAGGATGGAGACTTCCCTTGACGACTATTTTATTGCTAATATATTTATATAAGCTCTTTTATCTTTCATAATGTTGACCAGATTGAGATCTAGCTGAGCCTTTTTAATTATCTATCTACATGATCTAAAGGCATCTTTGTACTCTTCCTGAATTCCCTTTTCCGAAAGTTGTAAACTCTCTGTTTTAACCTGAGTTCCAATGAAAGTTCCCTGTTTGGACAGGTCAATCATGTTCCACACCAGTTTATCTTTTGACACTGTCTCAGGTTAAAGACAATGTATGTCGGTTAGGTGGGACCTTTGATGGAATATAGGCCCCCCACTCCTAAATTTACTGTAAATTTGAAAAAAAAAAAAGAGAGACTTTCAAGCAACGCGTAGAAATTACAGCTTACTAAAAAAAAAACAAAAAACCAAACAAAAAAACAAACAAGCAAAAAAACCCAGAGACCAAAACAATACCCACACAAAACCAGAGAAAATGGCACCCAGAAATCACTCATTCACTTTTGTGCCACTGTGGCAACAATGCAATCTCAGTGCAGTCATGTGATCACAATGTGGCCAGGACAAAAACACTCCCATGTTGGGTGGCTGATACGTGGAGACGTTCACAAAAGGGCCACCTGAGTCCTCACAGTATGGTTGCAACAGTTGAAAAATGGCAGAAAAACATCAGAAAGTGGTGAGGAGCCACATGGGTAGGGAGTACCATGGGCTGGGGGATGCCACAGCTGGAATGAAGGAGCTGTGGCAAACTGACATGAAGGCAGGATCCACATGGCACAATGAGGCTTACACACACAAGGGGAATTCCCCTGCGTTCCGTGGCAGCAGCAACAGTGACACTGGTTTACAGTGCAGTGCTGATGGTGGTAGCACAGGACAGCATAGGCTTTTGTAACAAGGCACCCCAGGAATCTGCCAAGCTCTGTGACAGGGCAAGAGAGAAGAAAGCCAGAAGTGGATCCCCTTTTAATTCTTTCTGGTTCTCATGCAGTTTGTGCAATACCCACCACCCACTGCCACCCTTGCATTGCTGGTTCACTGGCTCTGCAGCCAGATCACAATGCACTGTTTGGCAAGTGCCCCCCATGGTGGCATGTGAAAATTCAGCAAGAAGATCTTGCCCATTAGAGATGCATAGGGACAGCCTGCTTCTGCACCTTTAAGATTTCCTTCTTGAAGTATTTCCAGGCTTCCTGGACTGTTGTGCTATCAAGGAGTGTTTCCCAATGGACTCTCAGGGCTAGTGTCCAGAGCAGGCCAAAGTTTGCCTTCTGGAAGTCCGATATAGAAGATTTGTTAATTCCCTTCCTTACTTCACCAAGAACTGAAAACTATCAATTTGTCATTGTTGTGCCCAAGACAGCCACATCTCCCACTAGACCTTCTCTGTTTGTAAACCTCAGGTCTAGTGGGGCACTGTCTCTGGTAGACTCGCTTACCAGCTGTGTCAGGATGTTATCTTACACACAGTCCTGGAACCCTCTAGACTGCCTTCTCTTCTGTGTTGAGTTTTCAGCACCTGATAAAATTAAGTCTTCCTGAAGACCATGGGTTAGCAATTGTGAAATGCTAGCCAGTTACTTATAGAATACGTTATCTTGATTATGTGGTCTGTAACAAATTCTCATCAGGATGTCTGCCTTGCTAGCCTTCCCCTGATTCTCATCCACAGACACTCAGCCTTATGTCTGCTGTCCTTGCGCTCTATGCAGTCAAAACACTTCCTCAAAACTCCTTAATGTACAGAGCCACCCCATTGCCTTTCCTTCCTTGTCTGTCCCTTCTGAAGAGCTTACAGCCATCCATTGCATGGATTTATGATATATATTTTTCAGAAAAGGGCAGACAGAAAAAGGATATTTCAAAATACTGTTGCCAATTAAGAAGGTTTTAGTTGCCCTAATCTTAAATGTTAGGTTATGTCCCAGGTGCCAGTACCCTAGGCTGTGGAGAGTGACCAAGTTTTATGTAATTTTCATTTCTTACAGGCTTTTTGGTTAATATGTCTGCTTTTATTCTCTACAGGTTAAGCACATTTTCAAGTGCTTCCTAATGTGTTATTATATTAATGCAGCTTTCTTGAACACCAAGTTAATGCAAGCCGAAATAATGTTGCAAATGGAGTAGTACTGGAAAAGTAAACTGCTATGAAAGGACTTGTCATAGCAGGCTAGACAAAATGAAACACAATTTCGTTGCCTTAAGGAGCAAGGAAAAAAAACTCAGGCAACTTCAGTAGGAGATAAGTGAGCGGGAGCTTTAATGAGCCAAACAGGCTCCAGGAGTACATTCACACAGGAATCCCCTTTAGACACTCATTACAAGATTTTATAATAGTATCCATCCAATCCCATTCTGTTATTTCCTCTAGTCCTGCTCCATTCCGCCCTCGGCACACCCCGTTAGGAATTGGGTCTGGGGTCTCAGGACCCTTCCTTTGTCTTCATTATCTTCTTCACAGCACGTCAGGTCCTTGGAGGCCTTCCAAAGCTTCAGATTTGGAGGTCCTTCTGTCCCTGTCTTTATCTTGTGGTACAGGCTTCATGGTGCTTTTCTGTAATTCTACCTTGAAATAGAGACTAAACAGCTAAAGGAATTCTAAGGGGTTGATATAGGATGGGGTTACTATGTATAAACTTCAGCTACTGAAGTTATATTACTAGTACATTAAATCTACAATAATTTCTAACATCTATAAAATTAAAAAATCAAAAATCAAAGAAACTCTTAGGTGTCAATTTCTTGTTGTGTATTTTGTAAGCTGTAGAAGCCATGGATCTGTACCTACTGAGATCACCCATGTGTCAGAATGAAATTCCAATAGCAATCTTAATGATCTTTAAGATCTTTAAGATAAACATGTATCTAGAAGCTTGAGTACTGGACACCTTATAACTCATTTTTAGCAGGGTCCGCTATGTTGCTGACCACAGCATCAACATGGCCCATTTGCCTGGATTGAAAAGTGTCCAGCTGATGAAATTCTTGGTGTACCATAGAAGCAGGAAGAATTAATTGTATTATGAATAACTACATTGACTAAAAGTAGTCATCACTTAGCTGCTATTTAAAAGCTAATTTAAAATGTAACAGTAGTTATAAAGTCATAGGGTCAGATATTAAATTCAATGTCATTGAAGGCCTTGACCAGCTTGACCCTGTATAAACAAAAGGAAAAATCTCTAAAACATGAAAGAATGAAAAGGTACAGAAAAATGATGTCCCTACAACACAAAAATATGCAGAAGGCTGCAGAGGCTCCAGAGAAGGGAAAGAAAAGTAATCAAAGGGCTAGAAAACCTGCCATATGAGGAAAGACTGAGGGAATTATTTTTTTTTTCATACTTCAGAGAAGAAGGTTTAGAGGAAACCTTATCACCATATTCCAGGATTTAAAGGGTGGCTACAGAGGAGATGGAGAATCCCTTTCCCCAGCAAGTCACATGGAAAAAGTGAGATAATGGATAGAAGTTATTCCTGCAGAAATTCCAACTGGACACAAGAGGCAAATTTCTCACAGCAAGGAGAGTCCATTGACATAATGGAGAGTCCCAGGGAAGTGTTGCATTCTCCAAGATTTTAAAATTCAGCTGGACAACTTCTGGGTCATCTTCTCTAGGCCTTGCTTTTGCAAGAAAGAAAGCTTGGACCAGATGATGAGGTCCCTTCCCACTTATCATTCTAGAATTCTATAAAATGGTAGTGAGACAGTTGAATAGACCTCTACCTGTGAAATAAATTTTAAAATTTTAGCCTGTCACTTTAATAGAATGAATATATCAAATGGAATTTTACAAAGGTAATTATAGCTTGGATTCTGCTTTGAAATGTACAAAATGAAGTAACTGCTTTGGGTTAGCTTCACTGGAAAAGCAATCTGATTGACTGCAGCTTAGTTTTGTGCAAAGCCTGAGCTTTGTTAAATGAATGTATCAGCCAAGGTTTGCCTTTTCTGAACTATAGTGAGCAAAAATTCAGCTCCTAGTAGACATACTGGGAAAGAAACTGCCCTGAAACATTGCAAATATTTGCTTATGAAATATTGAAAAATAGGACAGTTGCAAAATGAAACTAATTGTAATAATGGTCTCAATACTTTTTCTAACATTCTTTGTATGTGCAGATCTATACTGTTTATCTGAAAAAAAAAAAAAGACAAAAAACCCAACAAATTAAAAAGATTGCAGGACCTAAGATTGCTAATGCTTGTGTCATTTCAGTAATGCCTATTTTAAAACCCAAGCAAATAAAAACTCTAAACAATCCCTACTGTCTAGACAGCATGAAGAGATAAAGAATAAGCAAAAGAAGATACTACCAGATTTGTTTGTATGTGATACATAACTCATGGCATTAACTTCAGCCTAAACAGTCATGTAGCCTTGGGGTTAATTTATCTATAGCCCTGTGGTGGGCTCACTTTTGCTTAGACATGAGGTGCTCCCCAAGCACAAAGAGAAAAAAAACCTAACAAACAAAAAGCTCATGGCACAAGATATGAATATATTATGAGATCACTCATTGATTTCTGTCACAGGTAAAACACCCAGCTTGGATAAATTAGTTTAATGTATTACCAAACAAATCAGATTAAGGTAATGAGAAATATACCTTCACCCCAACTCTCCTTTCTTCTTGGGCTCAACTTCATTGCCAGTATCTACTTTCTACTCCCAAGGGATACAGGAAGACAGGGAATGGGAGACAGCAGACAGTTCACAACTCTTTGTCATTGCTGCTTCTGCTGCCTCGCACTCCTCCCCTGCTTCAGCATGGGGTCCCTCCTACAGGATACTATCCTCAATGAACTGCAGCATGGTTTATTCCCATGGGCTACAGTTCTTCACGAACTGCTCCAACACATATCCCTTCCACGGGATGCAGTTCTTCAGGAACAGGCTGTTCTGGCGTGAGTTCTGCCAAGAAAAATCCAGTGTGTGCAGCTCTTTCCATAGTTGTATGTGCCCTGCCAGGAGCCTGCTTCAGAACCAGCTCTCCAGAAGGTCACAGCCTCCTTAAGGTGCATCTACCTGTACCAGCATGGAGTCCTTCACAGGCTGCAGGTTGACATCTGTGCAACTGTGGACGTCCTCAGGCTGCAGGGGAACAGCCTGCCTCACCATGCAGTTTACCAGGGGCTTCAGGGGAACCTCTTCTCCAGTGCCTAAAGCATATCCTCTCCTTCCTCCTTCAATGACCTTGCTGTTTTCAAAACTATTTCTTTCACATACTCACTCCCTCTTTCCAGCTGCTTTTGCACAGCAGTTTCACCCTGCACCACCACTCCATTTTTTTAAATACCTTATTCCAGAGGTGCTACCACCATCACTGATGTCTCAGCATTGAACAGTGGTGTGTCAGTCTTGGAGCTGGTTAGCATCGGCCCTATCACATAAGGGGAGATCTTCTTACAGAATACGCTCTTGTAGATCCCCCAATACTAAAACTTTTCCATGCAATCCCAATACATGCATGCATCTTTTGTATTTTTTTTTCTTTGACTTGCAGTTTTGAACATATAGCCCCTTGATACACAATTCATTACTCTTTTGTGTAATTCATTCTCTGCTGACTGACTACAACTAATTTCAGATATGTATTAGTATTGTATCATACATGCTCTCATAGAGATCAGCTCACAGTTATGGTTCTTACTGTTTTTATCACTGAACATAGAATATATCATAATTTTCACTTTATAGCTTCCTTAGTGCCAGAGTATACAAAGTCTTGCCTTCATTTGGCATTGTGTTATGGAGGACATATTCCCATTTTGTGTATTTAAAATTATTGTTGTGTTAAAAGGCTAAATATGTGAACACCAGGGAGGGTTCAGAGTGCATTTTGTCATGCTAAATTTACCAAAAATCATTTGACTGCTTTAGCACAGGTGAGTGGTTTGAACATGAAGTAATGACGCACTTAGTAAAAAGTTCATACCAGATTATTATTTTTTGGGACTAATGATCCATTCACTTTTTTTTTTTATTACAGTTATTGTAAGTATTAAATCCCATTATATATTTGCAATTAAGATCTAGTTCTTTACCATAAACATTTTGCCTTGTAAATCCATAAAGAAAACAAGGAATAAAATAACCAGTGAAAATCAGCAAACATTTGCATTTTACCTCTCCACATATTTCATATATTTGAATACTCAATAATAGGTCATCCAAGTGTATCCATATGGGTTTTTTAGATGATTTTTTCAGAAGGTCTTGATCACACTCCCACACAAATCAGAGTTTTTTATTTTTTTTTTAATAAGAGAATATTCCAAACAGAGGTTTTAAAAACACATATACTTGTATAAGTGATAGTTTCATTGCAATCTGTGGTCTTACTGGGACAGGGGAGCAGCTTCGAAGAGAGATGCCAGAAAGTATACATGTTGTTAAACATTAACTTTTTAAACTTTGTAACTAATACATAGCAGCTACTGTGATTCTGATATTGTTATAGCCTGCCACTAAATGCCCACTAAGGTCTTTCAGCTATAAATTTAAAGTAAAAACTATCAGAAATTGTATCTTTTTAAAATTTGAAATGGCATTGCCTATTGAAATTCACTAATTTTTCTAAAGGCTATAAATTATAGAGCAGAAGGTGTCTGCGTATTCTGAAGCAGTATCCATGTACTTTTTAATAGAAAGTGAAATACTTTGTTCAGTACTATTGGTTTTGAGTAGTTTCGGCTACCTCTCTTGATATGTCCAGTTATAAAAGTAAACTGCATTTTAGCAAATTGTTCATAAGAAATATGGTGATGCTGTAATGTTTCTAAAATAGCCCGCTAATCTTCATAATGATCTTCCCTGAGGTTCCATATTCTTTAATGTATGCAGGAACTTATGAAGTGCATTCCAGAAAAAAATTAATACTGCATTACCACTTTAATGCAAATTCTTAATACCTTCTTAACAATGTCCATTAATCATGGTCTTAGTAGAGTCAATTTTGTGTGAAGGTTTCAAGTAATTTTATACTTTTTAATTTGAATCTTCAGTCTATACAATCTGTATTGTTCCACTTGAAAAGCTTTGTTTGTATGTTTGCTTGTTTTCCTGCTTGTCAAACTTCCCGTCTTTTTCCATCATTAAAGTGAATAAATGTTCCTTTTCTACTACTTTAATATTTTTTCTTTGTTGTTTTTGAGCAAATGAGTTGCATTATGAACTGGAACTGTATTTTCTTACTGGCTATCTGTTACTGTAATGACTTACAGTTGTAATAATGTTATGGTATTATCCAAACACCAAATTGCTAACAACAATTGCTAACAGTTCTGAGAGGCAATTTAGTTGTTTAGACTCCACAGACAGAAGAAACTGATATTTCTACAAGATTATTCATCTTGTTCCAAAGTAGTAGCTGAAAAAGAGATCTTTCTTAGTCCCAAAGTGCCTATTTCTCTCCACTGATTATAAAGTCAAGATGACTGGCATAGGCACAGATACCTGCACAGTAAACATCTATAAACTTATCTGTAAACTCTGCACCTAATCTAAATAGTTCTGGTCAGGACTACCATTAAAATCTTTTCATCTTTGAAAAACGCCCACTTTTAGATGAAGTTTTTATGATTGTTCTGAGTGCAAAGTTGTGGGGGTTTACATAAAATTAAAACAAAAACAACAGCAAAAAAACCCCAAAACCAAACAACAACACAGTTTCTTTATCTTTCTCTTCTGCAATGCATGGAATATTAGAAGAGGTGGGAACTTCCCAATGAAGCAAAGATTTTGTAAGGGTATTCTCAATAAATATTAATAGCAAGTCAAGTATTTCTAGTTACTTAAATAATTTTGGTAATTTAGATAATACAGACATTTGGAGAAGAAACAAAACATCCTTTCATTTGAGACTAACAATTTTCCCAGATCCTGGTGTTCAGCACTTGTGAAAGGATCCAGCTTCTCATGCAGTTTTCAGGAGGTGATTCTCAACAGGATTAATCAACAAATAATCCTATGAAAATGGGTATTATTTTACTCCTCTAATTCCAGAATATTTTTGAAAGACATCTGAAATAATAAAAGTTTAAGGGTTTAAGAGTTAAGTCTATGACATGTAGGGAAAATGATCAGCACATTAGGTAGACAGCCAGATGAGAATGACCAGTTACTATCCTTAAATTCAGATCTTTCATTTTCCTGTTCCATCCAAAAGTTGTGATGAGACTAAAAATCATTATTATGAGAAAATTTGTTCTTCCCAAGAAATCAAAGGCCTACTGTTCTTTCAACCCTTAAAAATAAAACCATCCAAAAAACAAAGAAGCGTCTGACTTCCACATGATATTATTCTCAAATAATATGTACAATGTCTACTTGAATTCTTGTACACTACAAAAGTACCAAAAGTATACAGTCAAAATAATTAAAAAATAAATAAAATAAAGTGATTTCATCAATTTCAGTGTGAGAGAAATTCAGCCTTAAACTCATAGTTTTACTTACCGTAAATGCTTAAAAAAACGTTTTAGCACAGGTTTTATTTATTTATTTATTNGCAGTGATAAGTAAAATCAGTCTATTTACAAGCTGTAAGTGGTATCATAAATTCCTCCAGAAGGGATCAGTTTCTTTTTCACCCCCTACAATATATATTTTTTCTTCCCTTTCAGGTATCCTTAACACTTTACCTGTAAATCTCTAAAAGTCTTACCTAGTTCCTTAAACTTCAAGTTTTGTCCAAATGTACAATTTGCTTCTGAGTACAAAAATGAACAAAAATGTTATCTAGGTTGTTGTAGACTTATCTGTGATTTCCAGTCCCCTTTGTTTTCCCATGCTAAGTGTTTGTCAAAAGAATTATTTTTGTCTCTTTGTTCTTTTCTTGCCAACTGATTTACTAGGCCTGTGTGTAGTCTACTGGTAGTTAGTACTTAGAAAACAATCTGTGAACTGGAAGTGAAAAGCTACAGCTCTGCTATATGAGTAAAAGACAGAGGTCAATTAGAACTAGTTTAATAGTTCACTTTTTTTTCCCTTGTTAAGTGATCACTTTACCTACAGCCTTTGGACTTTATGGAAAATGGTCCTGCTTGAGACTGTCTTGCCTTCTAATCTTATAAATAACTAGTAATCTTCAACAAATACAGCAAAAGTAAAAGAACACATCTGAATTAATGGATAGGTACAAAGATAATAGTATGAATGTTGGCCAGAATGAGATTAAATTGAGATTTTGCTGACAGAGTAGTTCTAATGCTTCAAACAATGTGCAAACAATAAATGCTTGCGTAGTCCTGGTGCATTTCTAATCAATTGTGAGAAAAGTAGATGTAGAACAACCTTCTGGGAATTGCAAATGTGAACATTTTATTAGAAGGCAAAATTTCATATAGAATTAATCTATTTGCAAAATTCTGCCAGCACTATGCAAGCCAGTGGGAATATCTAAAATGAAATAATAGACATGTAGGAGCTGCTTTCTCCAGCATGAACTCAGTTAATGAACTATCAAAATAGAAAGGCAAAGACTAGCCTTATTTCGGAGGTGCGATTATTTTCTTAACATATGGGCATAAATATGGAAAACTGGCAAAGTTATAAAAATTTTTCTAAATGTCTTTATTATAAATACCACCATAAAATAGGAAATTAAAGAGATTTATATTAAATGTCCATAATAGTGGTAATTTTCTACCTACAAAATTCTGTTGAAAGAAACCTCTCAAATTTTGTTGAAATTAATGCAGAGCGCCTGTTTTGAGAGATGTGTTAAAGGGCAGGAGATGCAGGGACATGAGAAAGGACCTAAAAAATAATTTAATTATGAGGTATTGAGGAAAAATAACATGTAACTACTAGACCAGTGAAAAATTAAGTGGAGGGGAGGCAAATTCATAACCTGAAGAATACCAGTTTCTATGATGAAAACTTAGATTTAAAAGACAAAATGAACCACATTAATTCAGATTAATAAGATTTTTAAACAAAGAAACTGAAATCTAGATCACTGCTAGATTTTTAAAATTTCTGAACATCTTACAGGTATCATTGATTTAGAGATATTCAGTACTTGTGAAATTAATGTATTGAGTTAATTCAGGGTTTTTTTCCAAATTCTGGAAAAAAACCCCAAAAATATAAAATTGAAACTTAAACCCTTGGCTTACACAGTAAGATAGGAAGGAGTTTTTATTGGATTGTTGTTGTTGTTGTTGTTTTTTCCTGGGAGACAGTAAAAAATGACAGTCTGAATGTGTTATGCAAGTTCTTTAATAGCATGATCCAGCTGAGAGAGAAAATTTACATTACAGGTACAAATTTGTTCCTACCAAATCACCCTTGAGAAGAGTAATTTTTTTAAAGCCAAAGGATTCATTCAGACCAAAGGCAATCATAGACCAAACAGCCAATTACACTGAATATATGGCTATAAAATTTATAGAGGATTTCTTGAAACTTACATTTGCTGAGGTATTCAATAAATCAACCCTTTCTTATGAGGAAGTGTAATGAAAATCCATGTGCCAAAAAATATAAGTTTATCTTCTGTAACCAATATTTTCTATTGATGCGTACTGTAAATCTCTGGGAAAAATAAATAGCCATGCATTCCTCTTAGTAACTAATACTCAGTTAAGTATGACTCCTACTTTATATAATTTTAAATTACATAGAAAATAGCAAATTTAAATGTTAATACATTACCATTCCATTTTTCTCATTGAATAAAGACTGTTTAGCATAGAAATATATGTGCTCTTAAATCACAGTCCATAATTATCTCTGGTTGCAGAAAATTGGAGAATATTTTGCATTTAGAAAGATTCTGCAATAAATGCATTTTTTGAAACTCTACACTACTGTAAATTTCACTTATAAAATAAATTAAATATTGTTAGTCATTGATTCCTGGTGAAAATACTGTGCTTCTTCTCTGTCACTTAATAAATATTCTTCTACATTTTCAGCTATAACTCTCATGTTTTGTTTTTTAAGCAGATTTCAATATCTGATTTTCTGGTGCAAGGTCTAAGCAATTCAATGACATTACATATTTCTCTTACAACTAATTTAAGACACTATCTTCCAGCTCTGTTGTGCAATTTATTGTTTTGGCAACCTGAAATAGTAGTACTTTATTCATGTATCTACAAACTAGTGCTTACTGAACCATGAGGACTTGCAGTATTCTAGGATTCAAATGCTTTATAAAAACCCTTTTAATTGCTTGTGACAGTTTCAAGTGATTGTTAGTGTTCTATTCTCCCTCATCCCAGATGCAAAAAAAACCCCAGTCTTCCCACATTGGGAAATGTAGATGGTATACACTGAACTGGTCCAGGTAAGTTAAGATGTCCATCCAAACAGGGAACTGATGGAGTAGGGGATGGTGGTAAAAAGAAATAAAATATCTTCCTTTCCCTCCAGGTCTGAATGGGAGTGTAGATTAGGTACAGTTTTTTGTGTTAAAGATCTAGGTGTTATTATGAATGATTAGAAGTGGAAGACATTATAATTTTC
Organism: Campylorhamphus procurvoides; assembly: GCA_013396655.1. Classification (NCBI taxonomy): domain Eukaryota; kingdom Metazoa; phylum Chordata; class Aves; order Passeriformes; family Dendrocolaptidae; genus Campylorhamphus; species Campylorhamphus procurvoides. The sequence continues at coordinate 30,313 of WBMV01002259.1, forward strand.
AGACTCATATCATCATTCTCCCCTTCCCCCCTTCTTCTGACATCCTTTTTTTTCACAGGTTTTTCACCATGACGCCCTGTATTTCCTTGGTGTTTCGTTGTTCCATTCTTCACAGTCTCTAAACTATATCTTCCTGTCTTGTCAGCCCATAATTTTGCAGTCCTCCTGGAATATATTCTGGTTCCTGATACTTTCTCCAAATTTAAGATCATACATAAACTGAATACCCTTGCTTTCTCTCTTCCAGACCATTAACAGAGCTACTGTACTCATCTCCCTCAACTTGACACTTGATGTTTCACATAGTTCTATTTATGAATGTGTTTCCACCCGATCTTCTTATCTTGTGTGAGAGTGGTTTGTTGTGATCTATGTTATCCTGGATTTTACATCCCTCAGCAGTGTGTTCAAGCCAACAGCTCCTTGCTACACACGCTGCAAGGTACCTGAAGGTGGAGTGGGCCAGCAGAGGATGGAGGTGACAGACAGCCTAGCTGAGGTTGCCTGTACCACTGCTGCTCCTGCACTAGATGTGTGATTAGATCACTGCAATTACTGAAAGGGCCACCCTAAATTTCCTTATACTCCAGCAGATTGATTCTAACCCAGGCTGTAGGTCAAGAGTGGAGACATTTCATTTTCAGTCTGTTACCCTGTTTTATAGCTTATATCCAACCCACACACCATTTACTAGACTACATATAAGCAGGAATTGTTACTGAAAAAAAAAAAAAAAGTCCTAAAAAACAAGAATCTACGTTCTCATACATTAGTTACTTTTGCACCAGCTTACACCAGCTGAGGCCATTCTTGCCTCATTTTTCTTTAAAGCTGTAGAACTATAAACGAAGCTCAAAATTATACCAAATGTTTCATCTTTCCAGGAAGACCTAAATAATGCAGATATTTCTTAATATAATATAAAACTTGTGATTTTTAAGAATATATGTGCAACGGCTGTTGGGGTTCGCTCCCCCTCTCCCGTCCCCTCCTCATGGCCATGTGGCTGGGCCACCCAGTCCTCCAAGGTCTCAGTAAGGAAGACACACACACACGCCGGGGACAGGAGAAAGAAAGAGAGCTTTAGTCACCTGGCCAGGTCATTTATAGGCCTCACAGCTGGTAGGGTCAAAGGGGAGGGATACAAAAGACCAATCAGGGAAGGTTTCACACAACTTGGCCGGGTCTTGCATACTAATTAGGAAGGTAAGGGGTTGCTTCTCAAGGGCCTGGGAAAAAGGGAACTCAGCAAAAAACCTCATGTTACAAAGGCACTTGGTTGCTTTCTTCATCTTCACAGGTTCACTGTTACATATCTGTTACATATATCTGTTTACTAATGACATAAAATTCTAAACTAAAATTTTGAGACTCAGATCCTTCTTTTCTGATCCACTGAATTTAATACCTTGTAGTAGCTGAAAATAGATATTTTTTTTAATTTGAATGCTACTCATGATGATTCTAAGCAGGTACATAATGGAGGAGAAAGCTGAGACATTCTCTGTCACTTTTTCTTCCACTTGTCTGCCTGTGCAAAGTGGAACTGTATTTCTGATCATATAAAAGGTATTGACTAAATATTGTCAATCATCAGGAATCCTTGAAGCTCCGTTTTGCTACGTTTCACTTAATGGCCAACAGAAATCAGATACGTAACAAAAAGAAATCTGCATTCTGAAAGGCAGTTTCCACTCTGGAATGGCAAATGATTAGTAAGTAACACCATGTGATGAAACTATTTCAATAAGACTTATGAGACACTTTTCTGTCATAGGAAACAGATTTGAATTCATAACAGAGATGGAATTGTACTATTTCATTGCTCGACACTAAAGACTTCATTTCCTTGAGAAGGAACAGATCATGTGAACTCCAACCAACCACAAAACTTTTAACAATAGTAGGAAAATTGAGTAATATTCTGAGATATATTCTGAAGTTTTTCTATTAAGCAAACAGTTTGAAAAGTGAATGATGCAGACCTGCCAGGTCAACAGGAAGGACCACTCCACATGAGGGTTGGTAGGGAATGGCCAATTTATTAAGAGAGCATGGGGTTTATATAATCTTGGGAAAGAAAGTTCTAGAACTAGGGCTTGGTTCAGGGAGGAGTTAGGGTGGAGTTAGGGCAGGTAGCATCAAGAAAGGAAAATGAGGGTGGTTACAACACCAAACATGGAAGAACCGGGGAGTGGTCAGCCATATATGGGACTGCTGCACTGCACCAAAGGCTGACCAATAGGGAATTAGAGGGACGACAGCCAATCATGGAGCTGTAACTGGGGTCGAACCAACCAATGGTAACAAACGAACAATAGAAATAGAAATATCACTATTCTAATACATAGGAACATTATCTATTCTATCTAAATTATTAAAAATTCAAAACTTGTCAGGCTAAGGGACTTCTTCTCCCAATCTATGGCGGGAGAACATCTCTGTGTTCTTTCTTGATCTTCCTTTTCTTCTCATTTCTCCATCTCTGGTAATACCCAACTGCACCCCGACAAGTGAATACTGAAAATCTTGTAAAATACACTTGGTGTTGGTATATTCAGCACACTTTCATAACAAAAGAGGGTCAGATAAGAAGAGACATGATTATGCACAATGGATTAAAGTTCTTAACATAACCTTTCCTCATCCAACCAAATTGTGAAACTCAACAAAACTATAGTTTTCAAAGTCTAATTTTTTATCTATTTTTTATACTCAGTTGCCTGTCCTATTACTGTCTTGTTTCAGTTTCTAATACTTTAATCCTCTCTTCTCTTCTGCTTTTGACACCTGTATTTTTCCTTGATTACTTTACCTGGGAGCTGAAATCCAGTACTTACTTTTGTTGAGATATCAACAGCTTTAATGTTCTTTAATAGAGTCTGTGAATTCTAATTCAAGTACTTATAATCACAAAATACTTTTCCACATAGTCAACACACCTGTGTTTTTATTCTAATGAACTTTTCATGGACTCATAGAATAGATTGGGTCACAAGGGACTTTCTAACTACATTTTTATTATTGCAAAGTTTTACAGGTAAGAAAGCTTAGATGCAGACAAACATCAAACATACAAACATTCAAATAATTCTAATGCACTAAAATGTTAGAATAGTATGTAGAAACAGCAGAAGAAATTTAGGCCTGACAAAATACTAAGTGAAAGACATTCTTTATCTAAATATTTTAGAGGCTCTGGAAAGCTGCTATTCTTAAACAACAAGTTTGATCTGCCAGAATTCTCTTACACGTTTGCCAAGATATTTTTCTTCCTTTTATAAAACATTATTCTGTTTGATTTCAATATTGAAATTACTTATTGTAGTCTAAGATATCTGGTAAGATTTTGCAGGGTTTGAAATGAAATTTTAGAACTAACACTTCTATACCAATCTGAGCCTCCCACCTCTGGAACATCTGCCACAATTTCAGTCACAGAAATGTAACACTGAACAGTTTGAACTCATTTCAAGGCCACAGATGCTGCTATGTGTAGCAGTCAACTGCAAAACAATTCAATTAAAATTGGTCTGTCCTTAATTCTGTAATGCTGTTGCAAGACTGTTACTATCCTGAGCCAGCTGTCTTCATAGTCATTGTATGATACTCTATCTAGATGCACGTGGCAAGACTGGTTCAGGCTCAATTGCTTAAGAAGTTGTGAAGTTTACCAGTGAGTGGATCTGTGTGAATATAAATGAAACATGCTCTTAGCTGGCATGTTGTGAACATGGTAGGTAGCAATTGAGCTCCTATATTGACATTTAAAATGTTTACATTGATTTTTATGTGCTTAATATTTTAGATAATGAACCCTGAAGACAGGAAGGGGCCTCACCTCACTTGTAATGCTGGGAGATTTTTCACACTTATGTCCTCTTATTTCTTTCCAAAACCCCTCCACTTTGACATCTTCTTGTCAGTTCTTGTGCAGGCATACATGCCCACCTACTACCTAAATTCAGTGTTACATTAAGCAGTGTCATGTTCCTTCCTAAATGTGAGGAAAATGGAAATTTGTTTCAGATAATCTGGATTTTTAGGTAAGTAACATTTAGCTAATTGAAATTATGCTTTAATTATATGCCAATGACTTCTTTAATGTTTGACCTTCTCTCAGATTAGAATACTTTCCTTATTTTCCTTATATTATATCAGCAGTTTTTATGGGGTGTAAAGCTAGACCAGACACATGTTTTCTTAATATAGAAATTCTTCCTGCATCATTTCTTTTTCATTCTTGAGAATTACATCTGTCCCACCAAATACAGGAGTAGATATAGATTCAATACTTTGAACTTAAAAACTATTCAGCTAATGAAATCTTAATTAAAGTAAAATCCATTACAATAAACTTTTGAAAATAGCATTTTTTAGCGTAATATAAAGTGCACCTGGAAAGCACAATGATAAACAATCATCGTTTGTAAAAGGCATATATAATTTGGAACCAAAGTGTTATGTGAATAGGTGCTTAGGAAACCTATGCAACTGTGAGAGCGATGAAATTACCTCAGTACTAGATGCAATAAAGAGCAAGAGTAGTATCCTTAGATGAATGACACCTGCAAACCTTTTGTTCCTTCATTGTGAGCGACATCTCCACATCTGCAGACATTTGCAGAGCAAATGAAATATCAAAAGGAGTCTATTATTCAAGTGTTGACTCATCTGTGGGATGCTGCTTTTTAGTCTCTCTAAGAGGTGCTCTAAGACTAATCCATATTCTTGTCCTGGGCCTTAATTTTAATGTTATCCATATTGCAGGAATGGGACAACACATGAACTGACTGTAACATTACAATTTTCATCTTTAGGCCAACTCCTTCTACTCAGAGTTCTCATTTTTCACAAGTTGCATCATTCTTTTGTGATTACTCTAATTACTTGAAAATCTTTAAAACGGATGTGGAAACTTACCCTAGAGAAGAATAATACCAGCATGCCTTCTGTTGCAGTTGTTTAATAAAGCTTTTTTTACCTTTCTTTCTCTGCAAGAGAGAAAGTAAAAGTCCTGACTGGAAAATAATAGCAATATGTGATAATATAAAGACATGATGTGAAAGTTTAACATTAAACAGATGATGTCAGCTTAGCATGGAGAGGTTATGAACTCTGACTAAAAGACAAATACTTCTTGAATACTCTTATAGATATTATACATTCAAGTATCTGTTCTCATGCCTGTGTGGGAAACGTCAGTTACAATTTAGAGTGGTGGAAATATGATAAAAATAACTCTGTTTAGTTCTCTTGCTAAAGTTGCAGTCCTGTTGCAACTTTTGGAACTGCTGACTTTTGTAATAGATATTTTGTCAGGGTCACTAAGGAAATGCTTTTTTAATTTTGCATGTAACAAGACAATTTTCACAGAGAAATATGTTGTACGTCTCCTAACAATCTCTAGCCCAGACTAATGGTTTGCCAAAACCAGTAGATGCTAAAATATAACATTTAAAATAATTAACTATAATCTTGCCTCTAATTTATTCTGATCCAAAATATTATAAAGTTCTAGAATCATAGAATGGTTAGGGTTGGAAGGCAACCTAAAAATTATCTCGTTCTCACCCCTCTGCCATGGGCAGGGATGCCACCCACTAGATCAGGTTGCTCAGGGCCCCATCCAACCTGGCCTTGAACACTTCTGGTGATCAGGATGGAACATCCACAACTTCCCTGAGTAACAGGTTTTGGTGTCTCACTCCTGTTATGGTAAAGAATTTCTTCCTCTCATCAAAACTAAACCTATTCTCTTTCAGATTACAGTCACTACCTCTTATCCTACCACTCCAATCTATCCTAAAAAGTCCAACTCCTATATCCTATATCCTAGGCCCCCTTCAGGTTTCAGAAGGATGCTATATGTTTTTCTCAGTCTTTTTGTTTCTCCAGCCTGAAAAACCTGAAGAGGTGTTCCAGACCCCTGGTCATCTTCATGGCCTTACCCTGGACTCACTCCAATTCACGCCCTTCTTATCTTGGAGGCTCTTGAGCTAGACTCAGTACTCCAGATGGGGTTTCATCTGACCAGAGTAGAGGGGGAGAATCAACTCCCTCAACCTGGTCGTCACATTTCTTTTGATGCAGCCCAGGATATGGTTTCTGAGCTACAAATGCACAGTGATGAGTCATCTTGAGCTTCTTGTTCACCAGTACCCACCAGTACCCACCAAACCTTTCTCTTCAGGGTTGCTCTCAATNGTGATCAGGATGGAACATCCACAACTTCCCTGAGTAACAGGTTTTGGTGTCTCACTCCTGTTATGGTAAAGAATTTCTTCCTCTCATCAAAACTAAACCTATTCTCTTTCAGATTACAGTCACTACCTCTTATCCTACCACTCCAATCTATCCTAAAAAGTCCAACTCCTATATCCTATATCCTAGGCCCCCTTCAGGTTTCAGAAGGATGCTATATGTTTTTCTCAGTCTTTTTGTTTCTCCAGCCTGAAAAACCTGAAGAGGTGTTCCAGACCCCTGGTCATCTTCATGGCCTTACCCTGGACTCACTCCAATTCACGCCCTTCTTATCTTGGAGGCTCTTGAGCTAGACTCAGTACTCCAGATGGGGTTTCATCTGACCAGAGTAGAGGGGGAGAATCAACTCCCTCAACCTGGTCGTCACATTTCTTTTGATGCAGCCCAGGATATGGTTTCTGAGCTACAAATGCACAGTGATGAGTCATCTTGAGCTTCTTGTTCACCAGTACCCACCAGTACCCACCAAACCTTTCTCTTCAGGGTTGCTCTCAATCCATTCACTGCCCAGCCTGTATTTGTACATAATGTCCTGACCCAGAGTAGGACCTTACACTAAGCTTGTTGAATTTCATGAGGCTTGCAAGGGCCTACCCCTCAAGCCTGTCAAGGTGCTTTTTGGATGACACTCCTTCCCTCTGGTGTGTTGAGTCCGCCACACGGCTTGGTGTCATCAGCAAACTTGCTGAGAGTGTAATTAATTCCATAGTCCATAGTGCTGACAGACGTTGATATTCAGGTGTTTACTACAACTCTTTGAGTGCAGCCATGCAGCCAATTCCTTACTCATCTAGTGATCTTTTATCAAAATTATTCTTCTCCAGTTTAGAGACCAGGATGTCAGGTCACAGTGTCAAATGTTTTGCACAGGTCCAGGCAGATGATTTTGGTTGTTCTTCCCTCATTCACCAATACTGTCATGCAAGATAAATGGTTGTATTTAAGGTAAATTCTAGTGAACATTGTTTGGGTTGTGTTGCTTTATTGCTAAGGAAAAAACAACTCTATGAGACAATATTATTTGGGTAAAGTAGAGAATAGTTATTTTACTTACTGGGTTTTCAGGACACAGAGTATCAAGGAGTATAAAAAGTGAATACAACCCATGCTGACAAGTATCAGGAAGAAAAAAGTTTCCCAGAGCTAAGATTTGAACTCATTGCCTCAGGATTACCATATGCGCTCTTTCTCCAAGCACCACCCCCTATTGCTTCAGACAAGGACAGGGTGCTTTCTGGCTGTACCCAGCCAACGACTGAGCTACTCTTTGCCCTATTTTTACTGAAGCCCCAAGGGACAAACCTCCCCTTCCAGGCAAAACAGTCCTTCACCCACAGGCTGGGAAAACACTGACTCTTGCAACATCTGGGACCAAGTCATCTCACCTCCCAGACCATCATATCCCCAGTTTCCATGGAAAAAGCCCCTTTTTTGCAGCTGCTAACTAAATTACCAAAGCAGCTGCTCCCTTATCTCACCTCCATGTGTGAGGAGATATGATAAGGAGAGCAGAAGCTTTAATGATCTTTCAGACTGTAGGAATACATATTCCTGGGTGCCTTTCCCTGGTATCAGTCTCATCTTCTTTCAAACAGGACTCCAGGTTCTTCAGGAGAGGAAGGGAGGGGGGAGGGGGAACCCCCCCCCACCCCCTCCCAAGCAGACTCGAGGCTGGACTCTTCACTTCTGATCTTCTGAGCTTGAGCTTCCACTCCACTGAGGTCTTACTAATTTCATAACACTACTCAATCATCATATCTAAAGGTTGCATCCAATCTAAGAATTGTCCATACCTAGAACTTTCCCTGCATTCGCCCCATGGAACATCCCCTCCAGAATTCAGTTGGAGGTCTTAAGACCCTTTACTTCATCCTTTATCATCATCTTCAAGTCACTTTCCCTTATTGAATCTTCTCCAAGTTTGCTGGGCTTTGCTTTCTTGTTTTGACTAACATGGAATCTAATTATCTTAGCCCTAGCACATGCATCCCAGACATGGTGTTTTAGCTACTATCTGACTCTTGAGACAGAATATCCAGGAATCTAGCACAGGATTTAGAAGCTGCTAACTACTCTAAAAGCTACATAGCTGTATAAAAAAATCTATGAATACATAAGGTATCAGTTGGAATATGAATTAATTAGAATGAATGAATTAGGTGCTTGACAAAATAAGAATAAAATTGGCTAAGCTGACTATCATCAGTGGGTTATTTGATTTGATATTAGTAATAGGAAGAAAGCTATATAAGATTTACCACAGTTTGTACATAACACCTCTGGATCCAGTATGTCTTAATTTCTGAGCTTAAATGTTCAGTTCACACTGAACTTGAGGACCCAGAGAGACATAAAATCAGAGTAGTTCTCCTCTACTTCTTTCCCCTTCTCTTTTTTTTTTCACATAAAAAAGAGAATTATGGCAGAATTATGAGTAACACTTTCTACTCTCTGTAGTCAACACTTGTGTCCCACTTAGCAGAATACAGAAGTCAAATAATTGTTTTAATTTCTTTTTCTGCGATCAAGAACCTTTAGTTTAGATATTGAAGTAAAAATATTTGTATGAATATAATAAAATAATTTCTTCTCTTCAAATTGCGAAGTCAAATGTAAGAAACCATATGTATATTTGCCATGAATTTACTTAGGAACTGTGGCACAACTAACAATTATATGTTCATTGTGCGCTTTTTTTTTTTTGGTAGATATGGCTTAAGTCATGTTGGTTGCATCCTATTCAGTCACATACTTTCAAAAAGATATAAAGAATAAACACCTAGACACTCCCTTTTAATCTTTGATTATCTGCAGGTAATAACATTGTGCTTAACAAATGTCTTGCAAGATATTCTCAAGAACCTGTTTCTGTTTTAATGAATAAGAAAAGGAAATATGTAGAAAATTAATTATGGTAAAGTCAGTAAGAAGTTTTGGAAATCTCATAAGGGTTTTCTAATTTATAAAGCTCGGACAAAGGAAGAACTTTATGCCAATTTAGTATAAGTAAAAAAAAATAGTCAATATTATTAGACATCTAGGTAAGAGGAATCCATTGCACCACTTTGAGTTTTAGTGATGTTTCAACTGTTCTGTTTAAAATACTTCATAAACTATGTTAGTGTGATCTGATGAGATTTATAGCTTAGAAAAAAAAATAAATTCTGCATCCTTCAGCTAAAGACACTATAAGACTAGTTGAATTCTTTGTGTAATGTAATGGGCCTTGAAATTAAAACATACATACATTTTATAGGATAATAAACAACCTCATTTCCAGATATTAAAACTTGTAGTTCACAACCTTTTCATGCAGAAAACAAAACTTACTTGAAAAATGCTCCATTTGAAGTTTTATTCAGATATTGAATGTATATTAAATATGATAAGCCTATTGTCGTAAGGAAAGGGGAAAAAAACTTTCCAAGACAACTTTATGTGGGTAAAGCAGAGAAGAGTTCTTTTATTTATTGGGTTTTGGGCTGCAGAATATAAAGCAGTATAAAAGAGTATATAAAGCATAAAAAGTTTAAGAGAATACAACACGTGTTGATAAGTAACAGACAGAAAAGACCGGTGCTAGGATGAACTCAAGGCCTCAGTAATACCATGTGAGCTCTTTTCCAAGCACCACCGCTTCAAAACATGCAGAGTAAATTAATCCAAAAGGCGTCCCTTTCATGTCATTCCTGGCTGTACACATACCCAGCCAACCCCCTGAGCCACTCTGCTATGCCTTACAGAACCAAACAAGGGACAACTTGCCCCTCCCAGGTGAAAAAACCCTTTCACCCACAGGTTGGGAACATGACTCTTGCAACATCTGGGCCCAAGTCATTTTACCTCCCAGCCCACTATAAACCAGGGAGAAACTCCCTTTTGCAGCTGCNTGGTACATGTTTTCCTTGCACAGTGTTCCAGCTATTATCTGACCCTTAAGACAGCTAACACAGGGTTAGAGGTTGTTAGCTATGCTATATGTAAGAAACTATCTAGAAGTATAAAAATCTACAAATTCATGAAAACCCTAAGGTATCAAGCCCATTACTTTTTCTGGGTAAAGGTTTAAGGGGCACCAGTTATAGACTTTACATAAAAGTCTGTGCATTTTTGTATAATAGGTATGTATGTACTATAATATTTATACCTAACTCCACATTTAGCAACTGTTGAAATGACAATGATATTAAGTCTAACCATGAACTTTTTAACATTTCTCTTGGCAATATTCTGTTCTGGGATTAGTCATTCTGAAGTACTACATCTATAGAAGCATAGCACAGAGATGAGAGTGTCTCCAGTCCTGACATGTAATGTAACAGGCTTTAGATGTTAGCTAGATGAATTACAGAATATCTGAATTTACTTAGTAAATGACAGCTCTTAATTAGTATGGAAGCTTTGTCTAGTATAGATTGGCATCAATGGTGCAAGGTTTTCACTGTTTTTCACTGTTTTTGGCAGAATTCACCTATGGCCATAATGTTATGCACATGTGATATGAAGGATATGAAGATGCCATTCACTTGGGAGTTGGACGTGATGATCCTTGTGAGTCCATTCAAATCAGAATATTCTGTGAAATTAGTGAAGTCTTTAGGAAAAAAAAATATGTAATTATTAGGGAAGCAATGAATAACAAGTTGCATAGATATAATGTACATTGTTCCATGTCATAAGCAAAATTATTCTCTTCTAGTAAGAAGAAATTAATCTGAATAACGCATATCACAAAAATATTAGCAGGTTTATGTTAACACTTTTTTTTTTTTCAAAACCCAATGAGCACATTTAAATTTAGAACTAGGCTGACTTCTCTTAGAATCTAGTGATCTAGTTGTGTTTTTTTACATAAAGAAATTGCTTTTCCCATTTTCTATGTGTTTAAACTTTTGTGGATTTGAGCTGGCAGCAGTCCAGCTTCCTAGGGAAAATAGTTTAAGATCATGTCAAATTAGCATGATTTCTCTTATTTTTAGACTGGTTCATCTGCCCATTTATCTTGTGATTCTGACCCTTTCCCCCAGTCTTCCAGTAATTCTCCTCCTCTGAGGCAGGACAGCAATTCACAGTGAGGGGATTAGGCAACACTTCATCCTAAAACTGTGTGAGTGAATTGTATAGAGGGAACCTGTTAACAGAAAATACCCCAATTACAATCTTTGGAATGCAGATGGGCTGTTTGGGTTTGGGGCAGAGAGGGGAGGGAAGCAGAGAAGGGGGGGTGGGGTGCTTTTTTTGTTTCATTTTGGTTTGGTTTGGTTTTAAATAGTATTATTGATGTATAATACGAACTAGTCAAACAAACTTGTCAAGTAACACCAAGGACAGATTGTATGTGGTCCATAAAAGGGGTTTATTTCATATCAGATGTGCACAGAATACTGCATCTTGTAAAGGTCTCCTAGGCATGAAAGTAGTGCTTTCTTCTACAATCTTGTGTGATGATGTGCTGGTTTAGAGGTAAACCGGCAGGAGAAATGGACCCACCACAAGAGAGATTATAAGTCAGAGTTACAATTTAATGAAAGATATTACCATAAATACACTGACACTGCTTTCAACTCACCAAAAAACCCAGCAGTATAACCCAGTGTCCCAGGGCACNGGGTGTCTTTTGCTGAACTAGGACAGATGATTAGTTCTGTTGAAAAATTATCAGTCTAGCTAGATTCTTCAGGGGATGAAAATGTATCGGCTATTGACATAAAATAATATTTCTGTTGCTGGAAAAGATGATCTCTTACAATAAATTGCTTCATTGTGAATCTCTCAGAATAGGAATTTGAACTAGACAATAAATGTGATTGGTTAACGGTTCTTTAAGGTAAACAACTAGAAAGAATGCTCTTTACCATGCTTTGATAATATTGGTAAAGGGAGCCTTCAAATCCATTTTTTTTTCCCCATTCTCATCTGTTTTTTTTAATCAACTGGTCCCTTATCCTACAGCTTGGACTGGTGCCTGAACCTGGCTTTTGGAATATGGAGATCTCTTCCTCCATGTGCATGGACCCAGTCTTGAGCAAACCTGGAAATATCGACACCAAGGACAGAAAGATCCTAAAGCAGTCAGAAGTAACTCAGTCAAAGTTAGATGAGGATTTGGAATCACAGAGAACTTGAGGTGCAATGCCTCATACCTCAGCATAGCACCTTTCCACTCCTTCCAGGCTTCCTCATGTTGTTACCCAGCCTCATATTTCTACCACCATCCCAGCTGCGACCTTGCAAAGATTTTTAATTCATGTTCTGAGGTCCCTGTAGTTTGGTAGGATAAGCATCATAAATTCATAACTTTCAAAGTGTTTGTACCACCAGAAACCCTGTCCTCATCCTTAGTTCACATGAAATGATGTCCATAAATAATGTCCATAAATATAGACTTGTTCGTGGACCAAATGTGCCATGGCTATCAAAATTTGTAGACTACTGTGTATGGAGTTTTTCCTTTCCTTAACCCAGATGCAAAATATATCTTAGTTTTCTCAGGATTAGCATTCAATTGCTAGATGTTTTAATCTACTGGGTTTCCAACTGATCTACTCTTTTCACCATTTCCTGCTTTGCACCCTTCAGGATGTGTAATATATGGATTTATAAATTGCCAAAATCAAATGAGTTGAGTATTTTTTTATTTTACTGAATGTAGGAGTAATTTTAGATAGAGGTTTTAGAATGGTTTAAACTGTTAGTTTACCTCACCCATTCTTTGGCTGTGTGGAATAGTGTGGAGGTTTGGGTTGGCACCCTGCCAAGCCCAAGGACCGGCCACACGGATTCCCCCCCCCAAGAGAGAAGGGAAAAAAAAGTACCCAAAAAGGCAATTTTAGTAAAAGTATATATATATATTCACATCTATTACAATTATATACAATCAAACACTATGAATCTACAGAACAAATCCCAGAACAACCCCCCAAAAGGGAAAAGGGGAAAAGGGAAAGGGAAGTGGGACAAAAATGGGTAAAAGTAAACAAAACAAATACACACACTCGTAAACTCAGGGAAAAGCTCAATAAGAACTAATACAATCAATTCTCACCAACACTCCCCTTAAGAGAAAGCAGGTCCTTCCCCTCCGTACGGCTGTGACAGCAGCTGCTCCGAGAGGCCTCAGCTCANGAGGCGTCGGGTTAAGCAAAAACTGAGCAGAGCCCTGATCACTCAGATCTTGCTAACCCTAAATTAAAAGTCCCTGATTTAACAGAACAGTATTCCCTGCTCCAGCCTTTCGACTGGTATTCAGCAGACACTCCTTGAAAAAGACTTTATCTTATCTTTTCCTTTTGATATTCACCAACACAGCCTGAATCTATGGTGTTTGTTTCTCCCTCCCTCCACCTTTTCCTTATCAAAGCATGCTAATTTCTGTCTCCCCGCCGAGAGTAAAATGATTTACCCGTTCCCATAACCCACTCAGCCTGGGGGTCCGTTCCCCAACCCCCTGTGGCCGGGTCCCCTTTTCCCGAGGTGGGAAACCTTCTCCTCACCCCCAAATAACAAGGGCAACCCAAAGTTTTATAGAAAAAGTTTTCCTTAGGCAGGCTCACATGGAATAATAGAATTTGGACAGTATAACTTCTGAAGATCAAGGGTTTATGAAAACTTTAGCCCAATTATCAGAATAACAGATGAAAAAGCTGTCATTTGGAGTCATCAAACACAAGGCAGTCATGTTGTCACTCTGGCATTTTGCCAACTTTTTCTTCCTAAGGCGAACAATAATTACTTTTCTTTAGCTATGACAGCTACAAGTGGCTTTCAGTGCAAGCTTTAAACAAAGTTCGACCTTGACTAATACCTGCTGTGCTACTACATCCTTACAAACAAGTAGAAATAGTTATTTAATTCTAAAAATCATTGCTAAACAAGTTTACTTGATGTTCAACATCCTTACCCAGAAATCTTAAGTGGTTTCCAGGACCTGGAAGAATTCTAACCCCCCACCCCCCACCCCCCGCCCCCAGTACAAGAAATATGTGTACAAAAAAGCAAATGGATTAGCTATATATTGATATGTCTTAAGAGTTAACTTCCTTTTTGGTTTTAGGAGGTTTTTTTTGGTTTTATTTTTCCCTTTTTCTTCAGGGAGAATAAATTAATATGCAAAGGCCTTATCTTTTTATCTACCAGGTATTCTGACTAGAGCAACTAGGCTAGACCACTTTGTCCTGCCCAATTGTTTCTGGATTCTCCTCACACAGGAAGTTAGGTCACAATGATCATGATCAAATCATACAACTGAAAATAAATGTTAAAATTGCCTTCCCAGATTTCCTTGCTTAAACAAGAATAGAATTATCTGTCAAAAAATATGCCTGAAAAATGCCCATACTTCTAAAGAGATTCATTAATGTGAAAAAGTCCACCAGGGAAGTAAGTATTGACAACATTAGACATTTTACAACAGTATTGTGATTCAGTACAGTGAAGAACATTCTTCTAAAACATTCTGACATCCCCTAAAATGAAAAATGCTCCTGAGTAGTTTGACAAAAAAAGTTATAGTAAAGTATACATAAGCATCAAAAATAAACATAGTATCATCATGTTACTTCATTCAAAGCAAATGTTTGTACAAGTCTTATTTTTTCATGGATATTGAAGATTAAATGATAAATCTGTACATGAATCCTGAAATAGCAATGATTTCACAGAAATAAAAGCTTGTGTCAGGTGTATTTTTAAGGCAATGTTGTTTGATTTAGCAACCTTACCTAGACCTGTAATAAAATTGAAGGGTTACTGCCTTAATATGCTTCTTTTAGATAATAAGAAGCGATATTGAAGATATCTATATCTTCAAAAAAGTATGTTTTGGGCAGAAAGATATCACAAGACCTTTAACACTCATATAAGTTAAATCATTTAATTTTAATTTCATGTGTTTTCTGATCTGTGAAGGTGTTGAATAGCAAAGATAGGTCATAGGCAACCAAATGTATCCCCTCATGTACTCCTGCAGCAACTGACAGCAGAAGTGCTCAATTAATTTTAAGTGCTATTACAGTGAAAAACAAGAGAACATACTGGGAAACAAGCAGAAGCAGAAGTTAATTATAAGTGTAATCTTCAAAATATATACATATCTACTTTGAGACACAAAAAAGAGCTAACAATGAGCCCTGTTTCTAGACCAATAACAGCTGCTAAAAATGATAAAGCTAGTCTTTTGCACAGAAACAATTATTGTAGTTATCTTCTTTGCAGAAATTTAAGTTTTGTTTACTAAATCTGTGCATTTGAGAGACATCTTCAGGCTAAACCAATGTTTTCAGCAATATCAAAAGAAAATAATTTTACAACATCACTGTAATATCTTTCATTTTTTCCACTTGCTATACTAAAAATCGAAAGCCTGTTTCCTTTCCAGCACTGCAGTACCAGGCAATTTTTGCAATGGGAACATCAGGAATCTACCACACCAACAGCAGAGTGGTCTGAAGACCACAGAAATGCTCAGGGGCCACAGCTGATTACCAAAATGATTATTACTGGTGGAAGATATAACTATTAAATATTTAAAAGAGGTCGTGTTTTAGGCTTGCAACTACATTTGACGATGTGATAGAAAGAGGGTATAGTCCTGAACCTGATGTTGAGGTTGCATTCAGCTTAACATAAAATAATGAGCAGAAAGAAAGAGGGATAGAAAGCTCTCATATCTCTGAAAATTTGAACAGATCACCAAATTGAACACCAGATGCTGAGGATGTAAATTACGGTGTGAGTTTCTTGCTTATTTTTAGGTTTTTTTTTGATGTTCAGTAGTTTTGGGGTTTGTGTGTGTTGGAGGGGGGGATTGGTTTAGGTTTGGTTGTTCAGTTTAGTTGTCTTGGATTGTTTGTTTGTTTGTATTGTTTATGATCACCTCCAGTTTTTATCTAAATTTAAGCTGATTCTCAAAAGCCAATGAAATCATAAAGGAGACGCTTGATGATTGTTATGTTGAAGTACATGTTTTAACACATGCTATGCAAATGAGAAATTCTCTAAAGTGTACAACGCAGCATCTAGAAAAAGTTATAAAAGCTTGTGTCAGCATAAAAGCTGAAAGACAAAAATCCAGATAGGTGGTTGCAAGAGACATGTACTATAACAAAATGAATAGATTTTTAATAAGTGAGGCCAAATGAAATTAATATGGATAATAAAGTGCATCTTTATCTAATGTCTATTCTTACTTTGTAGACATAAATTGCAAATATATTGTTTCTAATCACTAATAAAATATTTGTGTCTGTTGCATTATAATTTATTCCTATTTTCTTATCTTTCCATCCCTTATAGTTCAATTACGATACTATTTAGTTCTTTAAGGTTAATATATCAGTAAAAAACACAAGTTTGGATAACAGAAAGTAAAATCTCGTACACTCATAGTCTTCTGTCAAAAAATGGTGGAGAAGATTCTGTGAATGCATTCTGAAAACAGAAATTAAAATGTCAAATACTTTTACAAGGTCACTGAATAAATTAGTAGACTGAGACGGTTTTACGAGTACATTTGGAACCCTTATGTTTTTGAAGAGAAGTCTTAAATTCTTAGCAGGAAGTCATAGTGTTAATGCCTTGAAAGAATGTGTTTACTTTTTCACCTGGTGGCCAACAGGTTTTAGTGAGTCACCATTTAAGCAAAAAAGAGAATGTATGTTGTAATTAAGCATAGAATTTCTTGTTTAAGTCATGAATTTCAATGTTGTGTGGCATATCTGAGTTTGATGAAACCTATCATTGTTTACTGTCTTTTTGGGGATGATGTCTCTTAACCTTTGTGGAACTACTGAATCGGTCAAGTGCATTTGCATTTGCATTCGGTAGCCCATAAAAGGGAAATTCTTAGTGTAATGAAACTGACACAAATTGCACAAAGATGATGCCTGAACATTAGGACCAGTGATTGTACAGGAAAAACTGCTTCATCATAGAAGGTCAAATGGGGGTTGATTTTTTTTTTCTTTTTGTTAAATATGTTAAAAATACGATACATTGTTAAGACTAATTCTGTTGTGTCTGCATATTTTTTCTAGTGCATGACAGTAGGTGAAATTAATCTCCATGAAGGTCAAAGCACATTTCACCAGCTCTTTAAAGACTGGTTCTGATATGTTGAAATACAGTTTACGGCCATAATTTACATATTACATAAAAGAAGGAGATGAACTATTACCATGCTTTGCCTCAGTTATACACTCAAGAAGTAATCAATTAGTAAGATAATAAGAAGACTATGGAGTGGAATAAGGTGAAGAAAGATATGCATCTATTTTTTTTTTTAAGAGATCCTATAGAAATTAAAATGTGTAAATGGGCAATGGAGTAGAAAAAGGAACATAGAAATTCTGTTGGCTCAAAGTCAACTACGAAGAAAAACACCAACTATTTTCACACTAAAACCATAATATGAGTTTCCTTTCAGACCTTATAAGAACATCTAAATGTAGATGTCTAAATGTTCACAGACTCAGAATGCAGAATATGTAAGGGAAAATTAAAAAAAAATCTATCACTATGATTACCTCCAATTCAATTTATTACCTCAGTTCTTATCCATGATGGATCATACCAACTATGGAAAATTTTATGTTTCAGAAAATTGCAGGTACACCTCCAAAAAAAGGTCTGTATTAGTACAGAAATAGGCAAAAGGTCTGTATCAGTGATATAGCAACAAATACTCTTCAAAATAATGTATTAAAATGGAGTGACAATGCAGTATGAAAAATTGTCACAACTCACAGAGCAGGAGTCATAGTCTACCAAGTGTATGTGAAGAGAAACAGTCTAAAGATTAAGTTTGTATCAGTGTGATTTCCTTGAGTACTTTTTTCATGTGTTGGAGTACATTTATTAAATGTGCTGCATTTTTTATTATTATTTTGAAGTTTAATTATTCAAACCCCTTTGGCATTAATTTCATAATTCAGAATAAGAGAGCTAGGTAATAACATGCTTCATCATTACTGTTATGGGATTATTTTTGTGTCATCTGTAACTGAGGATCTTACTACTTCACCCAAATGTTGTGTGCTAAGCGATTAGCTCTAAATGAACCATTTCTGAGAGGAAAAAATCAAATACTTGAAAAACTTGCACCAGAAGGCTGCAATAGGAGATGTTAAAAGACCCAATCTACCAAAGAAACAAAACCAAACACCAAAACCTCCTTCAACTCATTCTCTGAAGAGTGCTAGTGTTTTTTGTGCTTTGAAGCATCTACTGTCTTTGAGTAAGTGCAATGAAACAACTCAGTGTTGGCAAAATTATATCCAATCAGAAAATGTTTATTGTCTCTTGAGAAAGGTTGAAGAAAATGCAGTCTTTCATTTTAATCATTAAAAATATTTTTACTTTGATGTTTTGGCAGGGTGAGAAAAGTTAGCAGTCTCAGGAGCTTCTGTTCTTATTGGTGTATGTATTTTAACAAATGGTCCCTTCAAAAGGTGTTGTGTCCTTATGACCATGTTCTAAGCTTACAGGATTTATACATTGTCTATGCTCAGTCTCCTGATACAACTCTCCATCAGGTTCACATGATAGTCTGCCAGACTTTTTTGCCTTAGGAAACTGAAGGTCATTAGTTCTCTTTGACATGCTAAAAGCTTCATTAATCTGTGTTGGATAACATTCATCCAGCTTCACAAAATGTGCAAAGCTTTGAGTTCATAGCCTGTACTTATGAGACAGCTCTCATAAGAGTCAAGACAATGGTCTTTGTTAAAATATGCAATGGGAATCTTGAAAAGGTCATTGCTGGCATGTCTGAGAAGACAAACAAATATGGCTGCATAGTAATAATCTTAACTATCTGCCCTTTCAGATAAATTTTTTGTAGCTAGGTGCTTTGTTACCTTTCTGCAGCTGTAGCTTTACTTGAAGGAAATCAGTAGTTATCTAAATATTAGTGTCATTTACTCTGATGTATTTATAGCAGACTGTGCTGTCACTGTTTAATAATTTTTCACATATTGCTAATACCACTGCTAAATAGGTGTAGTAGGAAAGTAAAGAAACACAGCAACTTTGTAGTAACATTTGCCATATATTCCATTGGTTTGATGAAATTCCTTAATCGAATTACAAACAAAACCAAGGTCAAGAGCCTGTGTGTAGAAAAGAAGCCAGAGAAAAAAATTAGTGTGAGTGGAATACAGAAGAGAAGACCAGAATTTCACTGTGGATAAATTTGCCATCTATTTTCCTCTGAACACATTTGAAACCTTGAGTATATATATATATATATATATTAAAAATAAAAAAACAAACAAACAAACAACTTTTATCTCTTCCTAATTAACGGGTTACTTTTGTCATTGTTCTGTATTTTAAATCTTTACAATATGTATCCTTTTATTACTGTGTTTTCTCAGTAAAGTGAAAATACTCTGTGGCATTATAACAAATACATTGGGCAAATCCAAATATATACGACTAACATAGTTGTATTTTCAATGAATGCAGCTAATTATTTATTTTTTTTAAATATAAAAATACTGTTTCTCACATGTCCCTAGATCTTTGTAAAAGTAATGTAAGTGAACAAGATTACAAGTAAGAGTGTAAATCAGTGTAATGCCTGGATGAGACAGAGTTAATTTTCCTTATGTTAGTCCCTCTAGTGTTGTGTGGCTATTTGTGATTAAACCAGTAGTGATACCATACCAATATTTCAGCTATTGCTGTACAGTGTTTGCACAGTACTGAATCCTCCTGGATTTCTCACACTAGCCTCTGTAAGTAAGTTAGGGGTGAGCAAAATATTCTGAGAGGCTGAGCTGGGATAGACAAACCAAAGTGATATTTTGTCCCATAATGTTACAATTAGCAGTAACAACTGGGGGGAAGTTTTTCAGTCTGTGCATGCAGACCAGGTGGGTAGCAGTTTGCTGGTACAATGTGGTGAATAATTGCTTCACTCTTTTGTTTTGGGAATATTTCCCCCTTTTTTTCTATAAATACTGTCTTTATTGCAACCTGTAAGTTTTTCTCATGTTTATCTTTTCAGCTGTCTCCCCAACTCTGCTGGAAAAAGCGAAGCAATTGGATGGGTGCTTAGCTGCTGATCTGAGTCAATGACTGCAATTAGAATTTTTGTAGCTGTCATAAGTAGTCAGGGATGACTTTGTTGTGGTGGCAGTGCCTGAAGTTCAGTGTATGTTTACACAGTATCATTGGCCTATAAGCATGAAAGGAGGTCTCACCATTTGAAATATTGATGAAGATCAATATTACACCATCTTCCTAATATGCTTCAAACAGGCCCTTTGTTGTTCAGTGGTTGCATGTTTGTGGCTAACAATTCAAAGGAATATGTTTGTCTCAGTTAAAGATGCCTTTAGGGAAGTTGTTGGTACTTTCAAAGGTAACTGCTTCTTTCAACTCAACAAAGAATAGCTGAGAACTGGCAGTGTCTCTTCAATCTGTGTAGGCAGACTGCAGCAGCTTCATCTGCAGTGCACCAGTGCACTGGCTCTCCATTCTCAATGTGCAGAAAGTCATCGTCTTATCACATCTACCTCACTTGAGGCAATAAAAGCAAGTTCTTTCAGTCAATGAATATTTCTTCTATACTGGATCCTGTTGTAACACTCAAATAATAGCACAGTAAGATAACATGTTAATATGTCTCTTGTGTAGTGGAGAGATTGAATCCAGCATACCTGATTAAGTCCTTTCACAAACCCCAATTACTTTCTCTGTTCAAGAGAGAAGAGTAACTCCTATGAGAGTCACTGAGGGACCTGGGGTTGTTTAGCCTGGAGGAGACGAGGCTCAAGGGGGTTCCTTATAATTCTCTACAATTACCTGAAAGGACCATGTAGCCAGGTTGTGTCTTCTTCCAGGTAACTAGTGACAGCACAAGGGAAGGTGGACTCAAGTTGCACCTGGGCGGGTTCAGGGAGATCAGGAAGAACTTCTTCACTGAAAGGATATTCAGGCATTGAAATGGTCTGCCCAGGGAGGTGGTGTAGTCACTGTCCCCGGAAGTTTTCAAGAAACAGCTGGACATGGTAATTAGTGCTGTGGTTTAGTGGATGTGATATTGTCCAGTCAAGGGTTGGACTTGATGACCTTGGAGCTCTTTTCCAACTTATTGTTTAAGAAACCCCAAATTCTAGAAAGATTGCCTCTCTATAGATATAATTTCAATGATTAAAAGCACTTGTGGAAAATCATCAGTGATATGAAGTTTCACGTTCTCTAGTATATATATGCATTATGCACAACCTATCTCTTTATAAAGGTTCATATGCAATATTATGTTTTCTGAAATTATATTTAAAGTAAAACTGATTTCTAAACCTATGTGTGTTAGCACCTAAAGATCTTATTTGGATGAAATTATAGTACAAAGGAACTTCTGAAAAATCTGGTCAGGAATTTCAGAAAGTGAATGCAGACTGGAAAGGCTAAAAGCAACCCTACTACTTAAATCTGAATTATGATTGCCCTTTCAATATAATGACTTGCTTTTCATAAATTTATTGAATAAAACACTTTAAGCAGCACGTGCCAAAAACATGTTCCTTTTTAAAATATAATGTTCATTATGTTAATACATTGCTGACTTAAAGTATATATGAGATCTTATCTGAAATGAAAATTGTTTCTTCTAGCAAGATATAGTACAATACATCAAGCAGTATTAAAAGAGTTGGGTAAATTGCTGCTTAATATAATTGTAATTCAAGATTACTTCATTTCCTTCCTTACTGCTTTTAAACGTCTTTATTTTCTGCACTCATCCATAAACTGCCTAAGCACTAACCTACCAGTATTGAACAATTATGTACCTTGTATATATGTATATACACATATTATCATCAATATATAACTGATTTCTGGTCTGGGAAGAAAAATGAATGGACTTGATGGTTGGTCATCAGCAGGGAAAAGAAAGAAGACTGAAAATATGTATGTTAGAAGATGGTGTGACTCAAGACAAAACATTCTCATGTTTTCCAAAATTGAGATTGTGCAGGTGAGGGGAGGAGTAGATACATGAAATGTCACCCTTGCAATGAAAAGTAAAACACTCTCTAGTTCCCCTATAAAGCACATACTCTGGCTGATAGATTCTGCTGAAGACCTTCATAAACTTTAACAATAATTGGTTCATGAGCCAAACAGAAGTTGGAACAAAAAGCTCAAGAAATTTCAGTTTCTAAGCAAAAATAAAGTTTGTAGGTTTTTTATATCACACGGTCTTATGAAGTAACCTTATATATTAGGTTTCTTGTAATTTTCCACCCAAAATAGTCAAAAACCAAAGGGATGGGAATGACATGCCATAACTGACACCTCACTAGGAGGAGAACAATAAATGTAGGGTAAATGTGATCACAATAAGAAGAAAATGATATCTGTAAGGACAGATGAAACTGAGAATGAATTTTTAGAAATGAATTTATAAGACTTCTAATCACAGAATGACATAGGATTTAAAAATTAAATGTATTGATAAGAAATACATTCTTTGATCTGGGGGGTTGTCTTGTTGTCTTGCACTGGAACTGGATGGTTCATTATGGTCCCAGTAAGAAAGGTGCTTAGTGTCACAACTTATCATTTATGATGCTATTCATTCCTGCTAAAGCTGTAAAATAATAGTACAGATAATATTACATGCCTTTAGATGCTAGGAGCCCTGAGCAACATAACATCAAACAGACTGTGATCCATGTGCAGCATGCCATGTAGAGCCTGTCAATAGCAGCTTTTCCTCTCATTCACACTGCTATGACTTTCTTTACAAAGGGAAAACTCTATTCATTATTTCTACAGTTAAAGAGAAATGATGTTACGATAACTTCTTACTGCACTTAGATAAGGCAAGGCCACACAGGTGGCGTGATTACCAGTGGTGCACAGTGAGACCTGCCTGCAGGCTGCTCTCTTGCTGTAAGGTATTTAAGGTTATCCTGGAGCCAAGGGAGCTGTGCAGCACAACACAGCCAGAGGGCCATACCAGATGCATAGCCCCATACAGTACAGCATTAGCCTGGGGTATTTGGGTTAAGTGTACTGTGGATCCATAGCTTCTCCATACAAAATGATTTTCTGCTTGGGATCATCTCACAAATCATTTTTATCTCTTGCTGATATGACTTTTAGATAAAAATTGAGTAGTGGTAGAGTTTTGGAAAATCATCACTCACACTGCAATTGCCCACTCCACAGGAGTGGAAAAACAATTTTTTTATTTTTTTTTAATTTCTAAGTGGAGCTTTCAGACCTAAAGTATTTTCTTTTAAAAGTAATTTTAGTGATTTAAGTCAATTGTCTCTTTTTATGTTTTGCATATTTTACTGAGTTTATTTATTTATTTAAATTGTTAGTTTCCATTTCACTGGAATGCACTCTTTTCAAAAGTGAACTTTTGTCAGGAGTAGAGGAGGTTTGTTTTATCTCCAGCTTCTCTACAATGTGATTAAGAACAACACTGCACCATAGCTGTTTTAAGAAAAGAACGTTTTCTCTTCTTTTCAGTTCTTGAGATTAAAAAAGTGAGAATGACTGTTCTAGAGTTTGATGTACTATATCTGGAGTATCGATACAGCACAGCCAGATTTTCCACAAGCTTGTTTGCTCCACACTGTTGTATTCAACACTGGTTCTGAGCAATCAGGCAAGATAGAATTTTCATTCTGATTTTAGTTTATCTGTTCTGAAATGCAAGATGTTGGTTGTCGCATTTCCTGTTACATAGCTGTGTGTGGACGAAGACCACTGATTTAATTTTTGCATTGAAAGAACCTGTTTTAACATCTACAAATAATTTCAATTTTAAGCTCTGTCTGTAACTGCTTCATGTAATTGGACTGCAACCTGCCTCTGCATACAA
The DNA here is from genome assembly GCA_013396655.1 of Campylorhamphus procurvoides. Classification (NCBI taxonomy): domain Eukaryota; kingdom Metazoa; phylum Chordata; class Aves; order Passeriformes; family Dendrocolaptidae; genus Campylorhamphus; species Campylorhamphus procurvoides. Next base: position 54,425 of record WBMV01002259.1, read on the forward strand.
GTGAAGGGCTTATCAGCAAAGAAGAATATTGTAATAAGCTATATGAGTTAAACACCTTGGCAATTGTATTTAGAGTTGAATATTTTTGTTTAATTTATGTCACAAGTTTAGTTATAGAATATCAGTTCTAACTGAATTTATGAAGCATTATGACACCTTTGAAAATGATCATCTAAAAGCTATGTTCTGCTTTAGCTTATAATTCTGTTATTTTACTAGTTACTCACTGTATAGCTAGTGCAAAAATTAGTAAAGTACAGGACAGCTATAATTCAAAATCCATGAAGAATATCTTCAGGAATAACAAAACCTTTCTTTAGATCTAAAATTAACTACTATGTAGATATTTTAGCTTTATTTTAACATTACAGTTAAAACAATTAAGAAAATAAAGTAATGAAACAAAGTATAAAAAGGCAAACACTGCTGTGTTAAATATTTAATGAAAGAGATTATTCAAATATTAAAGCCCTTAGAACGTTAATTAAATGCTTAAAGGCCAATGAGTCATGCAATCATAGAAAAATAGAGATGAAAAATATTTCAGTAAGTGATCTTATAAATCATTTATGAGCTTTATAGTGGTTTTACAATTATATGTATTTTATTTGTTTGTGTGTTTTTTATGGTCACATGTGTAAGAAGAAAAATAAATGCACCAAGCTGAGGCAAACTACACAGCTTAGTGTTCAAAATTGGCCACAGGCATGTACTTTTGATGCAGTCTTTGCCACCATTATGCAGGATAAGAAGTGTGAGTTTCTGTGCTCAAAAGTGGATGTTCTATAAAATTTGTTGAGCTTGAGAAAGGCAATGACTGTTCCATACATGATGAAGGACCTTCCCATCTGCTCAACATATCTCTATATTTTGTCAGTCAGAGACTATTCTCAGCACCCTTCTTTGCCTTGTTTCTCCGTGTTGAGTTTGTGTGGCAAGGTTTTGGTGTGAAGGATACTACCAGGGTGAATTCTATGAGAAGTTGCCAAAAGCTTCCACTATTTGTGACAAAGCCAATTTCAGCTGACTCCAAGACAGACCAGGCTCCAGGTGCCAGAGCAGCGTTTCCCCTTCAGTCCCTGGTAAAGATCATGGTGAAGTAGGTAGTTCCTCTTTGGTCCATGGAGGTCTACAGAGAAGCGAATATCCACAGTGTACCCAAGCCAGTGCAATTTGTTCCTAAAGAAATGCATCCCAGAGAAGGGATGCATGCTGGAGCAGCTCATGAAGAAATACAGCCTGTGAGAAGGACCTACATTTGAGAAGTCTGTGGAGAGCTGTCTCCCACAGATGGGATCCCATGCTGGAGCAGGGGAAGAGCGTAAGGAGGAAGAAGTGTCAGAGGCAAAGTATTATGGACTGATGACACAGTCCATTTCCTGTCCCTCTGTGTTGTTGAAGAAGAGGAGGTAGAAGAATCAGAGTGAGATTGCACCTGAGAAGATGGAAGGGTGGGAACAAGGAGTTTTTACATTTGACCTTATTTCTCTTTATTCTATTCTCTTCTGAATTTCTGAATCAGGTCTGGTTTCTCCACACTAGTAACTGGTGAATGATCTCTCTCTGCCCTTATCTCAACCCAAGAACCTTTCATAGTTTTTCTCCCTCCTTTTGTTGATAAGCAGGTGTGACAGAGTGGCTTGCTGGAAACCTGGTATCCTGCCAAAATCAACCCACCACAGTCCCCTACAACTATAAGATCCAGTTTAGTAAAGATGAGAAAGTTTCATCTTCAGCCCAAAACTGAAAATAAGCAAAGTGCTGTCTTTTCTCAGACCTTGTTTTCCCTTGTATCTCCAAATATGTGGAAATGGGAAGAGGCAGAGTTACCTGCTGTATATTTAAAGAGATGATAACAGCTGCAAAAAAAGAAAAGATGGGCACAGAACAGGAAAGGGCAAGACAGGTTTCAAAAGAGTGCCATGGTGTATAGTTTAAACTATAGGCCTTAAGAAATAACAGTGTCCCAAAATATTACAGAACTAATTGCAATAATGATTTGTTTCACAAGAAGTGCAAGTTCTAGCTAGTTGTAAAAAAAATCTGGCAACTCAAAACAGAGGAAAATCTGACTTGGAATGACTGAAGGCGAATTAACAATATTAAAGTTTTGTTCAATAGTAAAATTTTTGGAACATCTTGATTTAACAGTTATTATAAATTTTAGTTATCGAGAATTAAAATATCTTTCAGCAAATATAGAAAATATGAGACGTCAGAACTTCATTAAAAACTGTTTATATAGTTATTTTGAATGACTCCTTATCTGTTATTTCAAAAGTATTATTTCAAAGCATGAGCTTATGAAGTACTATACGTCATATAATAAAAGATTGATTCATCAGACAAAAATCCATTAAAAACAACTGAAAAAATACCCAGTAAATAAAGATGAGGATGGAGCTGATAAATGATATTTTAAGAAACCCAGTCTAGATACAATGCATTTGTAAATGCTGGTCAAAATACTTTAGAATTTTTCAGTTTTCTCATTTTTTTTCAATAGGCTCATGTCATTTTAAAGGCACTGCTTTGAGACACCTATGTTTTACTTATACTCCCTTCAGAAAATATATTATGGAGGCAACAAAAAATAGAAAATACAATATTAAGAAATAAAGGCACAACTTTGGAGAAGGAAATTCTCTTGATTCTGTATACATCTATCTTTGCACTTCAGGTTCAATTTTACAGGGAAAAAGAAAAAAAAAAGGAAAATTGTGAAGAAAAAATGGGCATTCCTTAAAGAAATAATATAAATTACTGATTATCACCTTATTGCATATAGCTGAGGAACTGCTATTTCTATGGGCTTGATAATTAAATTTCTTCATGCTTCATCACACCACTGAAGAAATTCTATACTTCACTTTGAAGAAATAAAGCATGAGCAACTGGATTATGATGCAACAATACTTTTGTGTTATTTTCTAGTAGCAAAGAGAAAAGTTTTTTACAAAATAATTATTGCTTTATCAGTTCAAAGATACAACCCACTTCACATTATATTTTAAGGCTTACAAAAGATTACAACTAAACAGTTGATATATTCTATATATGTAATATTAATATTATGTATTAAGCTATTCCTCTCTATCAGAGTTTATCATGTACTAGTATATGACATTATACACTTTCAAACTTGGCATTTGTGAAGTTATTAAGCTCATCTTCATAAGCAATTAATTGTTTGGAAGAATGTTCCTGAGTCATAAAATCTTATGAACAAAAGCAGCATAGTATTTCTTTTTTACCACCTTCAAAACAGAAATGGAAAAGGCAACCCTCATAGCCCATGTAAGCCTCCCTTGAGGCTTTTTTGAAGAAGATACTGGGTAAGGCTGCTTTTGGTTTAATTTTATATAAAAATGCTAATTTACTTTCCTAAAAAACACCCCAAAAAAACCAAAATCCTCCAAAACCAAACAAGCAAAACCACCGAAACCCAACCAAACAAAAAAAAAAATAAGCAAAAAAAAAAAAAATAAAGGAGCCAGCGACTTGAAATCTCAGAGGAGATGACGTCTTTCATGTTAAAAAAAAAAAAAAAAAAAAAGGTAGCTTTCTATATCCATGGTAGAAATTACTTTGACTAGTTTAAGGGTTCTGACTGAAGTATGAATATCCTTTTTTAAAAAAGGTTGATCATAGTTTGAGACTGTTACATGGGTTCCCGCACACTGAGCCCATAAGGAGCAAGTTATATTCTCCTGAACAGCAAAAGTTGTGTGAAAAGCCACAAACTCCTTTTCTTTTCAAGTATCTTCAGGGAAATGGAGACATCCCTCATATCTGCAAGATAAACTAATTTCATGTGCAAAGTAACAACCCTAAAAGCATTCTAACACAAGAAGTTGTTCCATTACTAGAAAAGTAGTAGCTTTGCAGTGCCTGGCTAACTACAGACCAAGTGGGAAATGCGTATGTGCTCAGCCCAACACTTTGGTATTCAGAGGTCAAAAGTCACCACAAAGCACCAGAAAGTGTAGTTGCTGCCCTTCATCCATGTGTTCCTTCCCACTGCCCAGGGTGAGTGTAAACAGACAGTAATGTACCAAAGAATATTCTGAATATCAAAAAATATTCTGAAGCATTACATTTTTTAGGGATACAAGCGTAAACAACTGTGGTGCAGCTGTAGTGAAAAATGTTTACCCTTACACTGTGTTATTTTAATGTTTTCCGGAAGAACTGGAGTAGGTCAGTGAAAGTTGACAGGTTTGTATGTAATTTCTCATCCTAAAGAGTAGCAACAATCCTACTTTTTTTTTTTTTGTCAGCTTAGAAAGCTTTCTAACTATTAAGGCAGTAGGCTTATATAACATTAATTATAAGCTTTGTTATCAGGTGTAGCTCTAGATTCACACAATTAGAATTCTCATTGATTTTATTAAAACTAGTTTTCAAATTCTTTGTCTTCTGGGTCAGTGTAATGATAGGTAATATTATTTTATGATTTACAGAAAAATAATTTACTTTGCATTTCACACTGTTTGATTTAGTGTGATTAGAGTTTAACTGTGTCTTGGTTTGAGTTAAGATAATGTTAATTTCTTCTCAGTACCTGTTACAGTGTTGTATTTTGGATTCAGAATTAGCATGGTGTTGAAAGCACACTGATGTTTTGGTTTTTTTGCTTAGTCATGTTTATCTTATGTCAAGGATGTTTTTCTTGTCTCATGCTCTGCCAGTGAGGAGGAAACAAAAGAAACTGGGAGGGAGCATATCTGGGAGAGGTGACCCAAGATGACAAAAGGGTTATTCCACACCGTAAAACATCATGCCCAGTATATAAACAGCGGGGAGTTACCCAAAAAAAAGGGGCCAAACTGACATTGGGAAGGGAGGTCTGAGATCTATCAGTAGGTGGTGAGCAACTGCATTATGCATCACTTGTTTTTTTCCATTATTATTATGATGATGATTATTATTACTTACCATTATTACTGTATTTTTACCTTATTTTTTATTATTAAACTGTTCTTACCTCAACTTGAAAGTTCTAGTTTGATTTGTCTCCCCATTCTGCCAGGCTGTGAGGAGGGAAGAGATGGGTTTAGTGAATAGCAGTGTGGTGCTTAATTTCCAGCTGGGTTTAAACCACAACAATTTTCTCTGTTGAATCTTATACCAAAAGTAAAAAGTTGGAACACTAATTCCTCCATGACAGAAGAAAAGCAACCACGACTAAAATAGTCCTTGTTCAGTGAGGCTTTAAAGTGACTTGTAGCCCAACTACTGTGATGGTTTACAGGAGGAAAGATTTCGGTAAGTAACTAGAGATTCCCAGAACCATTTCTGAAATCTACATATTGAAACCTTTATTTCTAAAAGTTAATGCATTGTACAGTGAGCTATTTTGGAAATTTGCATGATCCATGGGACTATTTCATTGAAGAAACACACATATCAGTTACTGACGTTAGTGTAGTTTCTCTGATAGCCATAAACAATTTAGACGTACATTTTTACTTTAAATATTCATAACGAGATGAAAGTGAATATGCTTGCAGGAAAACAAAACAAAAACAAACAAACACACACACAAAAACAAGCCCCCAAAAACTCAAACAAACAAAAAAAAAACCAAAACAACCCAAAAAATATATTATCTTGGCCTCGAACATTTAAGTTACCAACCTAAACGATATTCCCTTTTGCAGTGGGTTGTCCCTGACTGATAGCCAAGTGCCCAACAAACCTATCAATCCTCCTCATCAAAAGGACAGGGAAAAAAATGTATGACAAGAAGCTCATGGGTTGAGACAAAGACAGGAAAATCACTCACCAAATACTTTTACTGCAAAATAGACTCAACTCAAATAAACTCACCTAATTTATTACAAGTCCATAAGAGGGTAAAATAATAGGAAGAGAAGTAAGGACATATCTAAAAACTCCTTGTTTCTACACCTTCATCTTCCCAGATTCAATTTTACTATGATTTTTCTATCTCAATCCCTTGAACAACAAAAGTGGACAGGGAATGCTGTTTGGGGAGTGATTTTCTTAGCACTCCTTCCTCCTCTCACATCTACCCTATTCCAGTGTGAGGGCCCACCTGTGGGAGAGAGTCTTTCTACAACTTCCATCAGAACATGTACACCTGTTCTAGCACAGGGTCCTCCACAAAGTGGGTATCTGCTCCCCCACAGAGCACTGTGAGTTTCAGGGAGACAGCCTGCCTCACCATGGTCATTACCAGGGATTAAAATGGAATCTCTCCTCCAGCACCTGGAGCACCTTCTGCCCCTTCTTCACTGACCTTGGTATCTGCAGGTCTGTTTCTCTTCCATATTCTCAGTCCTCTACCCAGATGTTGTTGTGCAGCAGATTTTACCCCTTCTTAAGAATCATTGCTATTGATGAGCTCAGCCTTGAAAAGTGACAAGTCTGTCTTAGAGTCAGCTGGAACTGGCTCTATTGGACATGGTGAAGGCTTTTGACATCTTCTCAGAGAAGTTACCTGTGTAGCCACCTCATGAAAACATTGTGCAAACTCCATACACCATTTTTATATATCTGTAATACAATTAATTAAGCTGAGAGAAAGGAGGGTATACTTGCAAGATTACTAGCTATACTGCTCAAGGTTCTGCTTATCATTTCAGAGACTTCTGAACTGTAACTTCAGGCTTTGCAGAACATGCCTAAAATGGAGGGATTTTTATTTCCTCACTTGTTGGTATTGTGAAGATTATTTGACAAAGATTTGTCACATACTTGACCAGTATGATAAACTCATATTATAGACTACTTACAAATAAACAAAAGATAACAAAATAGTATATTTTAATATGTTCTTTAATTTCACTGCATCTCTCTCATTGGTGCAACAGGAGGCTACACGCTACCTGAGCATATCTAGAGTGTTATTCAGTAAAATATGAAAAATACCAAAAATTAGAGTCTTACATAGGGCAGAATATTACTAGTTTAAGGGTGTTTCTAAAAAAACCTATGGATAAGGTTTGACTTCATATTCCTTTTATCTAGAGGTATTTTCCACTTTATTAACAGTGAATAGTCACTTAACAAGAAAAGCAAGAACATGGCAACTGCAGCATGCTGACAGTTATTTTGGACAAGTCTTGACCTAATCACAAACAAAAAAAATTAGTTTGACTTTACCAAACTCAATATTTCTGAGAAGGAATAATTCTAAACAATTGCAATGAATTAAATTAAAATTAAAAAGAATTAAAATACTGTGCCAAAATAATATACCTTTTGTTATTTAATATTCCAGTGCCAGTTTGATGTGACCTTACTATTTTTTCTTCTCAGTCAATGATCTTTATTTTGGTATACCATGAAAAGTTACAGTTAGACCAAATTGCTTTAGAGCAGTTCAAGGGTTTTGTCAGAAAATACTAAGGATGTAGTACTTTTAATCAATATGCTTTGATATGTTATTTTAATGCATGCTGTCATTGCATAAAGTACTTGGAAAAAGATTGTGTAAACATGCAATTTTGAGTTTTGTTCCACTGTGTTTTCCTCTTGTAAAAGAATAGAACCACTCAAAATGAGTAACAGGGCATAAAATTCTTGCTCCTTTTGAAAGTGGGGAAAAATTGTTACCCAATATGACATTCCCAAACACAGTATAATTAACTGGAACTTTCAAAAGTGAAGTGTGTTGAAACATAAAAACAAAAGCATTTTAAACCAAAACATGTAAATAACACTAAATATTAGCACCAAGGAACACAAGTTTAATTATATTGCAGAGCCTGGAAATGAAAATCAAAACCTTATAAAATAGAAGGAAGAATTTTTAATTGGGAGATACTGTGCATATTTTGGCAAACAAACTAAAAATTTCATGGTCACCTATTACTATTTTTTCACTCTAGTATTTGTGTTAATATGTATTCATTTATTGAGCACATATTTAGTACCTGATTTTATCTAATTGATTGTTGTTTGCCCTTATGCTTTAGAGGATAGTACATTCTCTTCGAACTGTGATATAAACACTGTATTAACAATTTCTCAGTAACTTTTCCAGTGGTAATAATCAATATAATGTTTTGAACACTCATAATAGAGTGTATTTTATTTGTTTACTATTTTCTTAGGAAACTTATGTGGGCAGAAGAAGGAAGTATATGATTGGTTTATAGGTAAGGAAGAAAAGAACTTAGATCAAAGAATCTCAAAATTCAAATTTCCTATTCAAATGGAATAAATTCTGTTGTTCCTTTCCTTCCTTTATAAAACCACCTTTATTATTATTGGCCAAATATGAGCAGGAAAAAAAAACTAACAAACATATTTCTGTTGAAATAATAATTTTGGATACAAGTTCATAAAGAATTACCCATTTCTAGCTGTTCTGGCTGAAGCATTTCAGATTAGTTTTTATTTATATGGTTTACACTGACAATTAACTACTATCTGTAAATTTCAAGATTTAGATTTTAAATAAATCTATGGAAAGAAAATAAGTTTGTCTCCGTTTCAGAGTCATTAACTCAGAGTACAAAAAGATTAAAAAGGTGACATTGCATCAATTCTAATTGGTTCTAACTTGGAGAAGACAAATTCATTAAGAATGTTCTTTTTAAATGAAAGCTTGGGTTCTGCTATACAAAGATGTAAAACTGGATCAAGCATTCAGTGTTTCAGGACTAGGTAAACACTTTTTGAACCATCTTTTTGCCTCTTTCTCAGACAATTTACAGTTTAAGGAACAAAAACACAAACCAAAACAAAACAAACCAGCTATTTTAAACCTCCTTATAGGCACAATATTATCAATCCCATGTTTGACCCTGAATTTGTTTAAGTTTTATCCTTGAGGCTTCCTCTTACATTTGTATTTGAGTTATATTTTGCAGGGCTGTCCACCTAGACATTTTATGCCACGATTATCAAGAGATGTCCCTGATTTTACTTAAGGCTCATTTGCTTTTCACTTCTTTTCTTCTATACTTGGCTCATTTTAACATAGCCCCCATTATCTAGCCCTATTTCTCCCCCAACGGAAGATGAGTATTGTCTTCTTGCTTGTGTTCCATGGATTTCCCCTTTTTTTATTTTAAATTTTATTATTATATTTATAATCAGAATATTAAAAAATGAATTATTTAGAAGAGAAATACCAATGTAATACTGTTGATAACAATAGCCACATTAGATCTGCTGATACTTACTGCCACTTTAAAACTGAAATGTTAGCAATGTTCTCAGTAAGGTATTCATGTCTATATTCATTGTCTATATGAAGAATAAATTAATCCAAAAGACATGCCTTTGAGACAAGATTATGTTTGAAGAAAATCACTTCACAATAAAATCCAATTTTATATTCATCTGTCCTCAAATCATTATTTTGCACTAAAAACTAAACATTATATAAAGTGAATAACCATTTTGCAGTGGACAGATAGAAGCAAAATACACACAAAAGGAAAAGGTTTCAGACATTCTTTACAAAAAGACTGAGTTGTGAAATATAACAATGATCACTACTGAAAGTAAAACCAAGAAAGGATAGAGGGCTTCTTACAAGTAAACCTTACAGCATTTAGATAAAAATTGCCTTCAAGGTATTTAGGCTGATAAAAAAAAAACAAAACCCAAGTAATTTGAATTTCTCTTTATACCTTTTCTAAGGTATCATAGTGTTCTGTGTGCTTCTATTGCAGTATTATCAAATGATTAAAATATGGGAGTAGTCATCCCTTGGGCTGGCCAAAAGAAGAGTTTGTTTTTGTCAAAGGTTGTCATAGCTAGTTTCAGTTCCAAAGTAAAGTACAAAAAAAGTTTTGATTGCAACCCAAACTGAACATTTTGTAAAAAACTAATTAAAAAAAAAAAGAAATTCTAAGAATGTATTATGGAATGTTTTTTGGGTTTTTTTCTGCCAAGTAATTTGCTTCCCATATATTGTCCCAAAATTTGTGATTTTATCAGGCAGTCATGATTACTATTAAGTCGACACAGCTTGTCTTTTGTTCAGAAGTAACTAGAAAGCTAAGTGTCCAGCAGTATTTTTGTAGTTCCCATAAAATGGCTAAAAAACATAAAACAGTGTCAGTCCTCACTATTACAGGGACACAGAGTCTGAAATTTGGGGACTTCTATGGATTTTCTTCCCACAAGAAAGGCAGGGCAATAACAGGGGGCAGGGGAGGTGGGGAATAGATATGTTGTACTGCATTTGAAGACAGAATGAAACACTGAAATCCCATGAACTGACAGAATGAAGCTCAGCCTGAAATTTTGTCACTGCAAAATGCCAGTTGTATAACTAAACATAAACAAAGAAAAAGATTAAAAAAATGCAAATGTGGTGGATTTTTTTTCCTGAAGAGGTAATTTTTACACTTATCTTTTCTGTTAATGGCTTCTACTCATCAAGACAGCACATACCACACATGGGAGCCATATTTTGCTCTCCTTCTATAAGCTTGGAATCTTTCTGATTACCAAATAAGCCATATCAGAAAAAAAACCCTTCAATAATAGAATGATAACACAACTTCCCAGACACTTACTTTTTTCTACCCGGGCATGATGTTAAATTTATGACAGAAAATACACAGTCTCACAGAATTTTACTGTAATTAACACATATGGTAAATAGAGATTTTCAAATGCCTTTGCAATAATACTCATTGCCCATAGTGAAGGAGCAATACAAGTTATACAGGCTTAAAGACACACTAAACTGCCATAAGAAATTAATTTGATGAATATCTTGTACTTTGGTAGACCTGCTGAGCTGAGAGCAAAATAAATGAGTTCCCCTGTAGCTTTCTGTGCTGAAGTGGTGGAAAACAAACACTTCCTGCTGCTAAACCTTTACAAAAGTCTATACACTTTGAAAATTTGTGTGTGTTTCTTTAAAGATAATCTCAGAAAAACATTTTGTTAATGTGATTTTATTATGAACTATGTAACACCATGGAAACAAAGTAAATAGCATTTCTCACTTGTTGTGAAAGAATTGAGGTCCCAGCACCAACCCAACTCTTTAGGAAAACTATTATGTAGATTGAAAAAAAAAAAAAGTAAATAGATTCAATATACTTAAAACTCGGCAGTCATTATTTCTCGCACTCATCTAACTTTTTCAATATCTTCTTTAAAAAAAAACCCATACAAACAACAAATAAAAAAACCCCAAACAATAAAAAACCCAAACCAAAAAAGGAAAATAAACAAAACAATAACAACAACAAACAAAACCCACGTCTTTCAGTTTTCTTTTCTGCAATTTTTAAGGTCTCAGACTACCATTAGTTGAACTAGTTTATGTGAGAGCCTGAAGCCATGGGTTTAAGCCTTCCTTTTTTTCCATGGTTCTTCCAGCTACTGTTGCCTCTGCACTGATTCTATTACCATTCCTTTCTGAAAGCACTGCTGGTTTCTCCCTAACATGGTCCCTTCTAGGATATTTTTGGCAAATATTATTAAGTTACTACATTTCTTGTCAAAACTTGGAACTTCTGTGAGTTTCCTCAGCTGCTTCCTCTGCCTTATCACAATCGAGTAATTTACAACTGATCCAGTCAACGTTATATTATTACCTGACTCTGCAATTTCTCCATCCTGTTTCATCTACATTTTCAAATGTATTAGCAATAATATAGGCTGATTTGTTCATAAATTTCCAAAGTCCGTCCCTGCTGTGGCTTTACTGTTCAGGCCTTTCAAGTTATCTTCAATCTGCACATCTGCGAGCACCAGAAGACTGCGTAAGAAAGAAACAGAGATCTGGATTGAAGAAAAAAGTAAAGAAACAGAAGGCATGGAAAAAGTGTTCAGAAGGAATATCACTATAACTAAAACCTTAAATGTCAAGAGAACAAATACATTCTTCAACAAAGTTCTAACTAGCTAGGGTAATCTTTGTTTAAAACTGTTTCAACAACTCCAAACAGCCTTATCTAAATTTTTAAGAAAGAATGGGACACAAGCCAGAAGCAGCATTTGAGTCTAAAGAAAGTGTTAAATTTACAACCATAGACAGGTTCTTATTCAATTTATCCCAGAGTGGTACATAATGTGAGCTCCTATCTAATTTTCTACTTAATACAAAACTTCCTAAATTCATGGTTAGCCATTTGCCAATACCTCAACAAAAAGAAAGTCTTCCAGATATACCTTGATTTATTTAATTGACTCCTTTTAATATTTAGGAAGGTTAAATTTGTCTTCCTTAACTTATCAGTTTTAGTTACCGCACAGCTCAATGTTTATTACGTGCAATCTCCTCTTCCGTTGATTTTCTAGCCCCACATCTTCTTGGCTTTCTTCAGCCTTCTAGGCACACCACACAGAGTGTTTCTGTATTTTCCTTAGGCCTTCTTTCAGCTTCACTAATTCTTTATACTACACTGTCAGACAACAATGATCCTGTATATATCACAGGTTCAGGGCAATAATTGAAAGACTATTTCAGCTACTTCCAAAGCAAAGATACTTGCTTTCATCTGCAAAGTCTGCCCAAAATTGCCAGTCATTATGAAACACAGTAACCATTTTGAGGAGGGATGGAGAGAAATCTGTCACAAGATTAAGGCTGTAGTAAAATCACAGCACATCAAAGCTAACGTAAAATGAGCACTAGACAAAGGAAATACGTTTCTGTAGTGATGGGATGCTTCCAGGCAGAAACCTCTCAAATGTTTGAAGAGCTTTTATTAGTTCTATCCTAACAGGAGCTTTATACAATTGAATTGATAATCTGACTTTGTAATCAGTTTGTACCTGTTTGTCAAAACTACACAGAAGATGTGTAATAGAATCACGTGGGCATAATTCCAATAATTTTTAAAAGTCAGAAGACCAATTTCTGTTGAAGTAATTAAATACATAGCATGCCATTAGTGTGAAATATTTCTGACAGAAAACTTGATCATAGAAACTAATAAAACTTCAAGTCAAGACATTTTACAGGAAAGGTCATTCAAATATCCTGTCTTGTGAAGAAAAGTTAACTTTTTAACCTGTGTAAATAATGATGATTTAAAGACTGTCAAACATGCATTTTTCAGTTACCTATTTTTAATTTCTCTTTTCTTTTCAATGGTCTTTGCAAACAGACTTCTCATCAACAGACTTCTTCAACTTCATGTCTCCTTGTACCTACCAAACACTATTTAGGAATTTCATTATCACAGCTTAGACCATTAAATAGTAATGTCTCTCCCTCCATGTTCCTAGCACAACTTTATTCCTTTCTTTTAAATTTTTTTTTTATTTCGTTCCTTGTTTTTATGAACAGCAATTTTATTTAAATAGATTTAATGTCACTTTTGAAATAAAGTACATAATTTTCTAGGGGTCATAAAAAAAGGAAAAACCCAACAGCAAGTGATTAAAGGACACCACAGACCATGTTTTGAAGGCAAATAATATTTCTTATTCATAGAGTAGGACAGATATTGAGAAATTTTTGTAACAATGTTTATGAAATTACTGGCTTATAATTGTAGTGGAGACTGGGAGACATCTTGGCCATAGCAATCACAAATCTCTGCTGACAGAAGGAAAAGTGCCAATAAAAGCTGGATATGAGGAGAGCAGACTTCAGGCTGCTCAGGGAATTCGTAAAAAAGTTCCCTGGGAAAATGTTTATGCAGGTGCTGGGTTCCATCAGTGCTGGTTGCTTTTCAAACATCACCTCTTAAGGGCACAGGAGCAGGCAATTCCCAAGAGTCAGAAGTCAAGTAGGCAAGGCAGAAGGCTTGCTTGATTGAACAGAAACCTTCTCTTGAAAATAAGCTAAAAAGGAAGGTGTATGCCCAGTGGAAGCAAGGTCAAGTGACATGGAAAGAATTCAGAGATGCTCCTTGCCAGTGTAGAGAGAAAATGTGACCAAAGCTCAGCTAGAGTTGAAGCTGGTCAAAAATGTGTGGGACAATAAAAAGTCCTGCTTGTTCCTTTCAAACATGTTAATGGCAAAAGCACTATAGAACTTTCATCAGCCCATTACATGATGACGATGGTCACCTCACAAACAGGGACAGAGGCAAGACAGAGGTGTTTAATGTTTTTGTTTCCTTTGTCTTCAACATGGGTGACAGGCCAAGGTTGTCTCTGTACCCTGAGCTGAAGGACCATGACTGCAAGAATGATTGACTCCCAGTCAATCCTGAACTTGTGCAGGATCTGCTGCTCCCAAAAAATCTATGGGGCCTGATGGGATTCATCCAAGAATCTTCAAAGTGGTGGTTAATGTCATCACAAAATATCTCTTGATTATTTTTGAATGGTCTTGGGAATCTGGAGAGGTCTCAGTTGACTGAAAGCTGGTGAACACTATCCCAGTTTTCAAGAAGGACAAGAAGGACAACCCTGAAAACTATAAGCCTGTCAATCTCACTTCAGTACCTAGTGAAGTTATAGAGAAGATTATTCTGCGAAGTATCGAAAAATACCTGAAAGACAACACCGTAATCAATCACAGTCAGCATGGCCTCATGGTAAGAAAGTCCTGCTTATCAACCCTGATTTCCCATCTAATTGATCAAGGCAAACCAATTGATGTAATCTTGCATTTCATTACAGCTTTCAACACTGTCTCTCATAGTATCCTTCTGGAGAAAATGTCCAGCACACAACTAGATAAACATATCATGTGATGGGTGAGCAATTGGTTTGAACACAGAGGGTAATAGTGAATGAGGGAACATCAGACAAGTGATCTGTCACTAGTGCAGTTCTGCAGGGCTCCATATTAGGACTTGTGCTCTTCAATATATTTTTAAATAATTTGGATGTGGAACTGGAAGGGATGCTAAGTACAAAACTGTGAGGAGCTGTTGACTCCTTTAAAGGCTAGAAGGCTCTGCAGAGAGCCCTCAACAAATTGAAGGACTGGGCAATCATATGAAGTTCAACAAGGGAAAGTGCTGATTCTGCACCTAGATGTTTGTATAGATTGGGAAATTAGATGCTGGAAAACAGTGCCATGGAAAGGGACCTGGGTGTCCTCGTGGATGGCAGGTTGAATATGAGCTAGGAGGGCCAATCATGTCCAGGGAGGGGCATCAGGCAAAGCATTGCCAGCTNATTATGCCTTACAAAACTCCTGGAACATTTTATTGAACAAACTGTGGAGGTTCAATATCTGTCCTGGCAGAAAGAAGGTTCAAGACCCTGATGTTTGCTGTGTTGGGCTTCTATTTGGTGACAGGTGGCAAACTGAAAATGGTCCCAGAGGTGTGCATTGGGAACTTTCATAAAAGTTTCTATGTTGTTTTTTGGTGGGTTTTTTGTTTGTTTGGTTTTGGTTTTGGTTTTTTTCCCCGCCACCCCCTCCCCCCCCCCTCTCCCGGCATTCATCCCTTCAACCAATCTTGAAAAAGTAACTCTAATCT